>ONZH01002825.1:0-528146 GCA_900303285.1 Rhinella marina
AGCCGTGTAGTAACTGAACAGACGGTGGGTATGTACACCAGGTATGTGAGATAATTTAACAAGAGAACGCACAGTACAGTGGCCTATTAAATGGCCTAGATATTGTATATTTCAAAGTACAAAGCCGTGTAGTAACTGAACAGACGGTGGGTATGTACACCAGGTATGTGAGATAATTTAACAAGAGAACGCACAGTAAAAGTGGCCTAGATATTGTATATTTCAAAGTACAAAGCCGTGTAGTAACTGAACAGACGGTGGGTATTTACACCAGGTATGTGAGATAATTTAACAAGAAAACGCACAGTACAGTGGCCTATTAAATGGCCTAGATATTGTATATTTCAAAGTACAAGCCGTGTAGTAACTGAACAGACGGTGGGTATTTACACCAGGTATGTGAGATAATTTAACAAGAGAACGCACAGTACAGTGGCCTATTAAATGGCCTAGATATTGTATATTTCAAAGTACAAAGCCGTGTAGTAACTGAACAGACGGTGGGTATGTTACACCAGGTATGTGAGATAATTTAACAAGAGAACGCACAGTACAGTGGCCTATTAAATGGCCTAGATATTGTATATTTCAAAGTACAAAGCCGTGTAGTAACTGAACAGACGGTGGGTATGTTACACCAGGTATGTGAGATAATTTAACAAGAGAACGCACAGTACAGTGGCCTATTAAATGGCCTAGATATTGTATATTTCAAAGTACAAAGCCGTGTAGTAACTGAACAGACGGTGGGTATTTACACCAGGTATGTGAGATAATTTAACAAGAGAACGCACAGTACAGTGGCCTATTAAATGGCCTAGATATTGTATATTTCAAAGTACACAGCCGTGTAGTAGTAACTGAACAGACGGTGGGTATTTACACCAGGTATGTGAGATAATTTAACAAGAGAACGCACAGTACAGTGGCCTATTAAATGGCCTAGATATTGTATATTTCAAAGTACAAAGCCGTGTAGTAACTGAACAGACGGTGGGTATTGTACACCAGCGTATGTGAGATACTCTTAACAAGAGAACGCAACAGTACAGTGGCCTATTAAATGGCCTAGATATTGTTATATCTTCAAAGTACCAAAGCCGTGTTAGTAACTGAACAGACCGGTGGGTATGACAGCCAGGTATGTGAAGATAATTTAACAAGGATAACGCCACAGTACAGTGGCCTATTAAATGGGCCCTAGATATTGTATATTTCAAAGTACAAGCCGCTGTAGTAACTGAACAGACGGTGGGGTATGTAACGCTAGGTATGTGAGATAATTTAAACAAGAGAACGCCCACAGTACAGGTGGCCTATTTAAATGGCCTAGATATTGTAATATTTCAAAGTACAAAGCCGTGTAGTAGACTGAACAGACGGTGGGTATGTACACCAGGTATGCTGAGATACCTTTTAACAAGAAGAAACGGCACAGTACCAGTGGCCTATTTAAATGGCCTAGATATTGTATATTTCAAAGTACAAAGCCGTGTAGTAACTGAACAGACGGTGGTATTTACACCAGGTATGTGAGATAATTAACAAGAAAACGCACAGTACAGTGGCCTATTAAATGGCCTAGATATTGTATATTTCAAAGTACACAGCCGTGTAGTAACTGAACAGACGGTGGGTATTTACACCAGGTATGTGAGATAATTTAACAAGAGAACGCACAGTACAGTGGCCTATTAAAAGGCCTAGATATTGTATATTTCAAAGTACACAAGCCGTGTAGTAACTGAACAGACGGTGGGTATTTACACCAGGTATGTGAGATAATTTAACAAGAGAACGCACAGTACAGTGGCCTATTAAATGGCCTAGATATTGTATATTTCAAAGTACAAAGCCGTGTAGTAACTGAACAGACGGTGGGTATTTACACCAGGTATGTGAGATAATTTAACAAGAGAACGCACAGTACAGTGGCCTATTAAATGGCCTAGATATTGTATATTTCAAAGTACAAAGCCGTGTAGTAACTGAACAGACGGTGGGTATTTACACCAGGTATGTGAGATAATTTAACAAGAGAACGCACAGTACAGTGGCCCTATTAAATGGCCTAGATATTGTATATTTCAAAGTACAAAGCCGTGTAGTAACTGAACAGACGGTGGGTATGTACACCAGGTATGTGAGATACTTTAACAAGAGAACGCACAGTACAGTGGCCTATTAAAATGGCTAGATATTGTATATTTCAAAGTACAAAGCCGTGTAGTAACTGAACAGACGGTGGGTATGTACACCAGTATGTGAGATACTTTAACAAGAAAACGCACAGTACAGTGGCCTATTAAATGGCCTAGATATTGTATATTTCAAAGTAACAAAGCCGTGTAGTAACTGAACAGACGGTGGGTATGTACACCAGGTATGTGAGATACTTTAACAAGAAAACGCACAGTACAGTGGCCTATTAAATGGCCTAGATATTGTATATTTCAAAGTACAAAAGCCGTGTAGTAACTGAAACAGACGGTGGGTATGTACACCAGGTATGTGAGATACTTTAACAAGAAAACGCACAGTAGGTGGCCTATTAAATGGCCTAGATATTGTATATTTCAAAGTACAAAGCCGTGTAGTAACTGAACAGACGGTGGGTATGTACACCAGGTATGTGAGATACTTTAACAAGAAAACGCACAGTACAGTGGCCTATTAAATGGTCCTAGATATTGTATATTCAAAGTACAAAGCCGTGTTAGTAACTGAACAGACGGTGGGTATGTACACCAGGTATGTGAGATACTTTAACAAGAAAACGCACAGTACAGTGGCCTATTAAATGGCCTAGATATGTATATTTCAAAGTACCAAAGCCGTGTAGTAACTGAACAGACGGTGGGTATTTACACCAGGTATGTGAGATAATTTAACAAGAGAACGCACAGTACAGTGGCCTATTAAAATGCCTAGATATTGTATATTTCAAAGTACACAGCCGTGTAGTAACTGAACAGACGGTGGGTATTTACACCAGGTATGTGAGATAATTTAACAAGAGAACGTACAGTACAGTGGCCTATTAAATGGCCTAGATATTGTATATTTCAAAGTACAAAAGCCGTGTAGTAACTGAACAGACGGTGGGTATGTACACCAGGTATGTGAGATAATTTAACAAGAGAACGCACAGTACAGTGGCCTATTAAAATGCCTAGATATTGTATATTTCAAAGTACACAGCCGTGTAGTAACTGAACAGACGGTGGGTATTTACACCAGGTATGTGAGATAATTTAACAAGAGAACGTACAGTACAGTGGCCTATTAAATGGCCTAGATATTGTATATTTCAAAGTACAAAGCCGTGTAGTAACTGAACAGACGGTGGGTATGTACACCAGGTATGTGAGATAATTTAACAAGAGAACGCACAGTACAGTGGCCTATTAAATGCCTAGATATTGTATATTTCAAAGTACAAAGCCGTGTAGTAACTGAACAGACGGTGGGTATTTACACCAGGTATGTGAGATAATTTAGCAAGAGAACGCACAGTACAGTGGCCTATTAAAATGCCTAGATATTGTATATTCAAAGTACACAGCCGTGTAGTAACTGAACAGACGGTGGGTATTTACACCAGGTATGTGAGATAATTTAGCAGAGAACGCACAGTACAGTGGCCTATTAAAATGCCTAGATATTGTATATTTCAAAGTACACAGCAGTAGTGCCAAATATAGTTTGGTATGTAGCAGAGCACCTAATACACCACTAATGCCTCTCTCTGTCCCTACTCCAGCAGCTATCCCTGAATACAGCAGCCGTTCTCTGTAAAGTCTATATTGTAGTAAAGCTATCACTGAAGTCCACTGTAGTAGCCCTGATAAGGGCTTTTAATCACGCTCCTGCCTGTCCAACAGCTAAAATCTGTCTCTCCCTTCTCCAGCCTCTGTCCCTGACTAAGTTCACGCAGCATATGCGTACGAGCAGGAAGAGCTGAGTTTTTATGATTCGAGGTCACATGGTTTTTCCAGCCAATCCATGTAGACGCTGTTTTCGCGCTGCCAGCGTGCTCAGCGTGCCTGTCATACCCCCCCTGCATGTTGATTGGTGGAAAAAGAGCGCCAGGGAAGGTGGGAGGGGAAACGAATTCTAAGTGCGCCATCGCCGTTATACTCGATTGAAATCGAGTGTGCCGAATATCGTAGTATTCGATCGAATACCGGCTCGATCGAACACTACTCGCTCATCTCTAAACATAACCTATAGGCCAAGCATGGCGTGAACAAGCTACGGACCAAGCATGGCGTGAACAAGCTACGGACCAAGCATGGCGTGAACAAGCTACGGACCAAGCATGGCGTGAACAAGCTACGGACCAAGCATGGCGTGAACAAGCTACGGACCAAGCATGGCGTGAACAAGCTACGGACCAAGCATGGCGTGAACAAGCTACGGACCAAGCATGGCGTGAACAAGCTACGGACCAAGCATGGCGCGAACAAGCTACGGACCAAGCATGGCGCGAACAAGCTACGGACCAAGCATGGCGCGAACAAGCTACGGACCAAGCATGGCGCGAACAACCTACGGACCAAGCATGGCGCGAACAAGCTACGGACCAAGCATGGCGCGAACAACCTACGGACCAAGCATGGCGCGAACAAGCTACGGACCAAGCATGGTGTGAACAAGCTACGGACCAAGCATGGTGTGAACAAGCTACGGACCAAGCATGGCGTGAACAAGCTACGGACCAAGCATGGCGCGAACAAGCTACAGACCAAGCATGGCGTGAACAAGGCCTCTAATGTATATCTTGAACTTAAAAGAGATCACTTACTAAAAAAAATGGATAGGCGTATTTTCTATTTTATTGGGTTGTAACATTTCAAAGAATTCAAAACTTGGTTGATCATTATCGTCAGCATCTAGATCATTATCAGCATCTAACAAAAGAAGCCTCATCTTTGGAGATATACAATCATTTTTAGGTTTATTGGCCTCAGAAATCACTTTCCAGCTGTAATAGTAATAAAATAAAGCACACTTTCTCAATGATTCCAAAATCACATCTGAAATGCAATGGTAACTTGTCATTTTCTTTGTAACAGTTAAGTGACATGGTGGGTAAAGGGGTTGTTTGGCAAGTTAAAGGGAGTCTGCCCCCTCCGAAATCAGTTTAACAGTATAAGTATACCACTCTGAACAAAACCATACCTTTCCCGTGAAAATCCAGTGCTCTAATCCTAAAATAGTATTCATTTTATCCTTATGCAAATTAAGATTTTCGTTTCATCATGGGCAGGACCGAGGCTTGCCCTACGTCATTTCTACCGGCTCTGAAACCTCAGGAACGGTCAATGAAATAAGAGGAGAGGCACTAGGTGGCATTACTGGCAGAGTAATGGTGCACCACCTGGAGTGACCCCACCCACAGTGCACCAGAAACCTTATTTGCATAAAAATAAAAACAGGCATTTCTTAGTATTAGAGGGACAGATTTTCACAAGAAAGTTATGTTTTGGGGCACCCACCCTACATGGCAGCATGCTTACTCTGAAACCAATTTTTGAGGTCACTCCCTTTAAAATTTTATTTAAAAAAAAAAAAAGCTCATAATGGTTTAAAAGAAAATTTACCATTCCCCTGACGCTCCTGTTTCAATGCTTTCCAGGTCACCTACAGGCCTCTTTACTTCCTGCTCATTCTCTATGTGGACATGTGATACTACAGTCAGTCAATGGTGACCTGCTACAGCCAGTGATTGGCTGCATCAGTCACATGTCTGTATCAAGAAGGACCAGAAAGTACAGAGATCGGCAGGGGACCAGGAAGCCTCAGAAAAGAATCACCAAGGGATCGGTGAGGTATTACTTCTTTACATCACTTTACACCATTGTGAGAGTTTCTTAAAGGCATTCTGCAGCTTTTTCTTACTGATCATCTATCCTCTGTATAGATCATCAGCATCTGATCGGCAGGGGTCCCATCCGGGAACCCCGACGAATAGCTGTTTGAGAAGGCAGCATTGCTGGCATTAGTGCTGCGGCCTCCTCGCTGTTTCCCGCAGGCGCAGTGACGTCACGACTAGTATCACTGGCCTGGGCGTGGCTAAGTCCTGTTCACTTGAATGGAGCTTATCTCCGCCCAGGCCAGTAATACTAGTCGTGATGTCACTGGGCCTGCGGGAAACAGCGAGAAGGCCGTGGCGCTACTGCCAGTGCTGCTGCCTTATCAAACACCCGATTGGCGGGAGTCCCGAGTGTCAGACGCTAGATCACCAGTAAGAAAAAGCTGCAGAACCCCTTTAAATTTTAAGTGCATGGACAACAAATTTAAATACAGCAGAGACAAAAAGGCATATCATTGTAACATACAATATTAACAAAGATCCAGCATGTGACACTTCCATCCAATCAGTGACATATAGAAAGCCGCGCTGGATTACTCATCATTAACATTTTTAGGACAGTATGTTTGCACGCTCAATCACGAGATTCGTTTTTGGTGTATAATGTTGTCCAAAGTGCGGGACGATACCCGGGAAACACGCTGCTTCTCATGTCATCACACACCAAATGACACTGTCACCCTGCTGCGTAACTCATATTCAAGAGATGAGCTCTGTCTCATGGCGAGCAAGTGCAGGAGGCAAAGTTGTTCCGCAGGGTCCTTGGAAGTGAAACCTAAGAAGACAAAAATGATTGATATAACATACATGGTGTCAAACTGCCTGAGAGCCTAGAGGTAAAGCTGGTCTTAGATAAGCTGACAACTTTGGGGGGATATTCTTTATTATTATTGCATTCTACTTATTTAGAGGTAAAAATCATTTTTCCAGTCGGTTTTGATTAGAAATGTTCAATGGTTTTTCTTCTGCAGCTTTCAGTTTCAGTGTATTTGCAGACTAGCAGGCTCTCTGCTTCACATGGAATAGACACCAACTCAAAAATGGCACCATTAGGATATGCCACCAGTCAGATAGATGTGGCTCCCCGCCTCTGAGACCATAATTATCTCCAAAACAGGACCCCCAAAGGGAGCACGGCCACCCTCCATTCATTTCTAGGGGGGGGTTTGACTCTGCTATATCCAGCAGTCCCATAGTAGTGAATAGAGGGAAGCCAAGTTCTTTCGGAACTGCCATAGAAATACTATTGTAAGTCAATGGGCGCCGGATCCAGAATATGGTTTTCGGATCCAGCAAGTTCAGTTTCCCATGCTGTGTACAAAAACTGCTGCTTGCAGCGGTTTTGTGTCCGGCATGGGAACGCAACAAACCAGAACAGAATGCATTCTGGTGCCCTCCTTTCTGGTTTGTTCAGTTTTGTCCCCACTGACCATGAATGGGGACAAAACGGAAGAAAACCTCAGATGTGAAAGTAGCCTAATATGTATATGTGCAACATACGTGATCATTTATTCCCGAGAGGAATAGTCTGTTGTGAGCTATACAAAGTGTATGGCAAGGTTATCTATAGTTTCCCCATTAAAAATCATTTTGCAGGATCTAAGGCTACTTTCACACTAGCGTTAATATTTTCCGGTATTGAGATCTGTCATAGGGTCTCAATACCGGTAAAAAACTCTTCCGTTTTGTCCCCATTTATTGTCAATGGGGACAAAACATAACTGAACAGAACGGAGTGCTCCAAGATGCATTCCGTTCTCATACCGAAGAGCATGCTGCGGTTTGCTTTCCGCCCTGGGATGCAGAGCAAGACGGATCCGTCATGACCCACAATGCAAGTCAATGGGGACGGATCTGTTTTCTCTGACACAATAGAAAACGGATCCGTCCTCCAATGACTTTCAGTGGAGTTCATGACGGATCTGTCTTGGCTATGTTATAGATAATACAACCAGATACGTTCATAACGGATGCAGACGGTTGTATTATCAGTAACGGAAGTGTTTTTGATAAGCCCTGCCGGATCCAGCAAAAACGCTGGTGTGAAAGTAGCCTAAAGGAGAATTGTGAATTCAGCTCTGGGCTGTAACTTGGAATAACTTGATAAGCAATGTATATGTAGATAATAGACAGCACTCCAAGGATAAGTTGCAAGGTGAATTTTTTTTTTTTCAGCCGAACATTATGCACAACACAGGCAACGTTTCGGGCTAACAAAGCCCTTCATCAGGCCAAGATATGTTGTGGCAGCAAGAGGAGTATCGGCCATGATAAGCAATGTATTCACAAAGTTAACCACTTCCCATCCGGGCCATTTACCCCCTTCCTGATCAGGCCTAATTTTGCAAATCTAACGTGTCACTTTATGTGGTAATAACTTTGGAACGCTTTTACTTATCCAAGCCACTGTTTTCTTGTGACACATTGTACTTTGTATTAATGGTAAATTTGAGTCAATATATTTTACCTTTATTTATAAAAAAATCCAAAATTTACTGAAAATTTTGGAAAAAAAAAATCACAATTTTTTAAATATTAATTTCTCTGCTTTTAAGTTGCATAGGGATATCTAATAAAATTGTTATTAATGAACATTCACCATATGTCCACTTTATGTTGGCATAATTTTGGAAATGTAATTTTATTTTTTGAGGACATTAGAAGGCTTCGAATTTTAGATGTAATTTTTAAGATTTTCATGAAAATTTCCAATAGTTAATTTTAAAGGACCTTTGCAGTTCTAAAGTGACTTTGAGGGGCTTAAATAATAGAAACCTCCCATAAATGAACATATTTTAGAAACTACAGCCCCCAATGTAATCAAAACTGATTTTTACAAAGTTTGTTAACCCTTTAGATTTCCCACAAGAATTAAAACAGAAGGAAGGTGAAATTTAAAAATAAATATATATTTTTTGCAGATTTTCAATTTTTAATTCATTTTTCCTATAAGATAGCAAAGGTAAACCGCAAATCAAGTAGAATATATTGATATATTGCTGGCTCACTTTTCCCAGCTCAATATGGAATAGGTGCTCCGTCGGTATTGGTACACCCTTACCAATATTTGACAATATTTGAAAAGGAAAAACGTAATAGACGGGCACTCTATATCTGGATACAATTAATATTAGTACATTAATTAAACATTTAAAACATTTATTAAAAATACCTACATAATATGTATCTTATTGATACATTAAAAATAATTAAAACAAAAATTTAGAGCAAAGAAATATATAATTATTTGTGCTTTTTTGCGTCTAATATTTGCAGCCACCGCAATAAGTTCAATAATGTATACTTTTCTGGAATTCTTATAAAATGACAGCAGCTTTTTACTGATATTTGATACACTTGCAAATATGACTTATCTGTCGTCCAGTGACACTTAAGGGCTCATCCGCTGAGAGTAATGTCCTGTCTGACCTCAATGGTGGTTCAGTGGAAGCCGGGCCGCTTACGTCTCCAATGTAGGATAGGAACTCCTATACCGGATAAAGACTGCTGTCTCCGCTAACTAGAGCGTTGTAGGTGGTATCGAGCGGCGGTCTCTGTCTCCGTGGGTCTGGAGCGTTATAAATAGTGTCGGGCAGCGGTCTCTATCCCCGCCGGTCTAAAGCATCGGCGGCAGAGGACGAATAAGAGTGGATTCCCAGCTGCTTGTGCTCCGGCATACTTTCTCAGATATTTGAAAATGGCGGGGTTTCAAATAATGTCTCTTTCGCTATTGCGATCACGAGTAGCCCCTTTTAAACAGGTAATAACTCTTCCTGGCTATTGGATATATGTGGAATTGGTTGCAGATGACGCCATACGCGTTTCGAAGTGTTCACACTTCTTCCTCAGTGGCCATCTTTTTTGCAACCATTTCCTTTCTTTTTATACCTATTTTGGCTGCAACCAAAACCCTGCCTGGATTGTTATTTGTTTGTTATTATATAGGTCATCTTTTATCCTTATTTTTCTTTATATAGTCCTTGTATAATCTTTATATAATCTTTTTATCTTCCTTATTTGAACGACTGAGCATCCTTTTCTTTCTATTTTATATATTTTGCTTTCATTGCGTTTTCAATGCGGTTTTGGTGCATCTTTTTTGTTGATGCGTTTTTTCATTCCTTTCATTTAGCTCCTTGCACCCATATATTGTATATTGTTTTCCATATTTTAAGCAATGATTTACTCAATAAAATGAATAAAATATAGCAGTGATATATGGATGACATTAGCTGTTGCACAAAACTACATATAAAGTATATATATACTCCTTCCATAAAACTACATATAACATATAGTCCTACATAAATCATATATAATATATAATTTTATAAATATTATTTCCTTAGATTAGAGATGTTATTGTTTTGAAATATACCCTATTACTTGATTTATCTCAATATTTCTTTATACATATACTTCTTTACACATATGCATATATATGGGAGAATTGTGCTTTGTCCCCAAGGAGAGATCGGAGTGCTGGTACAAACCGCAAATCAAACCTGAATATTTATTTTCCTGATTCTGAAGTTTGCAGAAACAACCCATATGTGGTTGTAAACTGCTCTGTGACCGGCAGTAATGAGAGGGAGATAGTACAAGCATTTGTGATGGCTTTGACAGCTTGTCAGAGTGATCAAAAGCCTGGAGGCCAGGAAAAAAGGTCTCAAGTTAAAGCTCCATGTTCTTGGCTGTCAGGAGGCAGCTGAGTCATGGAGCTTCTATGTACAGGTGCTGCACACAGGGGGCAAAGCCCAAGGACGTTTTAAAACATCCATTCAGAGATAGAGATCCACTACCAGGACGTTTATAGTCAATGGGCAGACTGGAAGTGGTTAATCATCTTTTTATGTAGATCATATCTATATTACTTACGTGAAGCCCATAGTTGCTGGGGTGCTTTCCATATTAAACTCCGCTACAGGTACCCCTCGGGCTGCCACTTGTGGTGCAAACATGGCAGCAGGATAGACAACAGAAGAAGTTCCAACCTGCACAGCAGAACATTGAATGGAGAATCAACAGAGATGATGACTGCACATGCAGAGGTCACTGAATGTATATGCAATACTTCATCTACCTATGTGTACACTGCAATATATACTTTTACTATACAGCTGTATTTAGCAGGTGTAATGCTTACCACCAAGCACAAGTCGCATATTTCCAACTCTTTTTCCACCTCTCCTAGAAGATTGGAGTCCAAGGTCTCTCCAAACCATACCACATTAGGCCGTAAGAGGCCATTGCAGCCATTTTCTTCACACCTGCGCACAATTGGAAATTTATGAATGAACATTGACAGAAAATTCTGGAACGGTTTGAGACCTGTTCACAACATGTTACAGCCCTGCACATGGTATACACTGTATAATAACAGGCAAAAAGTGCCCAGCATAAGCCAGCAGAGGTTCTCAGCATATATGCCAACCATGTTCATAGGGCAATTCCATACAATGGTATATGGTAAAAAAAAACAAAAAAAAAAACAACTAGCATACTGCACTTTTTTCTTGTTTTACAATTGGATGCCATAGTTTAAAGTCGCCGTCAACAGAATTAGTCATGATCTGGTATTTCTAAGAAACACACCGGGCTATATAAGACACACTGTGGCTTTTACTAAATGATGGCTTATACCCCGACATCTCGACGTTCAGCTGTTTGGGAGTATCTGGAAATCACACGACACCGTCAACCTTGTGGTGGACAGAGCTTGTGGCTGCAGCACTGCTTCCACTGAAGTTGATGGAGGAGCGCTGTAGTAACAAGCGTCCTCCACTATAAGGTTGATGGAGCCGAGTAGTTTCGGTGCCGACTTCCCACAATGGAGTTACTCCCAAACAGCTGATCGATGGGTGTCGAACTCCCATCATTATCAACTAATGATGGCTTATCTTGGGGATACGGCATCACTTAGTAAAGACCACACAACCCCTCTCCTTTGGCACCATATCATCAATTCTTTCTCCACTTGTCTATTTGAAAGCCGGACCGGGCA
The DNA here is from genome assembly GCA_900303285.1 of Rhinella marina. Classification (NCBI taxonomy): domain Eukaryota; kingdom Metazoa; phylum Chordata; class Amphibia; order Anura; family Bufonidae; genus Rhinella; species Rhinella marina. The sequence goes on from ONZH01002825.1 coordinate 11,883, forward strand.
GTATCCAGTGGTGCATGCCATGACTCCCAAAGGATGTGCACTTTACTTAGGTGACAGGCCTAGCTGCTCTGAGGTATACGAATTTGGTTAAATTGAACTAACATGGTTACTCCATCTGACATCCCTTTCCTCTCAAGCACAACTGGTCATCATGTCACTTTGATATATATATAATTTTAAACATGTATACAGGGCTTCAAAAAGCTCCTACAGGAGTCACCACCCTAGCTTAATCACATACTGGGCAGGGTCAGACTGGCCATAGACCCTACAGGGAGGTTTCCAGGTGGGACAATGCCTAGGACGGCCACCTGCCATGTACATAACAATCTATGCTCTCCTATGCACCTGACGAGTGGCCGCAGGTGCCGCCCGGAATTCAACTGTATCACTGTCCTCAGGACGTCGATACTGTTGAATACCGTGGTGCAGGCGGCAGTGTTTTGTGCTGCACTGTGGTATTTTTTCTACTGGGGTAGTATTTTTTTCTGCACTGTGGTATTACTGGCCCGCCTAGTTGTGTTGCCCCACCTTCTGTCAATTTGGACCCACTTTTAGTTTTTTTTCCAGGGTCACTTTACGTTTCCAGTCCACTCTCGACACTGAGAACATAAGCGACCACCATCCAGCTAATAAATCACAGGCAAATAAAATCCAATCCCTTCATGTTAAGAACATGCATGTACAGGCTCTTGAGGAGATCAATAATTTATTCATAGCTCCAAATATGTTAAATAGACGTCAATGTAAAAAACTGCACATGACCAAAGAACGCAGAAACATTTACTTCCTCACCGTGGTAGATCCCCTACTGGAATAGCAGCATCTTGTACCTCAGGATCAGGGGCTCTAAGGAAAGTGCAAAAAGAAATTAATAAGTGTGAAAATTAACGCTGGCCACACATAGGACTATGATGCAGACCATACACAACCAACTCCAGCCGAAAGACCACGCACTCTACAGTACTAAAGACTGTGCCATAGACAACATGACTCTATGAGCAACTTTACCCCTTTCCTTCAAGGGCAGGGCACACCGGGCTCTTGTAGTTTTCTTTTACACTGCCACAAGTGCTACATCGTGTCTTAAACAAGCTACCTGAAAGAGACCAAATCAATCTTTACGCACTTTTCAAGCAAGATGGTAATGATACCGCTTTTAACCCTTTAAAGACATGGCCTATTGGCCTTCAAGACATTAATTTTTTTTTTTATCCCTACATTTTTTATTTTTCTTCACCATAGCCGTATGAGGGTTTGTTTTTTGGGGGACGAGTTGTATTTTCTAATGTGATCCTCTAAGGACAGGGACTGGCTGCAGCGCTCACGCGCGGTCTATCTGCAGGTCACAGGAGGACTGGACCGGTGACAGAGAACAGTGAAGAAAGAGTTAGTATACCATCATTTTTTAATTTACAGCACTTGCCTCAACTTTTTACCATATTTTTCACCCTATAACACACACTTGTTTCCCCCAAAGTTGTGAGAAAAAGTCAGTGCGTCTTATGGAGCAGATACAATGTGCGCTTCCATTACTATCATTAGTACAGGAGGACTGGGAAGTGGTGAATGCAGCGCTCCTGGGCTCTGTACTCACCACTTCCTGGTCCTCGGCCGGCCACTGTGCTGTGACTATGCACAGCATAAGGACTTAGTAACATAGTAACATAGTTTATAAGGCGGAAAAAAGACATCTGTCCATCCAGTTCGGCCTTAGGTGCGGAAAGAAGAAGAGCACTGGATGTGAGGGGCGGTCTATCTGATCTGAGCATGAGGGTCATTCACATGGAGGCCTGATCTGAGGTCTGATTGGGGGACTTATTGAAGTCTGATCTGAGGTCATTCAAATGGAGGTCTGTTCTGAGGTCTGATTAACATTGATGGTCTGATGAAAAATATTTTTTTTCTTATTTTCTCCTTTAAAACCTAGGTGCATCTTATGGGCAGGTGCATCTCATAGGGCGAAAAATACGGTAATTATCTCGGACAACCGCTATAAGCCATCATGTAGGCCAAACCTTATAGTAGCTAACAAGACAGAATTACAGCATTTTGACTAAGCTCTTAAAGAAGCACTTCCATCATTTTTTTTCTCTACAAGTATGTGAAAACAGCTCTTACTGTTGCCTCATCCCCGCTACAAGTCTCCTTTCTGCTTTCCCTGTGCTGGTCCGCCATCTCTCTTCTCTTCATACAGGTATATGCATCTTTTAGTAACCCTGACTGCTGTACATCTCATCCTGCATAATCACAAGGGCTCATGCAGACGAACTCAAGGGCCCCGTGCTCCGGAACACAAATAACTTTTTGGTCACAATGCACTGGCCGTGTGCATGTCATATAATGAATGTGAACCCACTGGCTTGAATGGGTCCGTGATCTGCAAGATACGGTAAAAGACAGGACGTCTTATCTTTTTCAGTGCGGAGGCACAGACCCGAAAGCCCATAGAAGCACTTTGTAGATCTGCAAAAGATACAACAGGGAGTAATTCTGACTGCCTGATTGGAGTCGGGAAGGAATTTTTTTCCCCTAAAGTGGGGAAAATTGGCTTCTACCTCACAGGGTTTTTTGCCTTCCTCTGGATCAACTTATAGGAAAACAGGCCGAACTGGATGGACAGATGTCTTTTTTCGGCCTTATAAACTATGTAACATGTCCTATCTTCAGCCGTATATTGTAGAGCCGCCATTTATGGTCCGTAATACAATGGTGCAACGGTAATAACCACTACTTCTTCTCTGGTAATGGCTTAGTACATTTACTTCACGATAAGCCATCGTACCATGAATTTCGAACAGATTGCGTGTTCCCGCCTTGCGATGCAGCTCATCGATATTCTGTGTTATCACCACCACTTTCCTCCCCTGTTTGCTGAGCCGGGATTCACATTCTGCGATGGCCAAGTGTGCTGGGTTTGGGTTTTTTGTCAGCATCACTTCTCGACGGTAGTGATAAAATTCCCATACACGAGAAGGATTCCTGGCAAAAGCTTCAGGTGTCGCCAAGTGCTAGGACAATGGACAAAGAGTGAGTTCAGTAAAATAAAAAAAAAGTTAAATCACACACAGCTAGGGCTACATGGTGACAACACGCATCGTACCACAAGAGACTGAAATGTAGTGCTGCCTTTACTGCAACTTAATGAAAGTGAATGGGCTAGGAGGCCACAACGTGTGCCATGGCCAAATCACCCTGTAGGCCTAGCCTTATGCTTAAAGGGGTTCTCCGGGCTACAGATATTAATGATCTATTCTCAGAATGGGTCATCAATATCAGATTGGTGGGGGTCCGACACTCGTCAGCTGTTTTGGGCAGAATGGGAGATGCACTGGAGCACAGCGGTGCCGGAAACTACACAGTGCACAGAGCCTTCTGCTTCTGTTCTACACTCAGTATGGTTTTCAGAGCTGCGGCTGACAGAAACAGTTGATCGGTTCCTGTGTCGCACTCCCATCAATCTGATATTGATGACTTATCTTGATGATAGATCATTAAAAGGGTTTTCCAAGACTTTATAACTTCCCTGCTGATCAGCAGTTTGAGAAGGCACCGGAGCTCCTGCATATAAGGGTTTTTTTTGTCTAATATTTTTGACAGAATTTGCAACAGAGGCCCCAAGGGCTACGTATTATGTATTTGAATTACTGCAACTTTCATACTGCTCCTTGGCTAAAAGTACTGCTCAGATATGATAAGAGGAGTATTTTTACTCTTACAGAAAAAAATTTAATGCAACCTCTGCTGATGAAATATCCAGAGGATAGGTCATCAGTTTTAAAGTCTCAGAAAACCTCTTTAAAGGGAGTCTGTCACCTCATTTTCACCTCTATAACTAACAGCACTGCCCCAAAGAAGATTGCAGACACATCCCAGACATACCTGTGTGCAGTGTGTCTGTATTACATGTCCAGGAAAAGCACTTTTATTCTACAGGAAAACAGCTCCCAAGCGCCCGGCTGAAAGTGAAACTAAAAACAGCTTTCTCTCCTGACTCGATTTCTAACAGCTATATCTTCTGATATACTGGATATAATGCTGTGGTTTTGGTAAAAGCTTTTAAAGCTTGGAATGTCAGCTTTTAAAGAAGGTCAGAACCATTTTTTTATCTGCTAACAATCCCAAGATATGAGCAGCTAAAGCAGCCCTCCCCCCTCCAGTCTGGTTTGCAGCAGCAGCAGAGCCGGGCACTTGGGAGCTGTTTTCCTGCTGAATAAAAGTGCTTTTCCTGGACATGTAATACAGACACACAGTGCACACAGGTATGTCTGGGATGTGTGTGCAATCTTCTGCGGGGCAGTGCTGTTAGCTATATAGATGAAAATGAGGTGACAGACTCCCTTTAATATCTGTAGCCTGGAGAATCCCTTTAAATTAAAACTTTGAAATGTTGTAATTCTTCATTTCAAAGTTGAGCTATTTGCGTCGTATTAATCTGAATATATCGACCATGGGCGAAGGCGAAATTAATTTATATTCCTGCTCATTCTGGGCTCTGAAGTCCAGGAGACGGTTCCCTTTATGACTGTGTATACAGAGATAGCTGTCAATCACTGATAGTACCGCCTCCTGGACTTCAAAGCCCAGAATGAGCAGGAATTTAAATGTATAAAATACCCATTATATGAAATCTTTTCGCATTAATCTGCTCAGCTTCTCCTGCTCTATAACATGCTGCCTACAGATTACTTCACATTTTCTGGATGACAGGTTCCCTTTAAATTGTGGTTGCAGATATGGGGAGATTTTAGGGGTAACTTGCATGGGGAACCCCACTGACAGTATCAAAATACTTTTTTACCAAGGTGTGGAAGAATCATTTTTACAGGTACAGTATTTGCTATTCTGACTCTTTCATGAAGCAACCTAATCTACTGGAAGAAGAAAGGTACAGCGGCATTCTTAGGTTTTTAGTGCGGCCATCTCTCTATTAAAATGTATGGAGTATGCGCTGGCCAGCAAACAAGGTACTTGTTCGGCCAACAGGTCAGTGTCCCAGAAGTGGGACAAATACCACACAGACATTTATAATCCCATTTTGGACCCCTTGAAAATGCTTCAACTTGGGATGAGCAAATAGATTCACACAAATCAATTTGTTCATCAAATAAAGTTCTTCAGTTTTGAAGGAATTTCCCTCCTGCTGAAGAAGCTCCCCCTGCCATTGTCGGGCCCTGACAATCTCAGGTTCTCAGCAGCAGTGCAAGCACTGTGGCTTGGCTTCCAATAACGGTGCAAGGACTGTTTATTCGAATGTGTAGCAGTGCCTGCTCCAGTATCGGCAGCAGAGTGCATTGCTACTCGAAGCAGCAGTGCAGGCATGAGATTGGCAGGGTGGGGCGAGATGTCCAGCCCTGTCAATCAAGCAGCCCGACTTGATGAACAAATCCATTCGAGCATCTCTCGCTCCACCCACTGGATACTACTGTTCATGAAGAACAGTAATTAGTGAGTGCTTACCTGTGCTTGCCATTTCCTCCAGTATCCTCCAGCCCCCCTGAAAGTGGGGACTCCACTCTCTGCACTGACACCAGCTCCTGTAATTACAGCTATGTGTTTTGCCTTAGCGAAAGCTTCTCGAAATTCAGCCAAATCTGAAAATGAGATGGTCAATTTAGGTCTTTTTACCACAACAACCTCACAGTGACTTATTCTCTCCTTTACATTGTAATTAAAAAACATAGTAACGCTCCTGCCATTCAATACGGCTTCATCTTTATTATTTGAAACATCTGCTTATGCTTTTCAAGTGACGGACAGGAACATATTGGACCATTACAATATTTCCTCATGCACTCTATACATGATCATGGTAAGAAAGGAAAAGAAAAAAAAAAGAAAAATGTATGTATATGTATATATATATATATATACACACACACAGTGTATATATATATACACACACACACACACAGTGTATATATATACACACACACACACACAGTGTATATATATACACACACACACACACAGTGTATATATATACACACACACACACACAGTGTATATATATACACACAACACTAGTACAAAAAAAACCCTTTATCTCTGAAAGCCTGACAGCTATCAAACACTCATTCAAACCATATTCTTAGCAGTTTAACAAGAATGTAGCTATATTGAGTGTTCATGAGCTGTCAGGAGTTCAGAAATAAAGGCTACACATCCAGCAGTCAGAGCAGTAACGTGATGGATTCACTGAAAAGCAGGAAGAAAAGGTCGGCAGATACAATGATAGTGAAGGTTGCAGAACAAAAACTTTTTTTTAACGAAGACCAAATGGAAAAAAAATATTTTTAGGTCAAAATCAATAAAATGCAATGATAAAAATAAATTGCCCCAAAGATGTTCATAGCCTTTAATGTCAACCAAATCTACCAATTTTAGTGGGGTTAGCCAATTACAGCCTTGCGTCATGACAACTGGACAGGTGTTTCTGCATCGACGGATGTTGATCTCAACTCGGCAGGGAGAGGAAGAGCCAACTCGGGAGCTTAAAGGGATTGTCCCACAAAAAATTTTCTACAGTTTTCAAACCAGTACTTGGATCTGAATACTTTCGTAATGGCATGTAATTAAAAAAAATTGTATAGCTACATAGTTACTCAATAAAATGTATCTGTATATTACCACCTTCTCTTTATCCAGCTCGCTGAGAAGGCCGCACATGCTCAGTTTCATCCTTCAACTGCCTCCTGAACCGTGCTAGTGAGAGCTACCGAAGACACGCCCCCTGAGAATGGATTAAGCCCCTCCCCCCCTTGAGCAATGAATGGGGAGATTTCTGGATCCATGTGAAGTACAGGACTGGTTCTAGCTTTGTTAGCGATTGTCATGTACTAGACCAGGGATGCTCAACCTGAGGCCCTCCAGCTGTTGCAAAACTACAACTCCCAGCATGCCCTGATAGCTGTAGCAGGACAATAGTCCAGCGGACGGCCCGACGTGCACAGCATCATTGTAATCTATGATGCGGTGCGCTCCCGGGCGCACGATCAATGCTGCTCCGGGGCATATGGCGCGCTCACGGATCATGTCTCGGAGGGCGTACGGTCATGTGCAAGCGTCCTTAGGTATATCAAAAATAAATGGACAAACGTAATAAAGCTACAGCACCATTCCTCTCACTTTGCACTAAACACTTACTTGAGCTTGGACGTGCCATATCCAAATTGACACCCTTCTGGGGTGAAGACTTTAACCCACAATACACCTGGGTTACCAGCCTTCGCGTGTGCAACGTGAAAATCATGAGGAGCAGCTAGGGCAGCTGAAAAGTAAAGTAACATCCATCAGTCAAAGAAGACACTAAAAGCCTCTATTTTTATAGGGAAAAAGCCACAAAGAGGTTCACTGCTTGGATTAAAATGTGTAAGGCCTCTCTCCCACGAGAGCGAGTTTTCTGTCTGGACGCAATACGTGTTGCGCACGGATAACATCTGGACTGAATCCTGACTCATTCATTTCAATGGGCTTGTGCACATGAGCGCCATTTATCACTGATCATCTCAGCATCTTCTATCTATATGGCCCCATAGAAATGAATGAGGCTTCAGTGAAAAACCGGAAGACATCCGGATGCAATGCGTTTCACACTGATGGTTACAAGGAGATGCTGAGTGTTATTCTTTGCGTGAAAAGGGTATCAAAAACTGAAACACTGAATACAATCGCAGGCAAAACGGATTAAACTTGCTTGCAAAACCCCCAGTTTTAGGGCCCATTCACACAACCGTGTGGATGGGTCCGCATCTATTCCGCAATATTGCAGCCTGATTCACCTCTATGAGAGTGGGTAGCCAGCTCCGTGCCGCATAAAAAAATAAAACATGTCCTATCCTAAGAATAGGCATTTACAATGGGGCGCCCGGCCGTGTGTTCCGGACCCGCAATAATACGGTCGTCTGAATGAGCCCTTATCCTGAACAGACCCTGACACAATCCGCATCGCTCGTGTGAAATAAGCCTAGAATCAGACGGGTAGAGAAGGACCCGGCATCTTACCATGATGAAGACAAGAGACAACAGTATGTAGCGGAGCCTCGAAGGACGTGGGGAGGCAGCAGAGTCCCTGTGATGTGAGTCAGCGGCAGGAGACGTGCTAGTCCAGGCATCGCACCCTATAAAGTGCTACGTGAGCACAGAGGCTGGCATTCACAATTCTGCTGACTGCACTGGTGCCCGTCACAACCTATATCCGACTGATGTTTTACATTAGGGGAATAAAAAGTGCCACTGGAAGACCCTGTGACTGTTCATTCCTAACCACTGCCCCACACAGACAGCTCCTCCCACCAGCCGGCAGACATTAACCCCTTCCTCCATAAGCATTTTGGACATTAATAAAAAAAATTTTAGATCCTGGTCTTCCAAAAGCTATAACTTTTTTATTTTTAACTCGATGAAGCCATATGAGGACTTGTTTTTTGGGGGACAAATTGTAGTTTAATGACGCCATTTTGGGGTACACATGGTTAACTTTTATTAGCTCTTTCAGGGGGGTTGGGAAAAAACAGCAATACTACCACTGAGTTTTTAGGTTAAAAATTTCAAGCAGTTAATTTTTTATTTTTTCATAAATAACACAATAATTTCATTTTCTGGGTCAATACAATTACAGTGATACTATATATATATATTTTATTTTTTTAAGTTTTACAACATTTTTTTTTTAATCATCGCATCCCAAACCCCATAACTTTTTTATTTTTCTTTCTTTCGACCTATGTGAGGTCTAGTTTTCATTTGTATCATTTTGGGGTACATAATACTGTTTTTTTTGTGGCAAATAAGCAAAAAACAACAATTCCTGCTTATTTTACTGTGTACAGGATAAATGACACGATAATTGCGTAGTGGGGGCGTTACAGACAGGGCGATACCAAATATGTGGAAGATATTTTATTTTCGCTAATTTGTTACGTTAAAAAAAAAACTTGATGATGGAAAACACTGCAGGCTTCCGTGCAGACATCGGCACCCCGTCATTTCATTCCTGGGGGGCTGATGGGCAGTGGATAACAGCTTAGATGCCGTGGTCACTATTGACAGCAGCATCTAAGGGGTTAAACAGCCCAGATCGGCGCTTATTCTAGGACACCGTAAAGAGGAAGCAGCCAAGAATGAAGCCTAATAAAAGGGTTTTCTGAGATTTTTTTTTTACTGAGGTCCTATTCTCTGGATAGGTCATCAGTATCAGATCAGTGGGGGTCCAACACCCAGGACCTCCACCAATCAGCTGTTTTGAGAAGGTAGTGGCACGTCTGCTGCATAAGGAAGGCTGTAATCTTACAATGAACCTATATTTACTATGAAGGAGAGGACGGGCTGATTTCAGTGCACTCCTGGGAGATGCAGGCGCTTGACTGTCACAGAATGAGCTACTGCTCACCCACAGAAAGGGAAAAGTGCTCCAGATAATGTGAATTAGGGCTCATGTACATGGCCGTTGTGCGGCCGTTCCGTGCATTGGGGACCACAATTTGCGGTCCCCAATGCATGGGCAACATCCATGCGGCGGCTGGGACGGATCGAGACCCATTCAACTAGAATGGGTCCGTTATCCTTCCGCACTGTTACAAATAGAAGAAGTTCTATTTTTCTGCGATGCGGAGGCACGGACAGAAACCCCACGGAAGCACTCTGTAGTGCTTCTGTGGAGTTCCCTGCCTCCGTTCTGTGTAGCAGCTCCAGAATGCGGACACATTCAAGTGAATGGGTCCGCATCAGTGACGCGGAGAGCACACAGCCGGTGCCCGCATGTTGTGGACCCGCCGTACGCGGGCAGCAATACAGGCAACGGCCATGTGCATGAGGCCTAAAAAAGGTGAAACTAAAACTGGAGAGCAAAGCAAGAACAAGGTATCATATATGCACTATATTACAACAAATATTAGAAATTAGGTTCACAGGATAGGCGATAACTGATCAGTGGAGGTACGACCGCTGATACCCCTACCAATCCCAAGAATGGGTGGGGTCTCATTCCCCTGTCCCAATGGAGCAGCAGGGTGATCATGTGCTGTACCCGGACATCTCCTGCTATCCCATTGAGAATGAAAGGAGAAGCACCACTCTACCAGAATGGGATGCCCATTCTCAGGATAGGTGGGGGTCCCAGCAGTCAGATCCCCACTCTATGGATAGATGATAACTTGAAAACATGGCGCATTCCCTTTCACGACTCCAATTAGGCTGACAGTGGGCCAATGTATAAATGTACAAGCAGCTACGGGGGTGGTGGGGACTTGTGTGAATGAGTACCATGTAGGACCAAAATCACAAGCATAGGATTTGCCTATGGCAAACCTGACATGTATTTTTTGTATATTAAATGCAAGGGTGCACCTAGAGGCGAAAACTGAAATGGCGCGCCCCCCCAAAATGCAAATTTCTTAACCTAACCCCTTTGCCACAATGAAAGCAGCTCATTGCCCATGGCCCTTCCACTGCCCCAGGCGACTGCCTCACCTGGCCTCATTGGTGGTGCACCCCTGATGAATGGGGGCTGCAGAAACCTTATTCAGACTAAGTTGAAATCGGAGCACGGAAATCTGCGCCGTATAAACTCATGGCACAGGGCTGCCTTTGGCTCTGGAGGAGGGAGCGGGGGGTTGGGGGGGGGGACGACTCCAGGCTGATAATTTAACCATTAAGTGTCCCTAAATCTGGGACTCCACTTTAGCTTCAGTGAAGGGTTAACAGAAGGACCTAACTTAGTACAGCTCTCCCTCCCCCCTGGCTAGGAGGCCATGTAAACAGAAGGTAGGTACCTCCACCGTGTGTACACGTGACTTGCCACTGTAACTAGCTGCAGGCAGTATCAGTGTGTGGTAGTTCATAGCAGGGCTGGGGCTGGGGCAGCCATGACCTCCAGGATACACCACCATACTGCCATGCAGCGTGACCTGAGGCTCAGAGGACGCACATGGGGGTGTGCACCCAAGACACGGGACAGGCGCTGCTGTAAGTGGTGCTGTATGCGGTTCCCCACCTGTCTGCATCCAATATGTGTCAACTCCCCCGGGATTCTGCCCCATACGACAGGAAGCCCCCACCCATACACGGGTATTACCTGCCGGGCAGCCAGGCCTCCAGCAACTTCCACAACAAACAGTGACGCGCAGCCCACAGCGCCGCCTAGTGGACAGTGGGAGGAGCGCAGCGTCAGGAGCAGGAACTATTCTGGCAGAAGAGCGCGGCGTTCCTCCAGTCCAGTAGTTTACTGATTATTCAGGAAAACTCCTGAGAAGACTTCAGTTTCCTGTAGATTTTTCCTGCTTTGCTATTCCCATTTAACAGTAGTTAAGGAGTGGTTACTAAAAAATGACTTTAAAGGGGAAAATCCAAAGAAAAGCAAAGTAATGCTAAGGAATATGGTCCCAGCTCAGTCAGGTTGATACTTAGAGCTCATTCAGACGGATGTATATTTGTGTCCTCGTCCATTACGCAATTTTGCATAACGGATGTGGACCCACTAATTTTAATGGGTCTACAAAAGATGCGGACAGTACACCGTGTGGTGTTCAACTCCACATGTCCATTTCGCCGCCCCGCAAAAATGTCCTATTCTTGTTCGGAGAAGAATAGACATTTCTATCATAGGGCTGGCCGTTCCAATCTGCTCTGCAAAATTCTGAATGCACACAGACAGTAGCAAAACGAATACGGTCACCTGAATGAGCCCTTTAGCTATGTCCACATATACATTTTGTTCCGGTATAGGAATGCAATACCAGAACTACCAGATGATCCCATTCACTATAATGAGGTCCATGTGTTGTCTATCATAAATACCGGCATTTTACCTGACAAAATAAGTGGTATTTTCAACTGCCAGAACCTCCACCACAGATGTGTACCTAGCATTACCAACTCTGCAGTTGGTAAATTAAAGGGGTTTTGCAAGACTTTTAGGGCTCTTTTACGCGAGTGGATTCAGTCCGAGAAATCCGCAGCGCGTAGGAGAGCCAAACCCCGTTCTGGACAGAAGAGGCACGGAGCAGTAACATGATTGATAATGCTCAGTGTCTCTCTGTGATCTTTTTACTACAAAATCACAGTGAGATAAAGTTATCACTGATTTTGTAGAAAAAGATCACAGAGAGGCACGGAGTATTATCAATCATGTTACTGCTCCGTGCCTCTTCTGTCCAGAACGGGGTTTGGCTCTCCTACACGCTGCGGAATTATTGGACTGAATCCGCTTGTGTGAAAGAGCCCTTAGGGCCCTTGCACACGACCGTATGCTCTCCGAGACATATGGTCCGTGAGCGGGCCATATGTCCCGGAGCGGCATAGATCGTGTGCATGGGAGTACACAGCATTGTAGATTACTATGATGCTGTGCACTTGGAGCCACCCGCGGGACAATATGATAAGATCATATGAGTGCGGGACAATAGTCCTGCGGGTGGCCCGACGTGCACAGCATCATTGTAATCAATGATGCTGTGCGCTCCCGTGCGCACGATCGACGCCGCTCCGGGACATATGGCCCGCTCACTGACCGTATGTCTCAGAGGGCATACGGTCATGTGAAAGGGGCCTTATACTGATGACTTATCCTCTGGATAGTATCTGATTGGTGGGGGTTCGACAATCAGGACACTTGCCGATCGATCAGCTGTTGGAGAAGGCCCTGTAGACAAATCAGAAGCGTTTTTCTCCGGTATTGAGATTCTATGACAGATCTCAATACCGGAAAATATTAACGCTAGTGTGAAAGTAGCCTTAGTTTTATCATTTCTGGGTCCAGTGTTGCCACAGATGATGCCTTTTCTTCACCTCCAACCAGAATTTTTCTGGACAACTTATCCCAAAATCACAGACAGCCAACATTTTGTACAGACAAAATGGAAAACCATAATGAATGCCTTCCTGGATCCATACCTTTTTTTTATTTTTCCATTCACATAGCTGTATGAGGGCTTGTTTTTTGCAGACAAGTTGTACTTTCTAACGGCCCCATTTAATATTGCATACAATGTAGTGGGAAGCTGGAAAAATATTTCAAATTTGGTGGAAATGGGAAAGAAAACGCAATTCCGTCATGTTTTTATGAGTTTTGTTTTGTTCTGTGCTGTGAAACTGACCTGTTACCTTCATTCTCCAGGTGAATACAATTAGGGCTCATGCAAGCGGCCGTGTACACAACGCATCACGGATCCCTTGACTAAGAAGTGCTTCCGTAGGGTTTCTCTCCATGCCTCAACACCACAACCGAAATAGAACATGTTGGATTTTTTGCGGTGTGGACTGATCACCGACAGATTCAAGTTGAATGGGTCTAGATCCATCTGCAGAATCCACATGGATGTTGCCCGTGCATTGGAGACCACAAATTGCGGTCCCCAAAGTGCGGAACGGGTGTGTGCATGAGCCCTTACAACGATATCACATTTATATAGTTATTCTTGTGTTTTAATACTGAAAAAAAAATAAAACTTTACAAAAAATGTATTATTTCTTTTCATCGCCATATTGTGACCCCCATAACGTTTTATAGCTTTGTCTGCTTTTCTGTGTCAGGACAGATTTTTGCTGGGAAATGTGTACTTTTTATTGATACCATTTTGGAGTGTGTATGACCTTTTGGTCACATTTTATTAATTTATTTGGGGGAGGTAAAGCGGTGAAAAAACAGTAAATCGGACATATCTTTTTTTCCATTACAGCATTCACCGTATAGGATAAATACATTTATATTTTAATAGTATAAGCGTTTTGGAACACAGTGGTACAAATGATCTTTATTTGTGCATTATTTATTTTTTATTATGGAGAAAGGGATGATTTGAATTTGTATATTTTTTAAAATTTTTTATACTTTTTTTTTTTTTACTTTTCTTTTATGCATATTTAAGTTCCCTTAGGGGACTTTAACAAGCTTTTGCTAGATTGCTTGTCCCGTAGACTGCAGTGAATTGCCATTGCAGCCTATGGGAGCTCCATTATGTTCCTATGGAGCCCTGCCACCTGTAGGCCTCAATAGGAACTACTACTGTGATAGCCTTGGATCCTACAGAAGGAGCAAGGATACTGCAAGCTGTTGGGGCACCAGTAGTGCAGCCACCTTACATGTCATGATCACCAATGACCACAGCATCTGAGGGTCTAAATGTCTGTGATTGTCAATAACGCAGATTACATACATTTAACTTGCCCTGAGTCTCCGCTGTGTGAAACAGCAGAGACTCAGCGGGTCTCCTGCCCACTCCACTCCAGAGGAGGTGCCATCATTAAAAACTCGACCTGGGTTTAGTGTTTTCTTCTTTTACAAAGTGTATTTGTATATTTAGACAAGTGTGTTCATGGACTATGGAAGCTGAATGATGTCAAACAGCATTTGCTTCTTATAGCAATGACCATGAATTTTATGTCCACTAGAGGTCAGTGGAGTCCCTTAACACAACCGTACACCAGTTTATTATTGTTGGTATTGGCCACAAGAGGTCAGTAGGGTCCTGATTTTCATTGCTACACTAAAACCATAGGGTTGTAATATTTTAAAAGGGCACAAGGTATCTGATTTAGAAATAGAAGGGAAGTGTAACTTGCTGAAATTAGAGCAGCTTTGGGGTCCTTACACACATGAATTTGTCTCTTGTATGTTTTTGCCACAAAAAAGAAAAGATTCCAGAATAAGCACTTGCATTTTTTGGGGGGGCACCTGCCCGCTGTTTTGTTTTTGTTTTTTTGCATGTGTTTTACCAGTAGCGTTTTCTTCATGGCATTTTTGTCCCTTATAGAGAAGATGTTTTTGCAAAGAAGACAAAAAGAGACACATTAAGGCCTCTTTCACACGGGCGTCACGGATTCAGTCCGGATGCGTTCCGGAAAATCCGCACGCATCCGCACCAATCCGCACGCAATCGCAGTCAGTTTTGACTGCGATTGCGTACATTCGTTCAGTTTTTTCCGCGCGGGTGCGAAGCGTTTTGATGCGTTTTTCACGCGCGTGATAAAAAACAGAATGTTTGCAAACAACATCTCTTAGCAACCATCAGTGAATCACGCATTGGATGCAATGCGTTATTCACACAGCCCCATTCACTTCAATGGGGCCAGGGCTGCGTGAAAAACGCAGAATATAGAACATGCTGCGATTTTCACGCAACTGCGAACTGATGCGTGAAAAACATCGCTCATGTGAAAAGACCCATTGAAATGAATGGGTCAGGATTCAGTGCGGGTGCAATGCGTTTGCATCACGCATTGCACCCGCGCCGAAATCTCGCCCGTGTGAAAGGGGCCTAATAGTAAAAAAAAAACCCAAAAAACGGTTGTGTGTCCTGTGTTTCATAGGCCTTCCGTAGACCTTCCGCTAACATGTGGAGCTGGTGTTTTTCTACTAGATTACACAGATCAGGTCAATTATGAGGGATAAGCATGTGTAAAAAAAACACAAAACAAAAAAAATACCCGTTCCTGATAACTGACCTGTGAAAAGGTGTCAGGAATCTCTCATTCATCAGGTGATCGTCTTTTGGCCGGGTCCAGAAATCCTGTTTTCTGTGCAGCTTATCTCCTGTGTAAAGAAGGCTCTACTGCCAGGAACAGTGCTTCTCTATGGGGACTAGCTATCACTGTAGCAATCATACAGAGATCATTGCTGCCTGTAAATGCAGCTCTCACCTCTTCTGACAATCAGGCAATTATCGGCAAAAAAAAGTTTTGTCCCGTTAACTGCCTATTATATCAGTCCATGTAAAAGGGTTGTCCACCATTTATTAAGTGATAGCCTATCCTCAGAGTACGTTTTTGTGATGGACTGTGGTATTTGGCTCTGTTGGGGTGGTATAATGTGCCACAATATGGTATTGCTGGCCCTGCCTTCCATCAATTTGGACCCAACTACAAAATGGGGCCACTTTCCAATTTTTTCCAGGACCACTTTAAAGGGTTATTCTCATATTGGACAATGGGGGCATATCGCTAGTATATGCCCCCATTGTCCTATAGGTGCTGGGACCCGCACCTATATCGAGAACGGGGCCCCAAGAGTGAAGGAGGGCACACCGCACATGCGTGGCCACTCTCCATTCATTTGTATGGAGCCGCCGAAAATAGCCGAGCGAATGAACATGGTTTGAACATAAAAAGATTTATCATTAGTAGAAGAAAAAGAAAATTAGTTTTATTGAATGCGAAAAATTAGGAAATTAGAGCAAAATTGGAGTCCATTTACATGTCCGTAGTTCTAGGTCTGCATTCATTTCAAGTGAGGACCCATTCATTTCAATGGGGCCGCAAAAGATGCGGACAGCACACCGTGTTCTGTCTGCACCCGTATGTCCGTTCCGTGGGCCCGCAAGAAAGATAGATCATGTCCTATTCTTGTCCGCCATCGCAGACAAGAATAGGCATTTCTATCACAGGGATGGCCATGTGCGGTCCACAAAATACGGAATGCACACAGGCCGGTATCTGTGTTTTGCGGATCCGCAATTTGCAGACCGCAAAACACTTATGGACGTCTGAATGCACCCTTAAAATTTAGATGATTATTGGGATTGTCCAATAATCTGGCAAAAAATTCTGTGTTTCGGTCAGACATAAACTGCATGCAATGATTTTGTTCCGATTGAAACCCGGCATTTTTGGGATAATAACTGTCGAGTCTCTGCCGGACCCCATTATAGTTTATATGGCTGGAGGGCATTACAGCAGTGACGGATCTGTAAACGCTAGTGTGAAACTAGCCTAATATGGGTTTTGTAGATTTTTTTTGCAATTTAAAAAATTGCTGCTAAACGTATAAACCGTCTAGCATTGCCGAAAAAATGCAAGTATGTTGTAAAAAATGTAAAAAAATGATGCCAACATAAAGTGGCTGAGATATTGTGAGGTATGAAAGCTAACATAAAGTAGGACCTGTCATGAAAAAAAACATGTCAGAATAGGTAAGAGTATTCCACAGAAATGGGGCTCCCAGTTTGGTCCACCATGGCTGGAAGGGGTTAAATGGGTGAGCACAGACACTACAGCATGGGCAGCATCTGGGACCAGTTCAGAGCCCACATGAAGGAGGGGACGGTAACAGGTCGCCTCAGCGATAGCCAATGGCGGGCGAGGCTGAGGAGGGGGCGTGGCAGGAATACACTCACTAGGTGACAGCAGCTCTCTCCTCCCACTCCCTCTATCACAGCCTGCGATCATGGCAGGAGACGACTAGCGGTACCGGATCGTCTGGACTACCGGCTGAGGGACTGGCACTGCCCCCTCCTGCACTTCTCTCCCCTGGGATCGATGAGAAGAGGCGAGAAGGGCAAGGTGTTTGCAGGCTCCTGGCATGAACTGGACATGGAGGGAAGAGCTTGGCCCCTCCAGCCTGAGAGGTGAGGGGGGCAGACAGAAGGCATCACTGATCCCCCAGGGCTGGGCGTCCGATGCCGGGGTGGTCGTAGTCCTGCACGAGGCTGACTGGGGCCCCCTGCTGCACCTCGCCGTTGTGTTCTGCTGGAGGAGATCGGCTCTGCCCTATCAGCCATGCTGCCCGGGGTCGGGGTGTTTGGCACCAGCCTGACCTCCAGGGTCATCATCCCTTTGTTAAAAGACGAGGGTTTCTCCGTAAAGGCTTTATGGGGCAGGACGCAGGAGGAGGCTGAGGAGCTGGCCAAGGAGATGAGTGTCCCCTTCTATACCAACCGCATCGACGACGTCCTGCTGCACCAGGAGGTGGACCTGGTCTGCATCAACCTGCCCCCACCTCTCACCAAGCAGATCGCTGTCAAAACACTGGGTGAGTAACACATCATACCCATCAACAAGTCACCCTGATGCCTGGGGCTATACCCAGAAGTGGTACCAGCAGCTCAGAAACCACATGGGTACATGGTGCTGGGCACCCAGCCAGCTTATTAGTGGTAGGTCTTATTCCTGCCTGTAGCTGTTATTGGTGCCAGTGTATTTAAATTGCTTTTTGGGGTGATGTTTTATTTAGGAAATGCATCATTGTTGGGTCCATCTTATGAATGTGTGGCCCAGTAATGTGCTGAGGAAACAGTTCATGTAAGACCATTAGAGGAGTTTTTTTTAGTAAATGCAATTTAAGGATTCACAGTCATTTCTAGTTACTGGCACTTGTCACATGGCAGGTTGGTATGTAACAGCCACTGGAATAGTCTGTGGTTGCCTTGAAGTGATTTATGAGGAGCTTGTATCCTCTTATGTATGAGGAGCTTGTATCCTCTGATGTATGAGGAACTTGTATGATGTATGAGAAGCTTGTACGATGTATGAGGAGCGTGTATCCTCTGATGTATGAGGAGCCTGTATAATGTATGAGGAGCTTGTATCCTCTGATGTATGAGGAGCTTGTATCCACTGATGTATGAGGAACTTGTATGATGTATAAGGAGCGTGTATCCTCTGATGTATGAAGAACTTGTATGATGTATGAGAAGCTTGTACGATGTATGAGGAGTGTGTATCCTCTGATGTATGAGGAGCCTGTATAATGTATGAGGAACTTGTATCCTCTGATGTATGAGGAGCTTGTATCCACTGATGTATGAGGAACTTGTATGATGTATAAGTAGCTTGTACGATGTATGAGGAGCGTGTATCCTCTGATGTATGAGGAGCCTGTATAATGTATGAGGAGCTTGTATGATGTATGAGGAACTTGTATCATCTGATGTATAAAGAGCTTGTATGATGTATGAGGAGCTTGTATCCTGTGATGTATGAGGAACTTGTATGATGTATAAGGAGCTTGTATCCTCTGATGTATGAAGAACTTGTATGATGTATGAGAAGCTTGTACGATGTATGAGGAGTGTGTATCCTCTGATGTATGAGGAGCCTGTATAATGTATGAGGAACTTGTATCCTCTGATGTATGAGGAGCTTGTATCCACTGATGTATGAGGAACTTGTATGATGTATAAGTAGCTTGTACGATGTATGAGGAGCGTGTATCCTCTGATGTATGAGGAGCCTGTATAATGTATGAGGAGCTTGTATGATGTATGAGGAACTTGTATCATCTGATGTATAAAGAGCTTGTATGATGTATGAGGAGCTTGTATCCTGTGATGTATGAGGAACTTGTATGATGTATGAGGAGCGTGTATCCTCTGATGTATGAGGAGCCTGTATAATGTATGAGGAGCTTGTATCATCTGATGTATGAAGAGCTTGTATGATGCATGAGGAGCTTGTATCCTGTGATGTATGAGGAACTTGTATGATGTATGAGGAGCGTGTATCCTCTGATGTATGAGGAGCCTGTATAATGTATGAGGAGCTTGTATCATCTGATGTATGAAGAGCTTGTATGATGCATGAGGAGCTTGTATCCTGTGATGTATGAGGAACTTGTATGATGTATGAGAAGCTTGTACGATGTATGAGGAGAGTGTATCCTCTGATGTATGAGGAGCCTGTATAATGTATGAGGAGCTTGTATCCTCTGATGTATGAGGAGCTTGTATCCTCTGATGTATGAAGAGCTAGTATGATTTGTGACGAGCTTGTATCCTAAAGAGCTTGTATATCCTCTGTTGTATGAGAAGCTTGTATGATGTGTGAGGAACTTGTATCCTCTGATGTACAAGGAGCTTGTATCCTCTGATATATGAGGAATTTGTATGATGTATGAGAAGCTTGTATGATGCATGAGGAGCGTGTATCCTCTGATGTATGAGGAGCTTGTATGATGTGTGACGAGCTTGTATCCTGAAGAGCTTGTATATCCTCTGATGTATGAGGAGCTTGTATGATGTGTGAGGAGCTTGTATCTTCTGATGTATGAGGAGCTTCTATCCTCTGATGTATGATGAACTTAACATGATAGTTTTGTATGAAGGAACTCTATAATAATTATTGTATGTTCTCATTACAAGTGTGTCACAATGACAAGAGTGTTTTTTTGTAGTGTTGTAGTGGTGTGAGCTCATGAATGAGGGTATGTCTACATTTTGGGCGCCTCATGTATCGCGTGCCCAAATATCACATTGCAGTGGTGCTGCCGTATGAATGAATGGGGTCGCAGACTTGCGCATTTGCTGCGACTACAACACGTGAATCACAAAGAAATCCATGGCATCCTTGTAGAGTGCAGGAGATCTCAAGTCACAGATACAAACACTTGAAGTTTTCTTCTCTTTTGATCATGTGTATCTAAACTGTCTCAGACAAAAAGTGTCCAACCAGTACGAGTCCAGCTGTTACTTTCCAAAAGCCAACGTTGGAGCTCACAATGGTTCATCACTTTTTCTGTGACCAAGACAATGGAGGAATATAGATGAGGTATCATTTTACTCAGCAGAATCAACCCTGCCACAAAATGTTCCTGGTTTAACAGGGCTGATCCTACTGGTGGGAGCTCTTTTTGATAACTGTGCCACTGTATACATAAACATCGGTAGATGATACTATGGAAGACTATGGATACTATGGATCCGATACGGTATATATAAATGTAATGACGTTTACATTATTCCCTATTACCTGGACCTTCTCAGCGAGCCTATGTTTACTTAATATTACAGTTCTTTTAGTTGTTTGTAGACATTTTGGAAGGTTTCTCAGCCTGCAGAATATTTTCATAGAAGCGGAGAATACAGGAACTAGCCTTGGCTCGTGGCCACTCACATGGTAGCCAGCCTGTGTCACTAGAAATTCCAGCTTTTCTGCATTGCATCAAGGTGGCTGTGACTTGTGACCTACCTCGCTCTTCTGTAGCTGTAGGTCTGTTCTCTTCAGCATATGACCTTTTTGTCTTTCACCAGTCAGTCTCTAGCTCTGAGATCTGTCTGAGTATTTTTTACTCTTTAGGTTTTGAATTCGATGATTCCTCCAACCCAGATGTGATATGGACTGGCCATAGACACTAGATCAGGGGTCAGCAACTTCTGGCACTCCAGCTGTTGGAAAACTACAATTCCCAGCATGCACTGTTGCTCAACTGTTCTTGAAATTTTCATATAAGTGAATAGAGCATGGTGAGAGTTGTAGTTCAATAACAGATGGAGTGCTGAAGGTTGCTGGCCCCTGCAGTAGATAAGTGTTGGTGGTGAACTACACCATTTTTGTCAATCTTATGCATGTGGGCTGAAAGGGGTTGTCAGGCGGAATTCCGTTTTTTTAATGTATGGAACAGAATGGATTAAAAATAAAAGAAGCATTGCTCACCTGACTGATTCCCCCACCTCTGCCATTTTGATGCTTACCAGGTCCCCACTGCTCTCCACTTTCCAGTCCTGGCTTGACACACAGGAAAATGCTTGAAAATGAGGCTGGTCGTAGATGCAAGCATCCCGTTATTCCTTATGTGTTCAGCTGGAACCAGAGTGGAGAATAATAGGGACCCAGTAAGCATCGGGACAGCAGTGATAGGGGAATGGTGAAATAAGTGATGCTTTTTTATTTAACCCATTCTGCCTGATATATAAACCCACTGGACGCCCTCTTTAAAAAGTTGAATGGTAAAAGTTAGTGAGGGAGATTTATCAAAACTGGTGTAAAGGAAAACTGGCTTAGTTGCCCATAGCAACCAATCAGATTCCACCTTTCATTTTCCATAGGTGCTCTGAAAATGAAAGTGGAATCTGATTGGTTGCTATGGGCAACTAAGCCAGTTCTACTTTACACCAGTTTTGATAAATCTTGCCCAGTGATTATTCTAAGGGGAAATACACTTCAGAGTGGGGGTTCACACCAGTTCTGTCACTTTCCGTTCTGCTACACCGGTAGTTGTTCCTACAGGGAAGAAGCAGAGAGACAGAGCATGGATTGCCAGAGCACTGGTGTGGGGGGTCAGATGGGAATACCTGTTGGGGGCAGGGAAATGCTGGCGGGCACTGGTGTTTACACTATGATAGAAATTCAATAGAATGGAAATGGTGTAGTTGTCATGAAGATTCATCTGGTCGCCTGTCACACATCATAAAGGCCCAGTATTTTAGCACAATGGTAGAGACATGCTACACCCAGCACTACTTCTTCTATTGATGGAGTTTCACTCTACTAGACCAGTATAGAGCCCCAGTCAGTGGTGACGAGGTAACGACGCCCTCCACTATACTTGAACATCTACATACCCCTTTAGACGCACATGCTGATCAATTGGTCTATTGTCCTACAAGTGTCTCAGAGAAAATACAACCAGTACGTCCGAACATCATTGTTTCCTTGTGTAATTAAAAGGCATCTTTTAGAAGATTAGTTCCTATGAAACTCGCATGTGCACTTGGCAGATGAAAACATCTGTGTTGGTACCATGTTCATATGTGCCCTCATTGCTGAGAAAATGATGTTTCAATGTATGCAAATGAGCCTCTAGGAGCAACAGGGGCGTTGTCATTACACCTAGAGGCTCAGCTCTCGCTGAAACTGACGTGCCCTCTGCACTTTGACAGGGCCAGACAGGTATGATGACGTTTTCACTACCTGGGCCTGTCCAAGTGCAGAGGGCGCGTCTGTTGCAGAGAGAGCAGAGTCTCTAGGAGTAATGGCAACGTCCCCATTACTCCTAGAGGCTCATTTGCAGATACTTTGCTGATCAGTAGTCAGCGTCAGATGTGTGAAGACGCTATGGTATTTATGTTCTACCCTAAGGCGCAAGTGAAAATGAACATTGTGTTAAGTGAAAAAATAGCACCTGCACTAAATCCTGACCCATTCATGAAAAAAGCGGCAAAACATGGGTGCCGGTGGTTTTCTCAGACCCATAGACTTCAGTGGACGTGTTTGGTCTGCATCAGTGTGTCATCAAAACATTTCTTTTATTAAATTATTATGTTTAATTTCCTAATATAAAGGGGCTTATAGAATATCTAACATAGATCTATGTATTAGCTGGTTGTAACCTATATGACTTGATCTGGACTGGATCAAGTCACGTGACTTTGTGATGTCCTTGCAGCTGATTCTAAGCATTCTGTGCTTTTATGGAGGAGGAGTAGGCTGTAGTGGGAGGGATGAAGAGCTGCGAAGATACAGCAGATGATGATCTTCCTTCGGGCCCCATTCAGACGAACATATTTTTGCGGGGCCGCACGCTCGGAACACACGCCGTGTGGCCCCATTGAAAATGCCTATACTTGTCCGTGCGCACGGACAAGTATAGGACATGCTTCAAAGGCGGCTCCCGGCCCCATAGAGGTGAATGGGGCCACATCTATTCCGCAATTTTGCAGAATAGATGCGGCCCCATTCACACGGTCATGTGAATGGGGCCTCAGTCTCTGCTTGTAGTTTCTATCTGCATAGGAAGTAGAGAAACTGGCTTCCTGGGGAAGACATAAGTATAAGGACAGAATGGTCAGTCCTGTCTAAGTCACATGATGCAGTAACTGAAAATGAAGATGTGAATTTCTGTATAAACTAAGCATCTACAAATGTAACTTTATTAGTAAAGGAGGTTTAATATCTAACCTTGGGATCTGTTCTTTAAAGGGGTTTTCCAGGATTTTAATATTGATGACCTGTCCTCAGGATAGGTCATCATTATCAGGTCGATGGGGGTCCAACACCCACCGATCAGCTGGTTGAAGAAAAGGCTGCGTCCATGCGAGCTCTACTTTCCCTTCATTGTTTACCTGCTTGAGCAGTGTAATTACAAGCTGTCCCATGGCAGCACAACTCCCATTACTTAACAAGCAAATACTAAAACAGACAATAAATAAAGACACAGATACTTCCTTGTGTGGATAAAATTGGCCACAATGTTTATTTAGGGTTAAATAATTGATAAATAACAACCAGAATAAAATATAAATAAATACTGTATATCCTTTAATTAATAAATACTTAAAACCACCATATCATATTGCAGTCATAAAAGCTGGGCGACAACACCCCTCGACTGATGTGCCACCATTACACCATACAATGCCACCATTTCCCACAGAAAATCTAAATGAAACACATGCATTTTGTCAGATGTCACCTTGAGGCCTTATGCAAACAAATTTCCATCCTGGACATATCTGGACATCCATATGGTGAGTGGGTGCATCTGTTTTTTTTTTCCTCCAGACCAATTCCTATGAATCGATGAGTATCAGACAGAAAACAGGCATGAATGCCACGTGCTACAAGTTTTTTGGCATAGATCCTCAGTGTGGGATTTTCACCATTCACGTTAGCCAGTCTATGTGCTGTATGGGTGCAGTCTGAATGGCACATGGATAGAAAATAGGCCTAATTTCTCTTGTCTAAATATTGGTCACATACGCTAAAATAAGCAGTATATAATTGTCAATCCCGAGTCCCTCAGCATTTGCCTATGGTTCCTTGAAGGCAGGGTGCACCGAGCCTTTCTAATGCCTGAGGCGAAAACTGAAACGGCGCTTCCCCCCCCCCCCCATGCCAATTTCTTAACCTAACCCCTTTGCCACAATGAAAGTGCTTATTGCCCATGGCCCTTCCGCTGCCCCCCTCTTGCCCCTACCTGGTGCTGCCCAGATAATTTAGCGGTCTGCATTAACGATTGTTTCACCTGATGAACGAGAGTTTCACTCATTCATTGAGAGTTTCACTCAACACAACTCATGGTCCCAACCCCATCTATAAGGCAAGAAATCCCATTTATTAAACCTGACAGGGCACACCTGTGAAGTGAAAACAATTTCAGGTGACTACCTCTTGAAGCTCATCCAGAGAATGCCAAGAGTGTGCAAAGCAGTAATCAAAGCAAAAGGTGGCTACTTTGAAGAACCTAGAATATAAGACATATTTTCAGTTGTTTCACACTTTTTTGTTAAGTATATAATTCCACATGTGTTAATTCATAGTTTTGATGCCTTCAGTGTGAATCTACAATTTTTATAGTCATGAAAATACAGAAAACTCTTTGAATGAGAAGGTGTGTCCAAACTTTTGGTCTGTACTGTATATATATATATATATATATATATATATATTTCTAGTTGTAATAGCAAGGCTAGCATTTTTTCACCAGCCTGTATATATTCTGCTGACTTGAATGTTAACTGCATCTGTTAGCTGAAAAGCCACATGTGTTCCTATCAATATAAATGGCATTTGTGTCATTTTGTAGAAGAAGCAGGTTTTCAGTAATTGGCCATTTACTGCTCCGTGTAACTTTCATTATCAGTCAGTGAATCTGGATCTGTTTAGATGTATAGTCGATAAAGTTGTTTTAGCAGCAGTCATTCTATGCAAAAACAGCATTATAGTATAGACTGTCTGCAGGATCCCAAGAGGCTTTTATTTATTTACATGGCCAATCCCTGGACTATAAAGATCATCTGTCACCGGTGAGGCTACTTTCACACTAACGTTTTCTTTTTCCGGTATTGAGTTCCGTCATAGGGGCTCAATACCGGGAAAAAAACGTTTCCGTTTTGTCCCCATTCATTGTCAGTGGGGACAAAACTGAACTGAAGACAACGGAATGCTCCTGAAAGCATTCCGTTCCGTCTCCAGAACTGAGAGCAAACCGCAACATGCTGCGGTTTGCTCTGCGTCCTGGGCATCCGCACCAAGACGGATCCGTCATGACCCCCAATGCAAGTCAATGGGGACGGATCCGTTCAGTGTGACACACTCAGTAAATGGATCCGTCCTCCACTGACTTTCAATGGAGTTCATGACGGATCTGTCCACAGCACACCACACAGACACATACACACAGACACATACACACAGACACATACACAGACAGACATACTTACATGCTCCCAGCAGCTCCGCACATCGCAGGAGGAGGAGGACAGCGCGCACATAGGAAGATTCTCCCTCCAGCATGTGCGTGCCGTCTTCCTCCTCCGGAGCTGCTGGGAGCATGTAAGTATGTCTGTGTATGTCTATGTGTGAGGCTGGGAGACCAGCTACAAAAAACACCGTGGAGCCTCATTTAAGAGTCTCAACACAGCAATCTAAAGTGCAAAGCTCCCTGGGAAACAGTAATATGCAAAATAACCGTGGAGCCCCAGTTATGGGTCTACAACACAATGAAAGCCAGATATCACTCAAAGGAAGGAAAACCAAGCAAAGGGGTGTCCCCATTACAGAGATCACCAAATCCACCATATTAAGTGGCCCCTATGTCAAGATCCCGCTCTTTTACAAGCTTTAAGGATGTGACGGGGAAGACCTAAGCCAGTTATATATCCACAGACAGCTGTTTCAGGGTGTTGCCCTTCCTTAGTGTGGAGTAGGATTCTGGCTAACCGGGAGCAATGCCTTGGAGACTACTCAAACAAAACAATAGCTGATCTCAGGGAGACCAGCTACAAAAAACACAGTGGAGTCTCATTTAAGACGTGCATCCAAAGTGCAAAGCTTTTTTGTAGCTGGTCTCCCTGAGATCAGCTATTGTTTTTTTTGAGTAGTCTCCTAGGCATTGCTCCCGGTTAGCCAGAATCCTACTCAACACTGATGAGGGGCAATACCCCGAAACAGCTGTCTGTGGATGGATAACTGGCTTAGGTTTTCCCCGTCACATCCTTAAAGCTTGTAAAAGAGCGGGATCTTGACATAGGGGCCACTTAATATGGTGGATTTGGTGGACACCCCTTTTCTTGGTTTTCCTTCCTTTGAGGGATATCTGGCTTACACTGTGTTGTAGACCCATAACTGGGGCTCCACGGTTATTTTGCATGTATGTGACACATGTGGGGCCGGAGCGCAGCTCCGGCTCCTCACGTGTACTTGTGGCAGCACAGATCCGGCTGCACCCTTCAACCGCCGTATCCGTGCTGCCGCTAATGTGAAAGTGGCCTTAGACCCTTTAAAAGCAACTTACAGATTTGCACAGTCAAGTCACGTTCTTATTACCACCAGCTAATATCCAGAGTAAACACTATGTACAGCACAGACAGCAGGTAGACGGGCTGGTAGTGACTCGCTAAGGTCCTGGGAGGTTATCACAGGTATCTGGAGCCATGCTAACCACAGTGTATCTCACAGCTGCTGGAGGGAGTATGGGGGAGGATCCATAGAGCGAGCACAACAATCAAGGTGGTCCCACAAATGGTCAATTGGGTTCAAGTCTGAGGAATTAGGGGCCCAGTGTAGTACTTGGAAGTCTTGGTCATGCTCTTGCAACCAATGTCAGAAATTTCTAGCCATGTGACATGTCGCATTATCTTGTTGGAAGATTTAGAGACGTAGAGGTATTCTGTGTGCATGCTCGCTCGGTGATGAAGGTGGGGAAACCATGGATGCTAAACACCCATGGATAATATTAACGAACAGCACGGTGGCTCGCTGGTGCCGTGCAGCGCTGGCGTCCTAGGTTCGAATACGACCAAGGACAACATCTGCATGGAGTTTGTATGTTCTCCCCGTGTTTGTGTGGGTTTCCTCTGGTACTATGGTTTCCTCCCACACTCCAAAGACATACTGATAGGGAACTTAGATTGTGAGCCCCATTGGGGACAGATTGATGATAATGTCTGTAAAGCACTGCAGAATATAGTAGCGCTATATAAGTGCATAAAATAAATATCAAGCAGTATAGAACCTAACCAAAATTACTATCACGCATGTATAGACCATACTCAGTGCCAGGATTCTCACGCATGTATAGACCATACTCAGTGCCAGTGCTAACCAATTACTTCATCTGCATATGGCCAGCTTTGTGAAAAGGAGCCAATTGTCGCGCTGATTACAGTGTTTGACTAATAGTAGATAATCCATACTGTCCTCCAAACCATGAACTATTACTAAATTCGCCATGAATTATTACTACATTCTTCTACTAAGTGCTATTTTCCTAATGAAGATGAACCCAAGGACACAGAGAAAGCTGAACTTCAAAGTAGGTAATATCTTTAAAAAAAAGCTGCAATGCCATTAATACACTTAACAAGCAAAGCTCAAGGGATTTCTATACGTTTTCTGTAACCACTTGTGAAGCAAACTGTCTAAAGGGCAAATGAAATTAAAGGGGTTATCTGGGAAATTGATACTAATGGCCTATCGCCAGGATAGGTCATTTATGTCATATGGGTGGGGGTCCAGCTGCCGGAACCCCAAACAATCAGCTGTTTAAAGAGGGCGCAACATTTTGCAAGCGCTTAAGGTCCCTGATCGCTAGCGGGGGAGACCGCTGCGTTTACATGCACCGATCTCCTCCAGCTTCTCCAGAGTAGGGGAAGGAGTGATTGCTAATGCCATTGCTCTTCTATACTATCTCATTGTTTCCCAGATCTACCACTGGGAAGCGATGATCTTTTGTGCTGCACAAAAGATGCAGTTACCTGATGAACCTGCTAGATCATTGCTAACAAAGGGCCAAATCGGGTAGTTGGTTTTGGAGTATTTTTTAATCGACGGAGAAGGCCACTTCAGAATAGTCCAATGCCTTGCTCTTAGGAGGACCCATCACATGCGACTGAGACCAAGCTTTCAGACACTGGGCAGCACATTTTGCTCCAGAATGCCTTGAAAGTCTTGAGATTTCATTGTACCCACCACACATTCAAGACATCCTAGGTACAATGTTCTTTTCTTTGTATGCTTCATTTTTGCTTCTCGTAGAGCTGATGTTTCTTGCCAAAAAACTCCAGTTTTGTCTTATCTGTCCAAAGGACATTCTCCCAGAAGCTTTGTGGCTTGTCAGTATGCATTTTGCAAATTCCAGTCTCGCTTTTTGTATGATTTGCTTTCAACAGCGGTTTCCTCCTTGTTCATCTTCAATTAAGTCCACTTTGGCTAAGACAATGACTTATGGTGCGATCTGACACTGATGTACCTTGACCTTGGAGTTGACCTCTAATCTCTTTTAAAGTTGTTCTGGCCTCTTTGCTTACCATTCATATTATCCGTCTCTTCAATTTGTCATCAATTTTCCTCTTGCGGCCACGTCCAGGGAGGTTGGCTACAGTCCCTTAGACCTTAAAGTTCTTAATTTGAAAATGAATGAAAAATGAAAAAGTTATAGCTGTTGAAACATGGGAAAATGCAAAACAAAAAAATGGGCCCGGTACTGAAGGGGTTAAATAGGCAGACTGACTGATTACAAGTTTGAATACACTGGTCATGCTTATTACAGGACATATTTTAATTTAACATATCCCTATGGTCAAATTATTTTCAGTCTTCTCTAGGGTTATCATCATTTATGTCCAGGCCAGTTTCATTAGTTTTTTTTTTTTTAAGCAATGTCTGATTTTCATTAGTTGATTTTGAGTCATTTTTATTTCTTATTATTTTTGTCAGTTTCAAATTATTTCAGTGACCATTGTGGATTTTTCTTTTTTTTTAACAGAAGGGTACCAACTAGAGTTGAGCGAACGTGCTCGTAACGAGCACTGTAGTGCTTGGATCCCCTGCGCTCGCATGGCCGCAGGCATCCGGATCCGTCCTCACCTGGCTGTAAGTCAATGGGGGCGGATCCTTTTGGTATGACACATGAGTGTGTCATACCAAACGGATCCTTCCCCACTGACTTGCAGTCGGGTGAGGAGGACGGATCCGGATGGCTGCGCCCATGCCTCCTTTTAAAGTGTCCAGTGGTGTCATTCTTACTTAATCATGACAGATTGATCTCCAGCCCTGTCCTCATCAACACCCACACCTGTGTTAATGGAGCAATCACTGAAACAATGTTAGCTGGTCCTTTTAAGGCAGGGCTGCAATGATGTTGAAATGTGTTTTGGGGGATAAAGTTAATTTTCTAGGCAAATATTGACTTTGCAAGTAATTGCTGTTAAGATGATCACTCTTTATAACATTCTGGAGTACATGCAAATTGCCATTATAAAAACTGAAGCAGTAGACTTTGTAAAAATTAATATTTGTATCATTCTCAAAACTTTTGGCCTTGACTGTACAGTGCTCGTTACGAGCACATTCGCTCAACTCTAGTACCAACAATTGTGTCCACGAGTGTACATATGCTAGCTTGATAAGTGATAGCTATATAACAAATACGGGATCATTTTCTGGTGACAGAAGCTAGGCCTTTATATATTCCAGCAGTAGAAAGATTGACCAGGACCAGATGGTTTGCAAACTTGAGCTGAAGTGATCGCATGAATGCTGTACATACTATTAAAGTAGCACATACTATTAAAGGTCATGTTAGGAAATGCTTTATTACTTGCTAGAACTTCTAGTTTCAGACTACTATGGAAAGAACAATGTAAATGTTGTAGGCAGATGTTTTTCCAAAGCTCCAGGCTTAGTTTACACCTAATGCAGCAGTGCACAAGGAAAGGAAAGGATAGAGAAGGTTTGTCTTATGCCTCATTCACACGTCAGTGTTCGGTCAGCGATTTCCATCAGTGATTTGAGCCAAAACCAGGTCTACACACAGAACAGGTGCAGATCTTTCCCTTATACCTTATGTCTGTGGAGGCTCCACTCCTGGTTTTGGCTCACAATCACTGATGGAAATCACTGACGTGTGAATGAGGCATTACAGTGATGGGCTGCCAGGAATAGCTAGGGGAGGGATGTAAGGAATGACACTGACACGTAGCTTCTAGGCAGGCTGTGAGAGGCCAAAACAAGAGTATGGAGTAAGGCTGGAGGTATTCCTGATGGATAGTGCTACAGTATGGGAATACAGCTTCTAAACCAAGTCACTGAAGGCTCTGCACTTAATACAGCAGATCTCAATGGACCTCACTGACTTGTACTCTCCGCCCGTTTGATGGTAACTTGCGGCTGAGGCATATAACTGGTTATCTTGCATTGTTTTTTAGAAACAAACTGAAAAATATCATATTCCAGCACCTGTCAAATCCTGTTATTGTCCGATTAAAACATCTATGGGGTCATTTATTAAACTGAAGTAAAGTAGAACTGGCTTTGTTGCCCATAGCAACCAATCAGATTCCACCTTTCAGAGCTGTCTAAAATGAAAGGTGGAATCTGATTGGTTGCTATGGGCAACTAAGCCAGTTCTACTTTACACCAGTTTGATAAATGACCCCTCTAGATTGTATAATATGCATGTTTTATTGTTCCAGATATTTTTCTGTATGTACATTTTTTTAAATATTTTCCGTAGGCCTTCATGTCTTACTATAAGGCCCCATTCACACGACCGTATGAATGGGGCCGTATTTATCCGCAAAAATGCGGGAATAGATGCGGCCCCATTCGCCTCTATGGGGCCGGGAGCCGCGGCACAGAGCTTGCGCACGGACAAGTATAGGCATTTTCAGTGGGGCCGCACGGCGTGTGTTCCGAGCGCTGCGGAACACACGCCGGGCGGCCCCAGTATATTTGCGGGTCCGCAGTAATGCGGGCCCGCAAATATACGGTTGTGTGAATGGACCCTAAGGGTCCCACAGGATGGAAGAATGTGACATTCATGTCCAAGATGGTGTATTTTACCTTAAAATAACAATATGCTAGACTAGTACAAAGAACGCTAATATTAGCTGTCCTTCTCTCATAATAGCGTCATAACCACAGAAACCCAGGAGGGTGTGTTACACATTGTCTTCAGTTGTGGCAGTCATGAGAAAATCTACATGAGAAAAATGAAATTACTAATAACTCTTTCAAGTTTATGTGGTTCCACCCAATTACAGCATGGTTCAATCTGGAAGCGTTGTTTATCCCCTAAAAGGGGTTGTCCCACGAATAATATTTTACATTTTCCAAACCAACACTTGCATCTGAATACCTTTGTAATTGTATGTATTTAAATATTTAGTATAGCCAGCAGACTGAGATGGCCGCACATGCTCAGGTTCACCATTCAACTGCCTCCTGAGATGTGATATGGAGAGAGCTGCAACAGAAAGGACACACCCCCTGAGCTGCCACCCTAAAATACATTTAGTAGTCAATTGGAGCTCTAACTAAAAGCATTTTCTGTTTGTACCACAGTCAGACAAAAAGTTCTGCATTTTGGCCGGTTTCACACGAACATTGTGTTTTGCGGTCCGTATGGCATCCGTTTTTTTTGCGGATCCATTGTAACAATGCCTATCTTTGTCCATTTTGCGGACAAGAATAGGACAGGTTCCATCTTTTTTGCGGGGCTACGGAACGGGCATACGGGTGCGGACAGCACACCGTATGCTCTCAGTATTTTTTGCGGACCCATAGAAATGAATGAATGAATTTCACATGAAAAATGCGGATCGGAGCCCGCAAAAAATACTGTCGTGTGAAAGGGGCCCAAACCTGTGAGAAATATGAACCTTTTGTGTGTGGTTGATCATGATGTGCACCTTCACAGACAGTGCTGCACCCTTAGTGTCTTACCACAGAATAAAAGGTGTTCAGATCCAGATGTTAGTTTCAAAACTGTAGAATATTTTTAGGCTGGTCACAGACATTAGATCAGGGATGTACACAGATTTCATAGGAATCCATAGTAAAACTAAGTATGGGCCCCTGCCTCACCCATTTTGCCGATGTGTGTGCCTGGAACACCTCAGGATAACGTGGAACGCAAATCGCAATGGTCAAGATTTCTGACAAATTTACAATTGGAAGAAATTTTAGCTAAAAAAAATTGGAATTGTAAGAAGTCAGGTAAAAGTTGCCCTCCACCTCACCCATTTTGCTTGACTTCTATGTTGATAAAACTTGAACAGGTGCTTTATATATATGGCGCCATATTTCTCAATGCATTTACATCACACAATTGGCATAAATGCCAATGACTGATGTCCTGTGATGTCACTTGCCTAGGAAGAGGCTGCAATGCTCAAGGCCTCTTCTAACGGCTGATCAGTGGGGATCCCAGGTGTTGCCCCCTGCTGATCTGATACTAATGACCTATCCTGAGGATAAGTCATAAAGATCATTTCCTGGATAAACCCTTGGACTTGTACAGCATAAGAAGAATTTGCTTCACCTGTTCATAGGTTGTATATGGTATTGCAGCCCCGCACCATTTCTTTCAGTAGATCTGAGTTGTAGTATCAATACTACCCATGGACACGTGTGGTGCTGTTTTTAGTAGAAAGCAGCCATGTTTTTGTACTCCTTCACAAGCCGTGCCCACACAGGAAAATGGACAACATGCAATGGAAACAAGAGACCTAGACCACTTTTATTGGTTTCTTCTGCTGCCACTTCAGTGTTACAGCCTTTTCTCGTTTTTCAAGTTTTCCCGTATCTCATTGTGTTTTAACTGCTTACCATTCCACCCACATGCAGGTCTACCATAACCCCACAAAGGACATTTATCACCTGTTGAGGATGGGTAATAAATGTCTGATCACTGGGACCCCCACTGATAATTAAAAGGGGTTGTCTCACCTCCTGATTTCAGTGTTGCATCACTCCCAGCACACTCTCTAAGCTGAAGTGGGGGCAGAGTGAAGGTACAAGGCTGCTAGTGTACCAGAATCACTAACAGCTTTGGCTGAGTGAGCGCTGTGCAGATCATGACAACCAATGATAAGTGGTTGCCGCGATATGTTTGCTAGTTCTCTATCTTCCCATAGATGTATAGAACAGCTCCAAGACTGTGGAGCATGTCCTGGAGCTGTTCTATACAAGCAGCCATAGTTGAAACTAGGTGGCCGGGGACGGAAGCAACTGCCAGAGAAGATAGAGCGGTGGCCAGGGACCATAGCGAATATGCATGCACTTGGGCCTCTGTACACGCGCTCCCGTGATTCCTGGCCAACAGAAAGGCCAGCTTGTACTATGGTTATTAACCAACGCGACCATAACCCCTAGAGACGAGCAGTATATAAAAAGGAACAGATTTGAAGATACTGGAGACCAGAGCTATTATTGAAAACAAACATATATTAGTAAGTTACCCATATCAACTCTATACACATAATAAATTCAACTTGATGAGGTGAGACACCCCCTTTAAAACTGGGGCATCTCCAAAACAGCAGGCCTTATGGGGTGTTTTGGCATGCACTGCCTGGTACCTAACAAAACTGGTCTAAGGAAGGCAAACTGGTAAAATAGTAACAGTGTCATGGGGGCCCAAGATATACTGATGTAAATGAGGAGAGGAGGCTAGCCCATCTGGTCTGATCCCACAAAAAAGCTATTTAAGAACAAATTGCTGAAAAAGTTAAAAGGGTTTTCCAAGACTTTAATATTGATGACCTATCCTCAGCATAGGTCATCAGTGTCTGATCAGTGGGGGTCTAATACCTGAGATCACCACCGATCAACTGTTTGCGATGGCACCAACGCTCCTGTGAGCGCCGCGGACTTCTCGCTGCTTTCTCTAGGCCAGTGACAACACGTTCATCAGTCTCATGGTCTAGGAGCAGCTCAGCCCCATAGTGCTAAACCAATCACAGCCACTATACAATTTAAGGCGCTGTGCTTGGTAAGCATGGAGACGGCTGTGGCGCTCACAGGAGGGCCGGTACCATCTCAAACAGCTGATTGGCGGGGGTCCCTGGTGTCGGACCCCACCAATCAGATACTGATGACTAGAGATGGGCGAACGTGCTCGTTACGAGCACTGTAGCGCTTGGCTCCCCTGCGCAATGCCCGCAGGCATTGCGGATCCGTCCTCAGCTGCGTGTAAGTCAATGGGGACGGATCCATTTGGTATGAGTGTCATACCAAATGGATCCGTCCCCATTGACTTACACGCAGCTGAGGACTGATCCGCAATGCCTGCGGGCATTCGTTCGCAGGGGAGCCGAGCGCTACAATGCTCGTAACGAGCACGTTCGCTCATCTCTAATGATGACCTATCCTGAGAATAGGTCATCAATATTTAAAGTCTTGGAAAACCCTTTTAAGGCCTTGTTCACACATCAGTTATTTGATCAGTTATTACCATCAGTTTTTGTGAGCCAAAACCAGGAGTGGAGGCTACCCAGAGATCAGGTATAATGGACAGATCTGCACCTGTTCTGTGTTTTTGCCCCGCACCTGGTTTTGGCTCACAATAACTGATGGAAATAACTGATCAAATAACTGATGTGTGAACAAGGCCTTACTTTTGTCCTAAAATAGCTTTTCTGTGGGATCAGACCAGATGGGCTAGCCTTCTCTCCTCATACACATCTGTACATCTCCCCTTTAATGTTGGACACCTTCAGAAGTTGTGGAGTCCGAGCCTAGATAGGTCAGAACTGTTTTGGTGGCAGTTGTGACATTCAGTGTAAAAACCTGCACAGCTATGCTGCAAAGAACAAGTCGAGGCTTTGGCATTTGGCTTTGGCAACCTTAGTAACTTTGCAACGGTGAAGACTGTGACTATGGTACCAGGTACTAATTATCTGCTTATAGCGCATGTAAAATTAATCAGCAGAACATTGGGAACACAGAAGAATATTGTGCTGTGCCATCCAACAATCACGGAATTTGCTTTTAGCCTATCGTTAATCAAAGGAAGTAATTGGAATGAATTGTGTACTTGCCAGACATACAGGGTTCTCCAAATAGTTTAATCAGTGTAATGTGTCCTCAGCTCACAACCAAGGTCAAAGACAGGTCCTCACTGTGACGTGTGATTCACCAGGTATGGCGATCAATGGGAAATGTTCCAGCAGGATTTACGTATTTACAAGACCCCAAAGGCATTAAACCTGCTTGCTATTGCAGACTCTCAGCAGCTTTTATGATGGTATCTCTGCCAGTTATTGAATTGAGCCAGCAAGAGAGCTATTGACGCATGCTAACAGAAGTGGTCTCCAGGAGCCATCACTGACTGCTAGGATCCATTAAAGGGGTTATCCTATGATAAATCCCCTCCCCCTCCAATTAATTGCTGCAATTGTTCTGCTAGAGTTTCTTCAGGCCGGTAGCTCAGGGGGGAATTTTTTTTTCTTCTTTAAATAGTTTTTTTTTCTTTTTATCGTTATATTCTGACCCCTATAACTTTCTTTTTTTTTGCAGAACGATCAGTAGTTTTTATTGATACCATTTTGGGGTGTGTATGATGAAAAAACAGCAAATTGGCCATATCTTTTTTTTTTTTTTTTTTTTCTGTTCTGCAATTCACCATACATGTTTTATTATTTTATGGGAGTTTTGGATGCGGAGATGCCCATGATGTTTATTTTTTGATTGTTTAATTTTGGGGAAAGGGGGGTGATTTAAATTTTGATAATATTTTTTTTATATATTTTAAAAAAAAATTTTTTAGGCCCCCAAGTGGATTCCAGCATGCTGTCCTGATTGTGGTAGTTGTTTAAGGCTTCATTCACACGACCGTATGTGTTTTGCGGTCCGCAAATTGCGGATCCGCAAAAAAACGGATGACGTTCCGTATGGCATCCGTGTTTCCGTTTTTTTGCGGATCCATTGTAACAATGCCTATCCTTGTCAGCAAAACGGACAAGAATAGGACATGTTCTATCTTTTTTGCGGAACGGAAATGCGGACATACGGAAACGGAATGCAAATGGAGTACCTTCCGTTTTTTTTGCGGACCCATTGAAATGAATGGTTCCACATACGGTCTGCAAAAAAAACGAAACGGACACGGAAACAAAATACGGTCGTGTAAATGAAGCCTAAGGCCCCATTCACACGTCCGTATTTTGCATCCGCATCTGTTTCCGCATTTGCGGACAATTATGCGGATAGTATGCGGATCCATTCATTTCAATGGGTCCCGAAAAAATGCGGACATTGCACCGTATGTTGTCCGCATCCGTTTCTCTGTTCCGTTCCGTTTTGCGAATCCGCAATCAGAAATCCTCCTGTCCTACTTTTCCTCCTGTTTTGCGGTCCGTAGCCCAATACAAGTCTATGGGATGTCCATAAATGCGGAAGACATGCGGAAAGCCACCCGCATGTCATCCGTATTTGCGGATTCCTTTCCAGGAGGGGTGAAAAAAAAAGATGTTATTCATCCTTCCGTTTTTTGCGGATCCGCAAAAAACAGATGACATATGGATACATCCTTTCCATTTTTACGGAAAGACGGAACGGATGTCCTGGAAAAACGGAGTTTTTTGCGGAACAACGGATCCACAAAAAACTGACCGTTTTCCAGGATGTGCAAAAATACGGACGTGTGAATGGGGCCTAAAGGTGAACCAAATTTATCAAACATCATGTATCATTTGATAAATTTGCAAAACTTGATTTTAAAATACCCCTCATGATAAATCTTCCCCTAAGGCTAGGGCTACCGCGCGACACCCGTCGCAGCCAGGATCCCTGAGTAGCGGGGATCCCATAGAGATGAATGGGATCGCCGCGGCAGTCGCAAGAAATCCGACAGGGTTGGATTTCTTGCAGATTTCTTGCGGATTTCTTGTGACTGCCGCGGCGATCCCATTCATCTCTATGGGATCCCTGCTACTCAGGGATCCTGGCTGCGACGGGTGTCGCGCGACAACTGTCGCCGTGTAGCCCTAGCCTAATAGTGGCCAAGAATGTAAATACAATTCATAGGCCCCATCAGAGGTTGCAATAACGCCTGTACAAGCGTCATAGACGTGTGTTCAGGCGATTTTGCTCCTTAAGAAAGTCTAAGGCGTACCAATACGCCTTAGGCCTTGTTCACACCACAGTTTTTTGATCAGTTATTTCCATCAGTTATTGTGAGCCTAAACCAGGTGCGGGTCAAAAACACAGAACAGTTGCAGATCTTTTCATTATACCTTATCAATGTATAGCTTCCACTCCTGGTTTTGGCTCACAAATAACTGATGGAAATAACTGATCAAATAACTGACGTGTGAACAAGGCCTAAGGCCCGTTCACACGAACGTGTGAATGGGTCCTCATCTATTCCGCAATTTTGCGGAATAGATGCAGCCCTGTTCACTTCAATTGCCGGCATGTGATCTCGCCGTGCCGCGGCTCCGCAAGAAAAAATAGAACATGTCCTATTCTTGTCCACAAAAGCGGACAAAAATAGGCATTTTGAATGGGGTGCCCGGCCATGTGTTCCGCAAATGGTCTGAACGGCCCCTTAGACTTTTCCCTGCCTTTCATCAGCGCAGTGAGCACTGTGAACGGCACTTGCAGTGCAGAGATGCTGCCTGTGCCTGAAATTACCAATAACAAAGCTCCTTACATCAAGGAGCTTTGTTATTAGTTGGTTTGAGCGGGTAGGAGGGACCATTTGGCACACCGCTCTGATGTGAGGAGGAAGAGTCCTGCTGCGGCGCGAGTTTCTGGCGGGGTAAGCGGTCTTGAGCTGTGAGTCTTCCTCCACGTGCTCACAGCGTCCTCTCCATTGAAGAACGTGCACCCAAACTCCACAGTAACCAGATACCAACATACTCCCCCCATGCTTGCTCTGGTCGGATGAATAAAATGATTGGGTTGGTGCTAGGGCAGCGGGGCTCAGCGCATGTTGACATGGAGATTGGGGGGCGACTGATGGTGATGTGTTGGGGTGGGCGATGAGTTTGGGCACGCGTTCTTCACTGGAGAGGACGCTGTGAGCACATGGAGCAAGTGATCCGCAGCCCGACCGTCCAGACCCTCATAAAGTGAATGTGACTATTGAACTAGTAGCTTGTCATCACATGGAAGACTTTTCTGATTGGTGAGCACATTAAATGCATTTATGGTAATTAGACGGAACAATTTGTGTTATATATGTCCTGCTGGGATCTAAGAGGGCTTACATTTTTAGGGAGAATCCAGAAAAACCAAGGAGGGTTGGCAAATAGGCAATAAATTGTCCCAGATATAGGGACAGCTATTTTGCCCCCTTTAGGTCTCATGTACACAACTGTATCCATTTTGAGGTCTGCAAATCGCAGATCCACAAAATATGGACATCCACGTGCTATCCGCATCTACATGCTGCAAAAGATAGAGCATGTCTTGTTCTGGCGGACCCACTGAAGTCAGTGGATCAGCAAGAAAATGTGGATTGCACACAGTTTCAAAAACGGATACAGTCGTGTGCTTGAGACCTTATAGTGAAAGCTACAGTGCTCACAAATATATAGTACAGAGACGTCAAGTACACTATACCGTGCAGTAGTCCAATATATTGTGTATTGGACTGTCCTATAACTGCTTCCTGTGCATTCGTCTCAAAAATGGTCAGAGGAGTATTTTTACTTTTCCGGAAAAAATGTAGTCCGACCTCTGGGCCCCATAGCAAAATAGGATAGGCTGCTACCCGCTATTGTCAGGAATTTAAAATAGCATCATAATAGCGATAATTAAAGGTAACAATTAGGGAGGGTTCGCATTCGCATTATGGAGTTCCATTATAGGGTTCCATTTTAACAGAGTTATAACGGAATATAACGGAATTCCATGACGCAAATGCAAACTCGCCATAATAGGTAGCATATGTAATCAATATCTGATTGGTGGTGGTCTGACACCGGAAACCCCCGCCGATCAGCTGTTGAAGAGGCCGTGGTGCTCCAGTGAAGACTGCGGCCTACTCACAGCTTACCAAGCACAGCGCTGTACATTGTATAGTGGTTGTGCTTGGTATTGCAGCCCAGACTCATACACTTGAATGGGACTGAGCTGCGCCTAAATCATGTGACCAATGAATGTGATGTCATTAGGGTGCCACGGTCTCTTCAAACAGTTGATCATCCGACACCGATCAGATATTGATAACCTATCCTGAGAATCTGTCATTAGTATTCTACTCCCAGGAAACCCCTCTAAGTAAGTTATCTAATGATTGGCAGCGTGTTTTGGTATGCTTATTTTTTAGCGTCCCTTTAAACATTTCTTTAGAGGTTTAGCCATTGATGTCTTTGAAAAAAGTGGTAGGTCAAGTATATTTCCACTTGGCCATGTTCTTGTCTTCTGTTTGCCTTGTAAATAAGGCCTGCAGCTTGTTAACTAATCCTTTCATAGAGTGCATTCATGTATACGTCTTTTTAATGAGCTAATGCCCTGTTTTACTGTTCCATTTATACTGCCTTTTCCTGTCATGGAAATTTATGGCATTCGCCTTTGACTTTAGCCTGTGACCTACATAACCGAACAAGCCTAGTGGTCGTAGTGCTCTAGTATTATGTTAATTGGTGGAGCCCTGGACAGATTTTTTTTTTTACCCAGTAGTTTTATAATTTTGACATGTAGAAAAAGAATATTCTCCTTAGAAGTAAGAAGGCCTAATGTAAAGTGGAAATGGTGTGCTAGACTCTGAACAAAGCAACATCTTCAAAGGGTGGAAGAGCGGGAATCTTTTCTGATATTTCCCACATCACTAAGGCCAGACACACATGGCCGAGGTCAGTGTGAGAAACTCGCTGCGTGTGTTCCTTTTCTGACCTCCGTTCCTCTGATCGCACAGCATTATAATGATTTATACGGCTGAGGCTACTTTCACATCTGCGCTTTCCCTTTCCGCTATTGAGATCCGTCATAGGATCTCAATAGTGGGGGAAAACGCTTCTGTTTTGTCCCCATTCATTCAATTCAGTCAATGGGGACAAAACTGAACAAAACTGTTGGTTCCGTTTGGTTTCGTCCCCATCGCGGGCACAATAACGCTGCATGATGTAGTGCGGAGCAAGACGTATCCGTCATGACTCACAGTGTAAGTCAATGGGGACCGATCCGTTTTCTCTGACTCAATAGAAAACAGATCCGTCCCCCATTGACTTTCAATGGAGTTCATGACGGATCCATCATGGCTATTTTAAAGATAATACAACAGAATCCATTCATAATGGATGAAGACGGTTGTATTATCATGACGGAGCCAACAAAAACGCAAGTGTGAAAGTAGCCTGAGAGACCTGAAATCTAATTACACTGAATTACAGTCTATTGAATTAAGGCAGTGCGATCCTGTCAGAGGAGTAGTGTTCAGAACGGGAACTCTCACTGCCACACGTGGCAAGTTTCTCGCAATGAACTCACTCCTGTGTGTCTGCCCAAAGGCCTCATGCACACAACCATATTTTTGGCCTGCATCCAATCTGCATTTTTTTTGCAATTTTTTTTTCGCAAAAATGTGGACAGCACACGGATGTCATCCATATGCTGTCTGCATCCATACGGCCGTTCTGTTTTGCAGACAAGACAAAGCATTTCTATAATAGGGAATGAGGAAAGTGCCAGATGCCCCCAGCTGGTATCCATATTTAGCGGATCCATGGTTTGTGAACCGCAAAATACATACGGTGGTGTGCATGAGGACTAATTGAAAGAAAATCACCAATTGTCACTCTGGTAATAGTAATAGCTTTATTAAATAGTACATTGAACAAGTAAGGTTGCGTTTTTGTGCAAGTAATTTCCAGTGTTCTGCTCTGTTAGAGACAATTACGGAAGGGCTAGATCTGGCACCCTGGCACATAACTGAAATGAATGAAGTCGGGCAGACCCCATTGACGATATTTGGCTCCGTTCATTTCATTTGAGTGTCTTTTTTAAGTGGAGGCTCTTTTTTGCATCAAGCACATACATTTCTGCAAGTTTCATTCAGATGAATGGAACTGATTTGCAGTTGCAGAATTTTTTTTAGGCACCCTAAGGGCTCATGCACACGACCGTTGTTTGTTCTGCATCCGAGTGGACCCATTCACTTGGTCCGTTTTGCAGACACAAATAGGCGTTTCTATCATGGGCTGCCCGTTTCTTTCCGCAAATTGAATAACGCACACAGCTGGCATCTGTGTTTTGCGGACTCTGAAAACAAATTGGAGGCAAATGTTGGACTGGTCTTTACAATGATTGGATGACTGCAACTTTTCATATGCCCTAGAAAAAACATAAAAACGTAAAAAACATAAAAACCCAATAACAATGTCTACAGGAAAAGGAAATGTCGAAACAATCAGCAGTTGTTCATTATAAAGAAGACATACACTCACCGGCCACTTTATTAGGTACACCATGCTAGTAACGGGTTGGACCCCCTTTTGCCTTCAGAACTGCCTCAATTCTTCGTGGCATAGATTCAACAAGGTGCTGGAAGCATTCCCCAGAGATTTTGGTCCATATTGACATGATGGCATCACACAGTTGCCGCAGATTTGTCGGCTGCACATCCATGATGCGAATCTCCCGTTCCACCACATCCCAAAGATGCTCTATTGGATTGAGATCTGGTGACTGTGGAGGCCATTTGAGTACAGTGAACTCATTGTCATGTTCAAGAAACCAGTCTGAGATGATTCCAGCTTTATGACATGGCGCATTATCCTGCTGAAAGTAGCCATCAGATGTTGGGTACATTGTGGTCATAAAGGGATGGACATGGTCAGCAACAATACTCAGGTAGGCTGTGGCGTTGCAACGATGCTCAATTGGTACCAAGGGGCCCAAAGAGTGCCAAGAAAATATTCCCCACACCATGACACCACCACCACCAGCTTGAACCGTTGATACAAGGCAGGATGGATCCATGCTTTCATGTTGTTGACGCCAAATTCTGACCCTACCATCCAAATGTCGCAGCAGAAATCGAGACTCATCAGACCAGGCAACGTTTTTCCAATCTTCTACTGTCCAATTTCGATGAGCTTGTGCAAATTGTAGCCTCAGTTTCCTGTTCTTAGCTGAAAGGAGTGGCACCCTGTGTGGTCTTCTGCTGCTGTAGCCCATCTGCCTCAAAGTTCGACGTACTGTGCGTTCAGAGATGCTCTTCTGCCTACCTTGGTTGTAACGGGTGGCAATTTGAGTCACTGTTGCCATTCTATTAGCTCGAACCAGTCTGCCCATTCTCCTCTGACCTCTGGCATCAACAAGGCATTTTCGCCCACAGAACTGCCGCTCACTGGATGTTTTTTCTTTTTCGGACCATTCTCTGTAAACCCTAGAGATGGTTGTGCGTGAAAATCCCAGTAGATCAGCAGTTTCTGAAATACTCAGACCAGCCCTTCTGGCACCAACAACCATGCTACGTTCAAAGGCACTCAAATCACCTTTCTTCCCCATACTGATGCTCGGTTTGAACTGCAGGAGATTGTCTTGACCATGTCTACATGCCTAAATGCACTGAGTTGCCGCCATGTGATTGGCTGATTAGAAATTAAGTGTTAACGAGCAGTTGGACAGGTGTACCTAATAAAGTGGCCGGTGAGTGTATATCCGCTCTGGTAATTTTAGTTTATCCATTGTATGGAGGTCTATACACTGAGATTAGTATGTCACAAGGTCAGGGATCATGTATGAACACTTCTAAGAGGGCTACTTTTAGTGACATCAGACACAAGACGTAAAAGTTACATTACAACAGTAAAAAAAAAATAATCACAATTTCAGTTGAAATTCCCAGGTGTCAGATTATCAGATTTTCTTGATTAATGGATGGCTGTATGCATATGTACAAAGTTTGCTTGTATGCATAAAGGACATCCAGTAGACAGCCAAAAACA
The DNA here is from genome assembly GCA_900303285.1 of Rhinella marina. Taxonomy (NCBI): domain Eukaryota; kingdom Metazoa; phylum Chordata; class Amphibia; order Anura; family Bufonidae; genus Rhinella; species Rhinella marina. Next base: position 54,995 of record ONZH01002825.1, read on the forward strand.
AAATGCTGGGGACAATTACTACATATTCTGGACCATCAGATACAGAATTAAAGGCCATAAATTGTCTTGAACAATTCCTCTGACCTACTAGCAAGATTTTGAAGTGTAGAAGGTAAACTGTTTCATACTGTTTAGCTGCATTTACATGCAGCAATGATCACTACTGTATAGGGATCAATGATCGTCAATATGATCATTCATCCTCATACAATTTCATTGTTTACACAGGAAGATGTCCTCACAACAAATGGGGATTTTTGGCGTCACGTGGAAGTTGTGATCACACAACAAATGAGATTGGTTGTTTGTCGGGGGGATCGGTGTCACGTTTATACCGGCCAGTTATCAAGAATGACCTTAGGTTGTGTAAAGGAGCCCTTACAGTTGTCACAATAAAAATCTCATGTTGCTCATGTTATCCTCAGGATAGGTCAGCAGGACAGGTGGGCCGATCAGCTGTTTGAAGAGGAGGCGGCGACATGGAGCGAGTACTCGTAATTACACTATGTCGCTGCTCCACAGGAGACAACGCTTAGTGTGATGAGGAAGTGGCGCTTGCATGGAGCGCTGCCTCCTCGTCAAACAGCTGATTGGCCGGGGTGCCGGGTGTTGAGGTTAGGTCATCAATATGTATAACCGGACAACCCCTTTAAGTAATGACGTGCTCTTCACAAGTCATCCAATTTCAGCACTTGAGTGCTCTGTAATGTCTGTAACAGTTCAGAGGTGCCTGAAATGTGCAGCATTTTAAAATGTTACATAAATGAATTCTATTTACACTTTAGGTGCAAAAAGTCTGAAAAGAAAATCATAGAAGTTACTTAAAAAGTTGAACACATAATAAATGTGGTCTGTTGCCTGACTATTTTTAACCACGTATGTGCCATTTTACAGTGTCAATTTTTCATACCTGACCACCCAATATAAATATCTCAGGATAGGTCATCAGGTGGGGGTCTGACAGCCGGGACCCCTGCCGATCAGCTGTTATGAGAAGGCATCGCCTTTTCTGTGAGCGCCGCTGCCTTCTTGCAGCTTACCATGCACAGCGCTGTACATTGTATAGCGGCTGTGACTGGTATTGCGTTCAGCCCCATTGACTTCAATGGAACTGTGCTGCGTCTTAGCCGTGTGACAGGTGAACTTGTCATTATGCGGCCTAGGGAAAGCAGTGAGAAGGCCACGGTGCCACTACCTTCACAAACAGCTGATTGGCAGGGGTCCCAAGTGTCGGACCCCACCGATATAATACTGATGACCTCTCCCGAGGATAGGTCATTAGTAGTAAAGTCTTGGTAAACCACTTTAATGCAATGGGGGAAAGAGGTTTGACATCTAGATGATGGTGATCACTTGATACTGTGGTAACGTGTAACCATTCTAGCTTCCATTAACTTTACTGCGCAAATAAAAAATAGGGAATTCATTTTTCTATTAAGACGCTCCTGTGTAAATGTAGGGGGCTTGTGAATTCTTTGACGCTTTCAGTGCATCTAGTAGGCTCCTTGTGTTGGGCTATACATTATATGCATATGCTGGGAAAATCTCCTGGTGCCTACTTGCTGTATAATACATTAAGCCATTCAGTGGCATATGTATCCCACGTAAAGAGATATATATATATATATATATATATATATATATATATATATATTTTTATATTGTGAGGCAGTGACAGGCCTCATATATGAGGGAAGGGAAACCTGTTAGAGGAGATACATATCATGTTTTGCTGTGTTTCTGAGACGTGTCACCAAGGTGCCCGGCCTTGGTGGAGTAAAAGCCAGTAGCTGGAGTGTACACTAGGATAGATAGTGGACGCTGTTGTTACTTAGCATAGCTAGTATCAGCTAATCCGGGCCTGGCTTTATTGGGAATAAGCATAGAGCTGGGGGGGTGCTTATTCCCCGACGATCCCTGGGTTTCACAGGTGGCCCATGTCCACGGTTCTGATTTAAAAGTCAGCAGCAATCCTAAGTATGGGGGAAGTCTGGGGAGAGAAAGGCCTCAGAGAACAGACCTGCTTGATTAAAGGCTGGACCGCTGGCAGACTGTGAGGCTGAAAGAAGCTGGATCTATCTCCTTGTGTGAACAGGGACTTAGAGGTGAGATAGAGACCTATGTGTTAGGGCTCATGCACACGACCGTATGTATTTTGCGGTCCGCAAAAAATACGGATGACATCTGTGTGAATTCCGTATTTTGCGGAACGGAACATAGAACAGTCCTATCCTTGTCCGTAAAGCGGACAATAATAGATCATGTTCTATTTTTTTGCGAAACGTAAATATGGACATACGGAAACGGAATGCACACGGAATAACTTCCATTTTTTTTTTGCAGACCCATTAAAATAAATGGTTCCGCATATGGTCCGCAAAAAAAACGGAAAGGACACGCAAAGAAAATACGTTTGTGTGCATGAGCCCTTAGTTAGAGCCCAGACGGCCAGGTGTTTATTTTGTATTTATGCTTTGTGGTGCTGGAAACTCACCCAGTGACGTTCATCTGTACTGTTTATAGTGAGACAATAAAGCACTGTTTGGGCTTGGAAACCCCTTGTTTGATGAGAATTCTGTCATTGCAGACCCCCTGCAATGTATATATATATTACACCACACCACAGTTAAAAATAATGTATTTCGGCTCATACATCCTAAGGGATGCCAAAAGCATTGGTATTCATTGCGTGTTTAGGTGCACCAGACTGAACATAGACTAAACGTAGAGTAAGAAGGCATTGTGAACAGAGGGCACATTTAACACTACAGAAAGAGTTATTTAGATGATATTTATATAAGACCAGTATTTTTGTTATTTTTTATTTTTGTGGGTGCTCAGTGGCAGTTTTTTTTGTGAGTGGGGTAAACCCCTAAAACCCTTTTAAAGGGGTTGTCTCACTTCAGCAAGTAGCAGTTATCACGTAGAGAAAGTTAAAGAGGCTCTGTCACTACCTCCTAACCTATGTATTAAAATACATAGGTGGGTAGTGGCCTCACAGTGAATTCAAATCATACCTGTAATTCCCTTGTAGATGCAGCGGTTGATGTGTAATTTGATGTTTAAAAAGTATGCAAATAAGCCTTCGGAGCATCGGAGGGCGGGCTTTTCCCTTCTGAGCACCGTCCCAGGTCCTAGGCACGCCCTCCAGTGTTTAGAAACTCCCCTATCCTTTATGATTGACAGCGCTTAGACCGTTCACCGCATCTGAACGATGTCCCAGGCATGCGCAGTAGCGCTTGCAGTGCCGAACACTGCAAGCGCTTGGATTCAACTGCGCACGCGCCGTCACTTCGCCGAACCCGGAAGCTTCTTATCAGTTGAGAGGAGCCAGGAGCGAGCTCGGCGAAGTGACGGGAGTTTCTAAACACTGGAGGGCGTGCCTAGGACCCAAGAGGGCGGTAAAGATACGGTGCTCAGAAGGGAAAAGCCCGCCCTCCGGTGCTCCGAAGGCTCATTTGCATACTTTTTAAACATCAAATTACACATCAACCGCTGTATCTACAAGGGAATTACAGGTATGATTTGAATTCATTGTGAGGCCACTACCCACCTATGTATTTTAATACATAGGTTAGGAGGTAGTGACAGAGCCTCTTTAAAGGGGTTTTCCAGGATGAAACTAATGATGACCTATCCTCTGGATAGGTAATCAGTATCTGATCGGTGGGGGTCCGACACCCGGGACCTCAGTCAATCAGCTGTTTGAGAAGATACCTGTGCTCCAATGAGCGCCGCTACATTCTCCCCGCACAGCGCCGTACATTGTATAGTGGCTGTGCTTGGTATCGTGCTCCTAGGCCACATGACCGATGAATGTGACGTCACGGGAGCGCTGGTGCCCCACCGATCAGATACTGATGACCTATCCTGAGGATAGGTCATCAGTAGTAAAATCCCGGAAAACCCCTTTAATACAAGGCACTTACTAATGTATTGTTATTATCCATGCCTCCTTTGCTGGTTGGATTCATTTTTCCATCACATTATGTACTGTTCGCTTCCATGGTTATGACCACCCTGCAATCCATCAGCGGTGGCCGTGCTTGCACACTATAGAAAAAAACATCAACCTATGTGCACTCCCACAGTCTGGGCCACCAGAGAGGCCAGCACTTTTTCCTATAGTGTACAAGCACGGCCACCACTGATGGATTGCAGGGTAGTCATAGCCATGGAAACGTGATGGAAAAAAGAATCCAGCCGGTGAAAGAAGCAATATGGATAATACAAATACATTAGTAAGTGCCTTGTAGTAACTTTTTCTACATGATAAATTCCACTTGCTGAAGTGACACAACCTCTAAGTGTTTTTATATGGACAGCGGTTTGCTTGGAGTCTGTAAGAAATTCTGCAATGGTCTAAACATATGCACACAGGTTGAGATATATCAAACTGGTATAAAGTAGAACTGGCTTGGTTGCCCATAGCAACCAGTCAGATTCCACCTTTCATTTTTCACAGCTCCTCTGGAAAATGAAAGGTGGAATCTGATTGGTTCTCCTTTACACCAGTTTGATAAATGACCCCACAGTTTTTGTTGCATTTTTCTGCTGTTTTTGGTCAGTGGCCTTTTTTTCTTACTGTGCAGCATGCTGAAGGTATTCCACTTTCCTGGCATTTTTCTCCATACATTCCAGTAGGTTTTTCAATATTCATTGCAAAAAGATACTCAAAAACACTAATGTACAAATAGGCATTATTGAGATAACACCACTAAAAACACCAGTTAAAATGTCATTAACAATGCTTTAAACATGAGAGAACTGGATACATTTTTATAGGCATTTTACTTGCAGAAATAATAAAATAACTCCAACAGATAAGATAAAATATTCCCCATATTAATTCCTTTTAATAAACGTGTAGCGTTCCCACGGTTATAAGATGGTTTCATTCGAGCCCTTGCTGTATCACATTCCCAGGGCAGAATATAGCGATGAATAAACAATTTGCTATCTTTCAGAGGGCTATACATGGAATTCCAGCTGGTGGCAGTGGAGGAGAAGCACTTGGCTTCCTTTTGGAGAAAGATTAAACTATGTTAACATGAGCTGATTTCCTGCCAGCAGCTTTTCAATCTCACTTGTGTACTGAAAGTTTATATGGACTTTTAATGAATCTCACATGTAACTCAGGATTCCCACGCTCCATTTTTCTCCTTATTTTAAATGCTCCTTAAAATGGTTGTTCACCCTTGGGGACCTTTTCTGCAGACCCCCTGCATGGCTGGACCCGTGGTGGGAATCAAATTTGCCTGATCCCCATTGCTCCCCCTCGGGCATCACAGGTGTTGGGTCTCCCCTTGTCAACATCTAGTTTCACGCCGATCACTTGGCTGCTGCAGCCAATGAATAGCCGCAGCGGTGATGTGTTACCCATGCGTCACATGACCCGGAGACATGACTCATGAGTGACTCATCAATGACTGGCTGCAGCGGACATCTGACCTGCGTTGATGTGGGTAGACTTGAGCAGGAACCCATTGGCAGGGATCAGGTGAAATATGATTCCTACTGTGGGTCTCGCCATGAGAGGGATCTACAGAACAGGTCCCCAGGGGTAAATAACCCCCTTAAAATAAACCTAAATAAAATTTTGTTTTGTGATTATTGTGCGTTTGCTACATCCTTGCTAGTCTGTTTAGCTGCACACCATTCATGGTCATTATTTTTATCTAGCCTGTCTGTGTCCATTGTACTAGAAATAATGGGCCATCTCTGTGAAAACTGTCATTATGAAGACTGTCCCTGTTGTCCATAGCTGCCAATCAGAGCTCAGTTTTCATCTCTTAAATTGCTCTGGAAGAATGAAAGCTGAGCTCTGGTCTTAAAGGTAATATATCACCAGTTTTATGCTGCTAGGTTCTGACCAGAAACAGAGAGCTTCTGGCTTTCATCGCCACCTGCTGCTGATTGACCTTTTTTTCCAGTTGAATTAGCAGGAGGAGACAGATAAAATCAGGAGATCAGGAATATTTAGGACCGGGGCGGATCAGCCATAGACCCTACAGGGAAATATCCTGGTGTGCCGATGCCCCATGGGGCCACCCGGCCTTCCTCTCTGACGCTGACCGGGTTTATAATGAGCTCTCAACAGTAATTAACGCTTTGAGAATAACCAGGTACTCATGTACACAGCCAGCGACTGCACATGCCCTCTTGAAGTCAACTGCTGTGGCCCGCACCTCACCTCCTAAGCCCTCTGCTCCATAGACAACTGGATGAGGAGGACAGAAGATGGTAGCTATTGATGGATGTCTCAGAGGGGCAGCTTTTGGGGCAGTATATTGTGTTATTCGGTTCTGCTGAGATGGTATTTTGCACTATGGTATTGTTGACCCCGCTTACTTGTGTTGCCCCGCCTTCTATTAATTTGGACCTGCCTACAAAAAGGAGCCACTTTTTATTTTTACTTTACTTTAAGTTCCCCACCTCTGTTTAGGCCTCCGCCCTTAGTTAGGACACCATAAAATTCAGTTCATTGCCACTGCAGCAATGATCAGGGCTGAATGATCGTTACTACGATTGTTTATCCTCATGTAGATTGTCAGCAGCACATCCAGTTTACATAACAGTGTGTCCAACCCTGTGCTGCTATTGAACAAGGATTTTATGAGATGCGTTGACCACTGAACAATCATTTGCTGGTGATTGGCGGCACCTTTACAAGCCTCGGGTTGTGTACAACAGCCTTTACCGGACATCCCCTTTAAGAGTGAAAGAAGAATAAGGTAGTGTAATTAGCATTGTGGCTTGCCATAACCATCTTCATCTGGCTGTAACTGAACGGTTTGCTATGAGCTGAGTATAAAGGAAAGCAGCATTTATGCTTGATGACTGCAGAGTGGTGCAGGAGATTGATCATTGCGATTATTCATGCTTATCAGTATTAAATATAGATATTTTATATTGGAAGCCACAGAATGTCTCATTGTGATGATCAACGTAATGGATTAGAATGTGTAAAGAGTGTTACTTATGGACCGTAATGAGCTCCGACTACAAAGCAGTCCCATGACTGGACAGGAAAGTCTCTGTAATGTACTTCACAGTATGTCCAAATGAATAAATAGTGATGAAAAAAGATGAAAGTGCATGTTGATAAAAATGTTTATATTCGCAAATGGTGAAATAGTCTGATTGCAGGAACTGAAGGTACGTACATACTGGAAGTAAATGCAAATCTCCTTTCATGTTGTGGTGCATCTACTGACGGTTGCTCGGTGCTTCTTAGTGAATCTGTCAGAGAGCTGCTCTGACGGCTCAATCTGTAGTTCTTATTTGTACTTTTCCAGCAGCTTATAAACACTCATTATAGCTCAATTTGTAACAGTTTGTTAAGGATATGGCTTAAATGAATGTTTCTGAACTGTCAGGAGCTCAGAGATACATTGAGCCATCAGAGAACTGCTGTCAGATTCACTATGAAGCAGAAAGCAACATTCTGCAGAGGCACTGCAAATGAAAGCTGTAGAGTGTAAACTGTTGAAAATTTTTAATAAAGAACTAACTGAAAAAAAAAAAAATTAGCCCAAAATAAGTAGACTGCAATGACAAAAAATGAATTCCCCCCTAGAGGTGTTCATAGCCTAGCGAGAATTATTCATCATTCAGGTCTACATTCTCAGACATTATTTCATGTTTCTGAAGCACATTCCTACATATAGATTTAATTTCCAAAAACGTAAGGGCATGTATTGTGATATGACCATGCAAAAGAAAAATAGTTTCCTACACCATAGTTTCAAATCATAGACTATGAACATTGTTAAAGGGGTTGTCTCACTTCAGCAAATAGCATTTATTATGTGGAGGAAGTTAATACAAGGCACTTACTAATGTATTGTGATTGTCCATATTGCTTCCTTTGCTGGCTGGTTTCATTTTTCAATCACATTATACACTGATCGTATCCATTGTTATGACCACCCTGCAATCCATCAGTGGTGGTCATGCTTGCATACTATAGGAAAAAGCATCTGCCTCTCTGGTGGCCGGGACTGTGGGAGCTCACATAGGCTGGTGCTTTCCCTATTGTGTGCAAGGACGACCACCTCTGCTGGATTGCAGGGTGGTCGTAACTATGGAAACGAGCAGAGTATAATGTGATGGAAAAATGAATCCAACCAGCAAAGGAGGCAATATGGAGAATCACAATACATTAGTAAGTGTCTTGTATTAACTTTCTTTACATGCTAAATGTTATTTGCTGAAGTGACACAACCCCTTTAAGGATTGGAGGGGGCACCAATGATGACATCTGGTCTCTTCTTATAGCATGTAAGATGTCTACATGTTGTAGGTCTTCCCACATGTCCCCTTCTCTGTTTCTTTTGTGGAATGGGTTAGTAAAGTAGTGTTATCTTTATTTCCCATGGATTAGGTTCTTTTACATGGCAAACAAGCACAATCAATGATAAAACAAGTTGACTGGCGCTCATTTGAAAGGCTCTTTGCACAGGCAAGGAGAACGAATGATAATTACTACCCCTTACTCTTCCTGCTGACCAGCATGTACTTTCATGCTGGCATAAACGATCAGATCAACATACACGCATTATAAAAACGTAATTTCCCATAATTGCCCATTCATGTTGCTCATTTGCAGTCAGAATTTTGGCTCGGACACTGCTGCGAAACCCACAAAGTGTCTGCAGTTCACGAGCCAAGGGTTTCAAGCCTCAACCACGTCAAGAAGGAACATGTCCCTTATTGGTGCAGTGTGCAGACAGATGCGCTAGTGGTTTAGATCTATTCAATGTAAGCGGGTCCACACCATTCAAAGTGAGCAACTATTTGAAAGTGTCAGAACCCACCATGTGAACACACTCTAAGGGTGGTTGCACTGTTTGTGTCCCTTTATATACTTTTTTGCCATAATGTTGTAATATATAAGTCTAATCTTTGTCTTATTTTTCTGCAGGGATTGGTAAAAATGTCATCTGTGACAGGACAGCAACACCCCTTGATGCCTTCCGAATGATGTCGGCTGCCCACTATTATCCCAAACTTATGAGCATCATGGGAAATGTCTTGCGATTTCTTCCTGCTTTTGTAAAGATGAAGCAGCTGATTCAAGAAGGTTATGTGGGAGAACTTCAAGTGTGCGAGGTCCAGGTCCACAGTGGAAGTCTACTGGGAAAGAAGTACAACTGGAGCTGTGATGATCTCATGGGTGGTGGTGGACTGCATTCTGTTGGTAGCTACATTATAGACCTCTTGACTTTTCTAACCAACCAGAAAGCAGTAAAGGTCCATGGATTTTTGAAAACTTTTGTAAAGCATACAGACCATATAAATGGAATCCGACAGATAACCAGTGATGATTTCTGCACATTTCAGATGGTCCTTGAAGGTGGAGTGTGCTGTACCGTTACCCTCAACTTTAACATCCCCGGGAAGTTTAAACAAGACGTAACAGTTGTCGGATCATCTGGAAGACTAAATGTAATGGGGACGGATCTCTATGGACAGAGGAACAACTCCTCCGAGCAAGAATTACTGTTAAAAGACTCCACACCCATCAGCAATTCCCTCTTGCCTGAAAAGGCTTTTAGCGATATTCCTTCTCCATATCTTATAGGAACTATCAAAATGGTGCAGGCAATTCGGCAGGCTTTTCAGGACCAGGAGGACAGGAGAACCTGGGATGGCAGGCCGCTGACCATGGCAGCTACCTTTGATGACTGTCTTTATGCTCTTTGTGTAGTGGACATGATAAAAAAGTCTAACCAGACCAGTGAGTGGCAGAATATAGTAATTATGACTGAAGAGCCTGAATTAAGCCCGGCTTACTTAATAAGTGAAGCTCTGCGCAGGAGCCGCATGTCCTTGTATTGCTAGCATGGTAGACGTTAGCATTTGTAAATGTATGCTGCTCTGGTATTTATGTATCTAGGCAGATGGTACAGGTCTATGCCATAAGTTTAGCATTTATCTATTACTGCTGTAGTCGGAAAGGAGCTGACTCTTTCCATAGCTGACGAGCTGTGAACATTTATCAGAATGGGATAAATATCCAGGATTATGGAGCCTCATTAGACTTCAAGCTATAGAAATCGGTCATCATTGTACATTTTTAAGGAGGTTGTTTTACATATAAAAAAGTGAATTTCAAATCTATACCAAATGCAGAAAATGGTCGCCTGTGTCTTGTACAGAGAATACATTGGCTATTGTTTACTGACTCCCCAAATACATGGTCATGTATGGCCTACTGCACAAAAATCTCTCTTGAATTACTTTTCCCGTAAGTATACTGTTTAGGAATTGAACTGGGCTATTGAATTGTAGTGTGCATTTCTAAAGTTCTGTAAAATCGCTTCTGATACTGTAGCTTTCTAGTAACATCATCCCGGGATAGTTTGTGAGCTGTTATAACTTACCGTTAAAGGTTCCATATTAAAAAAAAAATGTGATGGCGCTACACTGTGCAGATCCTTTCTAAGTAATCTAGATTTGGGTTGTCTTAACCTCCATTAAAGAGGTTTTCCGGGAGTTTTATATTGATAGCCTATCCTCAAGATAGTCTATAGAATAGCCTTGTCGCACACTGTTTATTCCAGTGCCGGAGTAGGGTTCCCACCCCCGTTGTCAGAAAATATAAAACTCCGGAAAAAAAGGGGGTAATTTCTTATATGGCTTTATTTCAACATATGCGGCACAAATTTCGTGACGTTTCGGCCCCTTTTGGCCTTTTTCAAACCAATGCCGCCGGAGATGAAGTTGAAAGGACGAATAGACAGGAGGGAGCGCTTGCAGACTCGCTGCAACTGGCATAGTCTGCAAGCGCTCCCTCCTGTCTATTCGTCCTTTCAACTTCATCTCCGGCGGCATTGGTTTGAAAAAGGCCAAAAGGGGCCGAAACGTCACGAAATTTGTGCCGCATATGTTGAAATAAAGCCATATAAGAAATTACCCCCTTTTTTCCGGAGTTTTATATTTTCTATCCTCAAGATAGGTCATCGGTATGTGATTGGCGGGGGGTTGACTCCCGGCACCCCCACTGATCAGCTGTATGAAGACACTGCAGTGCTCTAAGATTGCTTAGGTCTCTTAGGCCAATAATGTCATGTTCAATGGTGACATGGCCAAGGTGCAGCTCAGTCCCATTCAAGTGATCAAATGGACAGCACTGCGCTTGGGAAGCTACGTGGAGGCTGTGGCAGTTCCGGTGATTGCCACAGTTTCCTCAAAGAGTTGATAAGCGGGGGTGTCAGGAGTCAGACTCCCACCAATCTCATATTTATTGACCTATCTTAAGGATAGGTCAGAAATATGACATTCCCAGAAAAACCCTTTAATATAAAAAATAGACCTATTCCTGATGGCCAAAAAGTCTGGTTGTATCATATAGCGGCAAGCCAACTCTTATGAAAAGACCCTAGGTAATGGGATTGCCCCAAGATATAAAATTATCCCCTATAACTATCATATCAGCGGGACACTTATTGATTACGAGAATGAGTGTCCTGAGTCACTAGAATAAATGGAGAGATGGTTAAGCATGTGCAATACCACACCACTCATCCTCTATGGCACTGCTGTACAGTGCTCACCTATCTCCACCAGTCCCATAGAGAATGAATGGAGTGGAAGCGTGCATGCTCAACCACGTCACCATTCATTCGGGGGACTTGGGGCCCTTGTTCTCATGATTGGTCCCAGCAGTCAGACCCCCAATTATCAGATCCTGTCAATAGAGGATAAGTTTAAATCTTGGGACAACCCCTTTAAGAACTTCAAGTAGCACATCCTATCATGACTTGGAAGCTTTTGCTCTCACCACAAATACTGGAAATACCTTGTGGCAGTAAAGTGTTGATGATTCATTTCAGAGCAATTCCTGAGCTAATGCAATTACAGTGCAATGTGACTCCCAAAAGGAATGTGCCATGCAGCACAGTAGAGTACTCAGATCACTTTGGGAGAATTATATCTCTGGACATGCACCATTAAATATTACACTTTTATCTACACAACATCAGAAGATAGTTATAAGTGGTGTTCCCCTTAAACCAGTGTTATCTCACCATGACTAAGGGCTCATGCACACGGCCGTGTTTTGTGATCCGCAAAACACAGATCCCCGCCGAGTGCATGCCACCATTTATTTTTTATCTTCTGTAGAAATGTCCTATTCTTGTCTGCAAAATGGACAAGAATAGGACATGTTCTATTATTTCTGTGGGGAGATGCAACGGACGTGCGGATGTGGACAGTACACGGACAGAAACTACAGCCATGTGTAAGAGCCCTAATCCTCTTAAAAAAAAGGGACCCCCGTATATTAAATTGTTCTAGTCTGGAAGATGTGTTTCCTGTTTGGGTTGATATCTCCTGTAGTGAGTACCACTAGCCAGGCTGAAACTATTTTCTACAATGGACATATAGAGATGTTTCTGAATTTGAGGTATACAAATTAGAAACAAGGCCACTTTATCTGTATCTATAGCTTGAAAGAACCTGTGGCCATTCCATGTTATATCTATATCCATACCATGAAAGAACCTGTGCTCAGTACACTCTCCCATGACATTTCATTGACAAGGTAAGTTAAGACACCTCTTCTTGCCCTGTCTTCTGTGACTGCACACTGTGTGCAAAAGTTGGCACTTGTGGTATAGCTCTACTGCTACTTGCTGAGCAGTGCAGATCCATTGAGCACAGACGATGACATCATTGAACCCAGAAGTGGAGGTGCCCCTGGCTTCAGAGACAAAGGAGGAAGGCTTCCAGACTCAATTACATCATCGGCACAGAAGACAGGTGTTTTGCTGATAAGAGCAAGACTTCAGGTTCAGATTCTATTTAAAGAAAGACTCTTAGGGTACTTTCACACCTGCGTCAGGGGACTCCGGCAGGCTGTGAACAGCCCGCCAGATCCGTGCTGCCCAGGTGCATGTGTGGGGCCGGAGCTACGCTACTAACATGTTGTACTTTTGTTCCGGCCGCCTCTTGGCAGGGTTTGCAATCCATAATGGTCACTGTTTATATTTGTTTATTTCCGACCTTGGAGTGGCCAATTCCCAGATCCGTAATAAATCAGAATCCCAAGATAACCTTGGCAGACAATGCTAACTCTCTTACACAAACATTTCATTTTCAGGTCAAATAAGTGGGATAATACCTTGTACACATATTTCACACATGTCTGTTTGTTCAGTCTATCAGATAACAATGGACAAGGTCTCACACAAACATTTAAAGGGGTTATCCAATCCTGTAAACAACGAAAAAAAAAGATCTGATATGTTGAAATCCAATATGCCACACCTTTCTCTTCTCTGACATCCCACCATCAGGGGGAGAATCAGGAGACCCTCATACACATTAGATGGTTGGCCGATCCTGCCAAAATACATCCAAGGGTGCATTCACATTGTCATTTTGTCTTCCGTCCTTCTGATCCGTCAGAAGAACACAGAAAGAAACAAAAACGGATCTGTTATCTTGAGCATCGGTTTTCGTAAGTTCTGTCAGAAATCATTTATTTTAGATGGGAGAAAAAGTCCTCATCGCAGGACCTTTTCTCCTATCTAAAATAATGGATCTCTGACAGAACTTACACAAACTGATGCACAAAATAACTAATAATAATAATTTAATTGTCCTGTTCTTCTCATGGACGAGAAGAACGGAAAACAAGTGTATGGCCAATTAACGCCTGACTTCTGAGATAAGTTACCCTATCGGCTAACCTACCAAACAAAATAAAACCATACATGTGACTGTACTGTAAATCTAGTTGGGCCACAGCAAAGTCACATTGACTGCAGAAAGGAGATGTGTTTTTTATGGCTGCAGCAAATGAGCACGTAACCACTGAAAATGGAATCATATTAAAAAGAGGACATTTAATCACGGACAAAATGTTCTTCACTTAATAGAAAATGTTGCCACATACAGACAAGCCAGGATGTCCGTTATAGAAAGCCTCATTTTCTCCTGTAATTGGAAACTGCTATCTGGTTTCTGTTTGATTTGGACTAAAAGGTGTCTGTCTTTGAAGAGTTAATGAATGTACTATAATTTTGCGATGGCAATCAAGCCTTTGCAGAACAGAAAAATGAAATGTAGTTCCGCTTGTAAAATATTAGGGTACGGCCACATGGTCAGGTTTCCTGACACAATTTTGGAGCCAAAACCAGTAGTGAATTCAAAAAAGAGATAAAGGGGGTCATTTATCAAACTGCTGTAAAGTAGAAAAGGCTTAGTTGCCCATAGCAACCAATCAGATTCCTTCTTTCCACCTGTCCAAAATTAAAGGTGGAATATGGGCAACTAAGCCAGTTTTACTTTACACCAATAAATTACCCCAAAATCTCCATCCTTTATACAGTCTCTCCTTTTATGATCCACTCTTGGTTTTAGCTTCATCAGGAATCAGGAACCATGACCGTGTGGCCGTACCCTTACAGATGTTTTTGGTAAAGTTCAGTAATCTTATGGAGGTGTATTTTGTATCATTTCTGGTTTCCTGGGAAGGTCTGTTCTGCAGCCACATGTGGTTAATAATTCTTGGAATAGATGCAATAAATTCTGTCCTTATCTGGTGTTGAAGTCCAAGGCTTCTGGAAGATTCTTTCTTGTCAACCCTGGGAGCTTCTTCAGTAGTATGTTATATGATACACTGTTGATTACATTGCTGGTATATTACCTAGGGAGTTACAAAAATGTCAATAACAAGGAATGTGAAATGTGAAGCTACGGTTTTCTAGAGGTAGTTTACTACGGGATCCTCAGCTCAATAGGAAGATAAATCCTGACCTTGAAGAATTGACGTCAATAGAGAAAAAGGGCCAACTAGCCACCTGATCACTGAAATGTCTTCTTGTGCTACTGTCTTCAGATGGATAAATCAAAAAGGATGTGATCAGTGTCCCACTTCAGATACAGCACCCCCTTTGCAGTCCCATAAAAGTGTTAGGGCATATTCACACTGGCACTGGTTTTACTTCCCATCCACATTACCACCAGTGTTAGGGTTCATTCACACAGGCACCAATGTTTGGGCTCATCCATAGTAGTTCTCCCATACTAGTTGTGTTTTAAGGGGGTTGGCCAGGATTAGAAAAACATGGCATCCATCTTCCAGAAACAGCACCACAACTGTCCACATTTGTGTGCTATTCACTTCAATGGAGCTGAAGTGTGTTATACCTGGGGTCTGTGCCCATTGCCACTCCACTCACCCCTCGGATGATGTTCCGTTTATCTCGAACCACCGGTCCCTCCAAGCTTCCTTGTGGTAGGCCCGGCCACAGGAGTTTTCTGGTTCTTCTCCCCATACAAGCCACTGACTGCTCTTGCTGGCCATGCCTCCTCTGCCCTTAAGGTGCACATGGGGGACCCCTCTGGCTCTTAAAGGGCCAGCATACATGCACCCTGATCTGCACCAGCTGATAGACCCACTCGGGTAGGTGTCTGAGCAATAGGTTTTTCTAGGATGCTAGTTCCTGTAAAGGTGTGCTGTTCTGTTTGTCTACCTGTGTACCAATTTTTGACTCTGATTCTCCTCTGCCGGACTCAACCTGTGCCTGAGTACCATACTGACCCTTTGCTGCCTGCCCTGACCTCGGAGTGTTCTTCGGATTGCCTGTCCTCCGCTTGTTCCTATGATTTAGCCTGATCCTTCAGTGCTCCACACTGATGTCTCCATAGGTCAGCTGCCAACCACACAGAGACTACTCCAGGAGGTAGTGGCCTGGTGGCTGCACTGCAGTGCAGTCCAGATCCCTGTATAGGGATTAAAAGGGTGAATACCAGGAGACCACCAGGATAACACCTTTAGGTTTAGCCCTAAGTGAAATATGTTGGTGCAGTGGGTCCACACAGACTGTCGTAGCAAACTGCAATACCACACACAACCCGTGGACAGGTGTGTCAATGTTTCTGAAAAAAGAGCAGCCATGTTTTTCTAATCCTTAACAACCTTTTGAAGAGGAGTCTGTCAGCAGTTCTCACCTTCAAACAGGGAAATCAGATAAACCGTATGTAGGGTGGTGTTTATACTTGCCCATATTTGATACAAATTTAAATACTAACCGCGCTGCCATCGTGCGTATCTAAGTGTACAATTAGCGCGTGAACACCATAAAATTTGATTGATTGCTGGGACAGGACCAAGGGGCTACAGGTCCTGTCCCTGGGGCTTCAATTGTCCCGTCCGTCCTGTCCCTGGGGCTTCAAGTATCCTGTCCATTGTTCATATTATGTGACCGCTCAGCCAATCACTGGACATATGTATATGTTTGCAATATCACCAGTTCTGTTCCAACAGGGACCAGAAGCCTCAGCTTTTTTTTGTTTTATAATCCTCTCCTGCAGCCATTAGCAATATCACATCTATACTCTATGGAGAAAAGTATTCAGACTTATCTTTTAAGGTAGCCATACACATCACATTGAAGTCAGACAGAATGGCAGACTCTTGCCTGCTGAAAACGTACTCATCCATGCTGGAAAACTTTGGCCAATCATTGGCTGAACCTGCATGTTCATGGTATGATCAGCTGAATTCAGACGATCACTTGTCGTTGTGCTAAAGTATCAGGGAGTCAGTTTTTAACAAAAACTGACTCCCTGGTCAGTCACTCGTACGGCTGCTTATTATCTCAAATGTATGGCCAACTTTAATCATTGAATTCGGATTTTTCATTCACTCCCTTTACCACAGGTGTATAAAATCCAGCCCCTAGCCATGCAGTCTGCCTGTAGAAACATTTGTGAAAGAATAGGTCATTCTGAAGAGCACAATGAATTTGAACATGGTATTGTAACAAGTCAGGTTGCAAGCTTTCTCCCCTCCTTTCTTGATCAACCATGAGTGGTATTATTGCAAAGTGGAGGTGTTTACTAACCACACCAAATCAGCTATAAAGCGACAGACCACGTAAAGTATCAGGGTCACCAAGTGCATAAAAGTCACTAACGCCCTGCTGAATAAATAACTACAGAATCCAAACCTCCTCTAACATGACCATTAGCACAAAAACCATGCACTGGAAGCTTCATGACATGAGTTTGCATGGCTAATCAGCTGCATGCTAGCCTTATATCACCAAGCACAATGCCAAGTGTTGGACAGTGCCACTACAAAGTAGACGGCATGCAGGTAAACACTGAAGAGGATGCAGCACTTGCAGGAGTGTCACGACTTCTTCAAACATTTGATCAGTGAGAATGTTGGGAGCTGGACCCCCACTGATCTGATACTGATGACCTACCTTGAGGGTAAGTATAAGTCATCAATATCATGAAACTGAACCCAAATCATTTGCTGATTTTGCATGCAGAGACATTTTGGATAACTGTATGCTTTTAACTTTCTGTGAAAGTTTGGGGAAGGCCCATTAATGTTCCAACATGACTGTGCCCCAGTCCACAAAACAAGGTCTAAAAAGGCATGGTTGAGTGGGTTTAGTATGGAAGAACTTGACTGGCCTGCAGAGCCCTGACCTTAACCCTACTTGAAAACCTTTGGGAAGAACAAGAACATAGACTGTGAGCCAGGCCATCTCATCTAACATCAGTGTCTGACCTCACAAATGATCTTCTGTATGAATAGCCAAAATATTCCCACAGGCACAAGTGTTGTAGAAAGCCTTCCCAGAAGATTGGAAGATGTTTAGCTGCATTAGAGGGGACCAACTCCATGTATATGGTTCTAGAATGGGATGTCAGAAATAGTTGTGAAAGGGGCAGAGTGTAGTTGTCCCAATACTTTGTACATAGAGGGGGTCATGGTGACTTCTTAAATGCCTGTGCCACAAACTTTTGATATACTGGCATTTTACGAAATCCTCACCACTTGGGACTGGCAGGTGCCTGGATATCGGCCCCATCATATATACTAGCATTTATGCCTGGAAAGAGGCATAAAAGAGGTGTGAAAACGACTCCAGTTAGGGAATGCTGGAGTCATAAATGAGGCGCCTCCTGTGGCAGCACAGGGGCTTTTTATGCTGGTCTTTGATAAATGACCCCCATAGTCTCTGGAAAACCTGAGATTCCTCAGTGGTTGATACCTTTTAATGGCTAACTGAAAACAGACACAATTGCCATCTTTCCAGGTTACTTATTGTGTTATCTTTTCAGTTAGCCATTAAAATATAGTATCAACCAGTGAGAAATCGCAATGTTTTTTTTAATCTTCTATTTACTGCTTAACATGATACAAATATATATTTTTTACTTTAACCCCATAGTGTCTTGTCACTTGTGTTTTCCCTCTTTGTCTTATTAGCATTGAGCGCCCTCTAGTGTTCGTAGGCAGCACTTACACGTGACGTGCAGATAGGGGGCATTGTAATACCTCTCCTGTTCTGTAGACATTTTTAGGTTCCCACTTCCCACCATCAGGGACACATTTACCGGGGACAGCCTAATGACTACAAGCGGACATAACCGCCCGGTAATCAAATGTTAGTTATGAGAAACGCCAGCTTTATTCCCCGGGTGTCCCTCCGCTGCAGTCTTCACAGAGGAAGTTTGCCACTCATCGGCTGCCGTCTTCCATTCCTGTGACGCTGGAATAACCAGGAAGTAAACAGTTATGTGAGGCTGCAGGAGGAGGCGTGGTAAATTCTGGAGTGTATGGGCTGCCGGGAGGTATTAACCATGTGAGGAGGTCATGTGACAGAGACAACCGATCTACAGAACATGAGAAGAGCCGAGGTTCTGCCTGACATCTCCATGTCTTACTAACAGTGAGTTACCGTGTTCTTCTCTTCAAGTTTACCAGAACAGTGTGCCAGCCCCAGTCAGGCTCCTCCATGACAGTGTGCCAGCCCCAGTCAGGCTCCTCCATGACAGTGTGCCAGCCCCAGTCAGTCACCTCCATGACAGTGTGCCAGCCCCAGTCAGTCACCTCCATAACAGTGTGCCAACCCCAGTCACCTCCATGACAGTGTGCCAGCCCCAGTCAGTCACCTCCATGACAGTGTGCCAGCCCCAGTCAGTCACCTCCATGACAGTGTGCCAGCCCCAGTCAGTCACCTCCATAACAGTGTGCCAGCCCCAGTCAGTCACCTCCATAACAGTGTGCCAGCCCCAGTCAGTCACCTCCATGACAGTGTGCCAGCCCCAGTCAGGCTCCTCCATGACAGTGTGCCAGCCCCAGTCAGGCACCTCCATGACAGTGTGCCAGCCCCAGTCAGTCACCTCCATAACAGTGTGCCAGCCCCAGTCAGTCACCTCCATAACAGTGCGCCAGCCCCAGTCAGTTTCCCCCACAACAGTGTGCCAGCCCCAGTCAGTCACCTCCATAACAGTGTGCCAGCCCCAGTCAGTTTCCCCCACAACAGTGCGCCAGCCCCAGTCAGTTTCCCCCACAACAGTGTGCCAGCCTCAGTCATTTTCCCCCACAACAGTGTGCCAGCCCCAGTCGGGCTCCTCCCTAAGAGTGTGCCAGCCCCAGTCGGGCTCCTCTCTAAGAGTGTGCCAGCCCCAGTCAGTCACCTCCATAACAGTGCGCCAGCCCCAGTCAGTCACCTCCATAACAGTGCGCCAGCCCCAGTCAGTCACCTCCATAACAGTGCGCCAGCCCCAGTCAGTCCCCTCCATAACAGTGCGCCAGCCCCAGTCAGTCACCTCCATAACAGTGCGCCAGCCCCAGTCAGTCACCTCCATAACAGTGCGCCAGCCCCAGTCAGTCACCTCCATAACAGTGCGCCAGCCCCAGTCAGTCACCTCCATAACAGTGCGCCAGCCCCAGTCAGTCGCCTCCATAACAGTGCGCCAGCCCCAGTCAGTCACCTCCATAACAGTGCGCCAGCCCCAGTCAGTCACCTCCATAACAGTGCGCCAGCCCCAGTCAGTTTCCCCCACAACAGTGTGCCAGCCCCAGTCAGTTTCCCCCACAACAGTGTGCCAGCCCCAGTCGGGCTCCTCCCTAAGAGTGTGCCAGCCCCAGTCGGGCTCCTCCCTAAGAGTGTGCCAGCCCCAGTCAGGCTCCTCCCTAAGAGTGTGCCAGCCCCAGTCGGGCTCCTCCCTAAGAGTGTGCCAGCCCCAGTCGGGCTCCTCCCTAAGAGTGTGCCAGCCCCAGTCGGGCTCCTCCCTAAGAGTGTGCCAGCCCCAGTCGGGCTCCTCCCTAAGAGTGTGCCAGCCCCAGTCGGGCTCCTCCCTAAGAGTGTGCCAGCCCCAGTCGGGCTCCTCCCTAAGAGTGTGCCAGCCCCAGTCGGGCTCCTCCCTAAGAGTGTGCCAGCCCCAGTCGGGCTCCTCCCTAAGAGTGTGCCAGCCCCAGTCGGGCTCCTCCCTAAGAGTGTGCCAGCCCCAGTCGGGCTCCTCCCTAAGAGTGTGCCAGCCCCAGTCGGGCTCCTCCCTAAGTGCATGTGGATAACAGCGCGCCAGCCCCAGTCAGTCACCTCCATAACAGCACGCCAGCCCCAGTCAGTTACCTCCATAACAGCGCGCCAGCCCCAGTCAGTCACCTCCATAACAGCGCGCCAGCCCCAGCCAGGCTTTCCCATAACAGCGCGCCAGCCCCAGCCAGGCTTCCCCATAACAGCGCGCCAGCCCCAGTCAGGCTCCCCCATACAGCATCCTCTGTAGTCTGATTATGGTTTCTTACATCCTAAAATGAAGGGTCAGGGATATCGCTCAGGGGCATTCCTCGTAGACGGATGGGTAGCCATCTCTTAGCTGCTCTCTAGCGGTCTTAGATGACATCACTGGTGGGCGTATAATGTAGAGACATGTAGGGTGGCTGTAATTCGTTTAATGGGCTATATACTAAGGTTGCAAGAAAGGTTAAAGCAGCAGAATGTGGGCTCTAAGTGGGTCATATATTGATTTTTTTTCTTTTCTTTTTTTTTTTTGCTAGTATGAAACATGTCTGAAGATACTCAGAGAAATTTCCGTTCTGTGTACTATGAGAAAGTTGGATTTCGTGGTGTGGAGGAGAAGAAATCCCTTGAAATCCTGCTGAAGGATGACCGGTGGGGTAAGGAGCAGTTGTTACTTCATAGCAATGGCGTGCAGTTCTTCCAGTGCCAGTGTAACCATTGGCCCCCAGCCTTACCTGGCTCAATATGACAGATGAATACTATTGAAAGTGAATCCTCCTGTTAAATACGTGTCCTAGTGATCTGGATTTTACTCAGTTACTGCCATCAGGGTACAGTTTTTTTCCCCATGTGACATCCCTGGACCCCTAGTGTACAATAAGGCTGCCAACAGCTGGAGAGCGATATGCAGAGGGCACCTTTTACATTTGACATCTTCTGTCAGTATTTTATTGACAGGCAGCCTGTTAGACCCTGTCTTAGGCAGTTCCTAATAGGCAAGCACAGAGGTCACCCTGGATGCCTGTCATATGCATTGTTTGCTAACGCTATGGATACAAACTTTCCTTCCCAAAATGTTGGCCCTTCAATTGCTGGAAAAAGAACAAGGAGGTGCTCCTAACTGAATCCAAGTGCATGTGGCCTAAATAGCTTCCAACCCAGAGGCGTCAGGTAAAATACAGGATAAATTGTGTTTATGTAAGCCATGTGGGTGACAGACGTGTTTTATAACCTCTTCCTCTGTCCGCAGATATTGAGAAGCTTTGTACCTTCTGTCAGAGGTTCCCGCTCCCATCCATGTACCGAATACTAGTATGGAAAGTTCTTCTTGGTAAATATCACCTACAATAAAATAAGAAACTGGTATTCTCCACGTCTGACCTGTGTGACTCTGAGGAGTTGTTCTGCCATCATGTGTTTTTCTCTTAAAGAGGTTTTCCAAGATTTTGATATTGGTGATGTGTCCTCCGGATAGGTCATCAATACCTGATCGGTGAGGGTCCTTGAGGGACTTCGGGCATCTTCTTCTAGTTACTGGAGATGAGCAGAGACATTATCCCCCTATGACTCTCATTCACCCTCCTAAATTTGTCTCACTGTGAAGCTGCCTATAAATAAGACATTTCCATTGGTGTCCTCTGATCAGATCCTTGCTGGTTGTTGGTCTGTTTTTGTGAGCACTGCGGCCTCTTCCTAGACCAGTGACATCACATTGATCAGTCACATGGCCTAGAGTGAATAGGGCTGAGCTACGATTCCAACTAAAGCCGCTATACAATGCACGGCAAGCTGCGCGGCGGCCATGATGCTCACCAGAGCACCACAGCCTCCTCAGTCAGCAGATCAGTGGAGGTCGGACCGCCACCAATCACATACTGATGACCTCTCCTGAGTACTTTCTACTAGGACTGACATTGGAAATGGCAGTCTTAGTAAATCTGCCCCTTGATATTTTTGCTACATGGCTTAACAGAAGATGTGAGCCTTTAGATTGACTGGCATATGAAAAGAAAAGTTCTGTCAATTTACATTGTGACGTTAATGATTTGAACGCGGTGTTTATTTTCATTTTTTTAAGGAATCCTACCTCCCCACCAGGAGACTCATCCTGAGGTGATGGTCTACAGGAGGCAGCAGTATGATGATGTGCACCATGCTCTGGAGGTGATACGGCTAATCCATGAATCCACCCCCAAGACTGAAGTGTTCCTCTACATGTACCAGTTGGAGACAGGGAAACTGTCTAGAAGTCAGAAATGCGCTTTGGTACGTCCAAGCTTCCACGTACTGCACCATGTGCACCAGTACTGCGTGGTTGCAGACGTGGCTTTGATGCGGTACTTGTGGGTTGGTGGGGCCCAGTGCTAAAAGGGCCTGGTCTGACAGCAGGGATGCAGTTGGGCCTCTAAGTCTCACCGCCCGTGGGTGCTGTGTTTTGGCGAAGGCAGAGTTCGCAATAACACCTATACAAGAGTCATAGACACCTGTTCAGGACATTTTACTCCTTAAAAAAGTTCTAAGGCGTATCAGTACGACTTAGAGTTTTCCTGCCATTCATCAGCGCAGTGATGCTGCCTATGCATGAAGTAACCAATAACTATGCTCCTTACATCAAGGAGCTGTGTTATTGATCAGTTAGAACCAGAGCATTTGGAGCACCACTCTGAAGTTAGGAGGAAGAGTCCTGCAGCGACACGCGATCCTCACCAGGTGGCATCTGGAGGGGTAAGCGGTCTTAGTGGTGGACAGTGGGCTTTAGCGGGAGTGCCAGCTCTGAGAACTCCGCTATTCTCCGTCCTACAGAGATCACCTTGACGATTTGGTGGACGGGCTCAGATAATTTTGTACAAAATATATTTGCCAAGAATCTCTAATTTACTAAACAAGCATAGCATGAGCTTCAGAATACTTCATATCTCTATGGCATTTTGTGCTTTATCTGGTTGGCAGTGTGCCGTTGCATTGTATGTATTTTCCTTTCCTTGTGCATTTAGCCATAGCAACGTGCACTGGGATGTGCTGAAATCCCCCCCTTTTTTTTTTCTTTGTATTCTCTATAACAGATAGTCTGAAGTGCTCAGTCGAGCGCTGCTTCTCCGCACTGCCCAGCGGAGCGCGGTACTGATGGCAGCCTGAATAGAAAGTCTATAGGTCCGTCTTCACTACTACGCTCAGCAGTTTTTACTTACTGTAATGTGCTGGTAATATTCATGTGGCGCTTTTACATTTTGGCTAATAATAAAAGTTCTATTTTAACTATGCACTCCTAAATCCCCTGTTCATGTATTTGGTTACAAACACCAGCGAGTGCATCCTTACAGTCTAATTTTCACCTTAATCTTCTCAGTTCATGAATAGAATACCAGGACTACAGTGAGAACTGAACCATTACACAGGCAGAGTGGCATTATAGTAATCTAATGTATTTTCTCCCCAGGAACCACAGGATGAGTTATTCTTGGCCGTAGCAGACACAGTGGAGGAGATGGTTGATGATGACGTGGATTGTTATTGGCTTGCCAAGAACTTTGTGCATCATTTAGACACCAAGTTTAGGGATTCACAGCAGCAGCTGGTATGAACGTGTGCACATGTTTTTTGTTACATTTTGGGGAATAACTAATGTGCTTCTAATAACAAAAATGCTCATTTTTAGTAACTAAGCATCTGTCTAAGTAACTAGCTGGGTGGAAGGAGCTATAAACTAGTGGGGAATTAGGGGCGGTGCTACACTTGTGGCAGAAAAAGAAGTGCAGCATGGGAATACAGGTCCGGAGAGTGAACAAAAAGCATGGGGAACATGTACATGAGGTAAAAAAATACATGAGTATATTTGTTAAAGAAAAAAAACAACTTAGGAGTCCTGGAAAGCCCCTTAAGGACCTCGTTCACACAACTGTGTTTTTGGTCTGCGTCCGTTCCTCTTTTTTGCGGATTGCATGTGGATCCATTTATTACTATGGGGCCACAAAAAATGCGCACAGCGCATGGATGTAATCTGTGTGCTGTTCACATCTGTGCCACAAATTATAGAACGTGTCCTATTCTTGTGCGTTTTGACAATGGAGCGCGCGGAAAGTGCTTGATGCACACAGCCAATGTCTGCTTTTTGCGATCCGCAAAACTGATACGGTCTTGTGAATGTGTGGCAACGAGATCACAAGCACTTACTGTGAATGTGGTTGCGTTACTACATGTGATGTGACACAAACAGTCCAAACCTGGTTGCAGATCACAAATCACAGGTGACATATCCAGAGTTCAGTATAAGGCCTCTTTCACGTCAGCATTCGTTATTTCCGTTCTTCTGCTCCATTATAGGAGCAGAACATCGAAAAATAACAGAAGTAGAGATGAGCGAATCTATTCGTTGATTCGTATCAAATCTTGGAAATTTTCAGCTGCGAAGCGAATCCGAATATTAGGTGATTCGCTTCGTTAAGATTCGAAAATGTTCCTAAGGCTTTCTACGCATTCGCTACGTACTTGTCCGATAGATTGTACGCTAATGCTACGTATAAGTTACTCTATACGCTGTTTCGTACTAATTCAATTCATTAGCAAACTTTTACTGTTAGTTTGTTATTTGTGCACAAAAACCCAGGAATAAAGCGGTCACCTGACCTAGAGGGCAGGGCTTGCTCTGATTGGCTCAGGCTCGGTAAGCCAGTGACGCATCACTTCTGCTGCGACTGCTGAGATGAGCAGAAGCACTGTGTGTGAAGTTCTGAGACACTGAGACCTGTTGTTGAAATTGGGGTGTAATTGCTCTGGGAATCCATATTACACATATCGGGGATACTGCAGGGCAAGTGCAGGGCCAGTTCAGGGCTAGTATTTAATCAGGCAGGGAGAGAGAGATAGGGAGAGACAGTGAGATACAGGGACAAAGACCAGCTGCAGGAACACAGTCAAGTGAAAAATGTCTGGAATGGATAAGCAAAAGAGGTCCAGTTCCAGCCAGACCTCGAGCTCTAAAAAAAAAAGGGAGAAGGTGGCACAGGGCAGCAGTGCCAAAGGACCTGTAGCCGGAGCTTCTACTTCTGTAATTTGTAATAGCTGGCCGGTGTTCCACCGGGCTAACCCACCATGGCGCAAAATTGTAGTGGAGGAGAAAGTGGATGAGGTAGTGGAGTGGATGGCACGCTCATCTCAATCACAGCCGGATGATCTGCTGATACAGTATCATGTAGCCAGGGGTCAGACTCAGAGCGTTCCTCCTGCTCCACCATTTCTCTCCAGCAAAGCCCGTCATTTTCTGCCACCTCTTGGGCTTCAGTGCCCCCTCCTAGTGGTGTACCTTCTGCAATTTATAAAATAAAAGGCCACCGCATAATCCGGCGGTTATAGAGGACAGCCTCCCTGAGGATTTCTTAGAGGGCAGTCAGAGTTTGAACTGCCCGGAACTGGAGGTTGGTGGGGAACAGCCTAATTTGCAGTCCGAAAAAAGTGGTGGGGAGGAGTCTGATGATGAATCTGATGTGGATCGGGCTGGTGAGGAGGGTTTAATCTCCAAGGAGGAGGGTGGTAGTAGTAGTAGTGGCAGCAACGGAGGGCAGATGTGAGTTAGGCCCAAGGCCAGTCCTTCCTTGGGAACTAGCGAGACCCCAAGTATAGTGGGGCCGGCACCAGGGTGTAAGCGTGCAAGGGCTACAAGCTTGGCCAGCTGTGGAGGGCGCACGTCGGGTGTGTGGAAGTATTTCACCACTCTGCTGGGGGATAGCAGTATGGCCACGTGTAATTTGTGTAAACAGAAATTGAGCCGTGGGAAAGCCACAAATGTCTGGACCACTGCTCTGTGGAACCATTTGAAGCGGTGTCATGCCGGCAGTTTAGAGCAGCCCATTAATACTAAAGAGCTGGTTACTTCTCCCAGGGTCCCTTCTGTCAGGCAGGCCGCATCCAAGGCCATAGCTCAGCCCGCATCCTGGTGTGTAACTAGTACATCCACCTCATCGTCGGTCAGTGCGTGCATTTCTCCACCTCCTCTTATTCGCCAGCCGTCCATTGCCGAGTGCGTGGCCAGGAAGCAGTTTTATGCCACAAGTAATCCGACAGTGCGCAAACTGAATGGTCACCTGACAAAGTTGCTGGCTGTGCAGTCTCTGCCGTACCAGCTGGTTGACTGCCCAGCTTTTAGGTAGCTAATGGCTTGCGCTCAGCCACTCTGGCAGGTCCCTAGCCGGTATTACTTCTCCAAAAAAGCTATCCCCGCCTTTTACTCCCACGTGGCTGACAATATTGGACGCTCCCTGCAGCTGTCTTTCTGCAGAATGGTGCACGTCACGGTGGACACCTGGAGCAGTGCTTACGGCCAGGGGCAATACATCAGCAGGCCAGCGCTCGCTGCATTACATGAAGCAGCAAATAGCGCGCTGGCTGACTCCACGGCAGCTGGAAGTGGGCAAGGTAGTGAGTGACAATGGGACAAATATAGTGGCAGCGCTGAACCTGGGTCAATTCTCGCATGTTCCCTGTATGGCACATGTCCTAAATCTAGTGGTGCAAAGATTTCTCAAAACATTCACTGGCCTGCACACAGTGCTGGCAAAGTCGCGGAAGCTTTGCACTCATTTGAGCCATTCATATGTATCTCGTCACGCTCTGCTGGAACTGCAGTGACAAAACGGTCTTCCGCCACACCGCTTAATAGGTGACGCGTCGACTCGGTGGAATTCCACTCTTCATATGTTGCAGCGGCTCCTTGAGCAGCGTAGAGCAGTGGACGATTTTGTCCAGCAGCAGCCAGAATCTTCCACCATAGGGAGCAGGTGTGGCTTTGATTTCCGGCAGTGGAGGCTGGTCCGAGATGCCTGCACTGTTCTAACACCCTTTGAAAAAGCCACAAAATTGGTCAGCCGGGACAGCTGCGGTGTGAAAAACATAATTTCACTAATATTTGTGCTGGAAAAGACACTCACGGTCATGCAGCAGGGGGCAATGGGGGAAGGAAATCCTGGCCATCTGTCTGCACGCCATGCTGTCACTGTAGGGGAGCCCCAACGCCAAAGTTCCCTTGCGGAGCAGGAGGAGGATGAGGAGCTTCAGTTAGAGGAGGGGGGGGGGGGAGGATTTTAATGAGGATGACGATGTTGACCAGGAGGAGGAGACACAGCTGGAGGATCTGGAGGCTGACGATGATGAGATGAGACTGTTACAAGTTACATTAGCGGAGATTGTTATACTCCACCGCAGTTTGTTGTATTTACCAATCACTCTCTGCTGATATACCCCGTCCCCTACTACTACTGGCCGGGGCAGCCATGAAAAGCTCATATATAATTTTCACTGCCTATGTTACAAGGCAGAATGTACAGGCTTGTTGTCCTAACAAGCCAAGCCTTTTTCTTTTACTGTAAATTGTAATCAGTGAACCGGAGTGTGTGTAATTTATTAATACTTCGGCCGGCAGACACCGCTGTGTTCATTAATACGGGAAAATGGCCATGGGACAATTTTTTCAGCCTTCGGCCTAAACTTACATCTTCACACTATGTCAGGAAGGTGTTAAAGGGTTAACAAAACACTCAAAACACAGGTTTTACAAGAATATTTTAGTAATAAATAATAACTTTTTACAAATAATAAATAATATAATAAACAAACAAAAAAAAGGTTACGTCGGCCTTTGCCGACATCTGGCCATCATCTCCTGCACCTCTTGGTGCTCCAGCTGCAGGCCGCGAATAAGGCGGGAGGCAGCGTGGAGCCTGGTCCCGAAGCAGCGTAAGGCTGCCTCCACTTCAAAGTCAGTGGGGATATCTGTAGGGGTGGAAACAGTAATATAATTAGTATGATCGAGTTAAAGTGGTTGTCTCACGAAAAAAATTCTAAACTTTCAAACCAGCACCTGGATCAGAATACTTTAGCAATTGCATGTCATTATATATTTGGTATATGTACTGGAACGAGTTATTCAGTGACATGTATCTGTATTGAGCTTTCTTTTTTTCTTTGAACTGCTCACTGAGAAGGCCACACATGGTCAGTTTGGGATTTGTACTTACTGTACACCCACACTGAGTGGTCTTCCCATGGTCCAGGGGAAAACTGCTCCCTGACGGTTGGAGCTACAAAAGAGAAAACATAAATTTAGCTTATATTTTGATGACAGAAGGTCCACCCATTACACTTTTTATTTTACCTACCCTCTACCTCTGGAAGTTGGGCTGGTGGTGTCGGAGGGGCAGGTGGGGTCCTCTCTCGCTGGGGTGGAGGAGGGTGAGAGGCGCTCCTCTGTGGTGCAGCAGCTGTCAAAAATCATTAAATAATGGCATTACATTCAACTCTAATGAACAGTTATAACTTCTGAGGTTCATACATGGGAATAGTTTTGGGCTGGATGATCCCATTCCTAACCACTAGTGCTCTTATATCACTGCAGCTGCACTCCCACGTAGCTTGGATTAAAAATAAATGAAATATGTTTACACTTACTAGAAGCTGAAGGTACTGTAGGGACCGTCCGGGCATGACGCTGGCAGTGTCGGTGACCCTGGTGATGCCGTAATTGACGTTGGTCTGGAACATAAATCCGTACACAATTGTTATATGATGACTCTTTTTAATACTAACACTATACTACTATGAAGATATTATGGGTGAGAGGGGGCCATATCATATCCATTTTTTTCTTCTAAATAGGTATTTATCGCAATAAATTTCTTAATATCGTTAACACGGTGCGGTGGGAATACTTTTGATATCGCCCACTGACATTAGCTGCAGCATGGGCACGTCTTTGAGTCTGTATGTAGGAGGAGGAAGCGCTAACTATGAAGGGGTATGGGTACTTTCTTTCACATTTGCCTGACACAAACGGGAGAACGGCCAGCCCCATTAACAATAATGGGGGACAGCACTGATCCGGCCGCTATTCATCAAGAACGCCGGGAATTGGCAGGACAAATACTGCAGAACAGCCTGCAGGATCACCACCACATATGTGAAAGTAGCCTAAGGGAAATTACTGTGAAGGGGCACGTATCTGAGAATACCTTCACTTGTTTTGGTGGAGTTAGAGGCGTGGCCTAGCATGAAAGAAAATTACTGCAGTGTACTACACACGCCCACGTTGTCCTTCTATACGGTTTTCATTATTGGCACTCACTGTTGGTATATATACAATACAGTGCACTCATTTTTTTAACATGTTTTTACTTTTAAATATTTTGTTACTCACCCTGCCGTTTCACTGCACGGATCTCAGTAAGCCGCTCTGGGCATTTAAACTTCAGATTGGACCATTTCCGCTGGATCTGGCGCGGGGTCCACAAAGTGTCGAAACGATGGCGCAAGCCTCGGATCACCTGCTAGATCACCTCCTTTTTATGCTGGTTCAGGTGGCGGTGTGTGCCATCGTAATCCTGCTGGTCCATCAGCCGGATCATGTATTTCAGCTCTGCAGAGCTAAATGATGAGGATCGCCTGGATTCCATTTTCAAAAATTTGCTCTGCCTCTGAGTGCACGCTGCGGCCTCTTGTCGTGCGTGCCTGCGTATTACGTAATAGCTAGACAATAGTACGCTGAGGATTCGTGCACAATTTGTACGCTCATGCGTACTTGTTCAAAGAATTTGCGTACCTTTTAAAACTGAACGTTCGTTATTAGTGCGCGAATGTTTGCTAAATGCCACATAATAACGTATATTTTGTGCGCAAATTTATCGAATATATTAGTCGAATATACGAATCTTATGAAAAGTTCGGCGAATAAAATTATGAATGATTCGCTTATCTCTAAACAGAAGTGTTGGATTCGGCACATCACTGAAGCAAACTGAACCAAACAGACCCTGTTGTCTGTAATGGGATCCGTTTGGTTCCTGTTCGGGAGAACACTTTTTAGCTGAGAAAAAATTCCTGCATGCAAGACTTTTTCCTCCACTATTTTTAACGAATTCTGTGACAGAGCCTAAGTTCTGTCGCTGTCTGAGAAAGGGGTGCTACATGTGTCAAAAAAACAAACCTATATACAAAAATCTATATACATCTTCTCTATTTGGACCAATTGCAAATGTGGAAGGTTACCAGAAAAATGCACTAATGAAGTAACCCTCCCACAGCGCTGGTTAATAATAAGGTCAGTATCCTAATATACAGAAATAGTCATATAGGAACAGTATGGAGAGAATAAATGTTCAGCTGTATGTGTACATATGACATCCAACCAAACTAAGGTTCTCAGAGAATAGGTAAAAGGGCAAATGTATAGGGAAAAAGTCAGCCAGTGAAGGGAGAGTCAGGTTACTCTACTATGATGAGGCCCATAAATGTCCAATATTGAGCACAGCAGAGTGTGCCTAGGTATCCTGGATTTAAGGCTGGGTCGTGCAACACCGAGATTGCAAGGCTGCACTATAACATCACAAGTAATTATTACATTTTGTCACAAAAAATCTAAATCTGTAAGCCATGTAAATCATGTGTCACATCTCAGTGATTTTCTATTGGTGGTGCAGATACTAAAGCACGTGACCCATAACCAATTTGCAACCTGAAATAGTCACATGAAAACGAGGACAGCAGGCTGCACGTATTTTTTTTCAACGCATTCTTTGTCACTTTTCTCGTTTACAGCAGAAGGGATTTGAGCATTACCTGAATATAGAAGATAGCAGACTGGTGACGCACCTCAAGACATGCAGCGCTCTGGACAAACTCCCATATAACTTGTGGTTCAGGAGATGCTTTGCTGGTTGTTTACCGCCATCCAGCTTACAAAGGTATCATTATAGGGGCATTGCTAGAAAAATATGGTCACTCATGACAGGATCAGTTGTCAGCCACTGGAGTTGTGCCCTCGGCATGGAGAATATATGTATGTATGAATATATATTAACTGACACGGCTCTGTACACCTCATGCTTGGTGGATACTTTTTCTCCCCCAGACAACACTGGAATTTTTAAAGCTTTTTTGAAGATAACGCATTTCAGGACCACACTGGTCTCTTCATCAGGCTTTACACCATTGCTGAGATTGTGGCAACCTTGGCAGTATGCCTCATCTGTCTGGGAGGAAAGTGATTGGCACTGTTATTTAGCAGCTTGTAGGCATGTCATTATCGTTATCTGATTTTCTTTTCATGTGTCTGTATCTCTACATCTCTCTCATGTATCTGTATCTCTACAGTCCTACACAGTACAAGTCATTTTTGGATGTTGTGGTTTATCTGCAGGGTATGGGACAAACTGGTGAGTGGATCCTGCAAGATTCTTCTATTTCTTGCTATAGAGATCCTGCTGACATTCAAGATGAAAGTGATGGCCCTTAATAATTCTGAGAGTATTAATGAGTTTCTGGAAAAGGTAATGTATCGTTACTGGGTTGTACTGTAACTGGATACTGGCTTGTTCTGTAGATTGAGACCTGAACCTCTTCCTGTCCTGTGTGTAAATATGTGACCTCTTATCTGGTCATGTACACCATGTTGTAATAGCTGTCCTGACTGTCTTTCCAAACATGCCCCTGTTTTTCCAGATGTAGCAAATATGATATAATCAGTTTTTAAACAGTGTTTGCTAATGACTTTTTAGTGTTATGAGAATAGGTAGGGGTCTGTTGCTAGTTATTAACAATGCAACTGCCTTGCATGGTTTAATTATCTCTTAGATGTGCCTGGTTGATTAGGGTGGAGTTGCTGACTGTGGAGCCTTTCACAAACCTCCCAGTTGTCCCGGATCCGGCAGCTGTCCCTCGGTTCTGGAGGCATGTCCTGATTTCTAAGGACGCAGATACAGTTGAATGTAGCGGTGAAGCAGGGAGCCATCAACTCCCTGATTCACCGGCTAGTGCTCTCCCCAGCAGCAGGTGTGATGCAGTGAGGTCTAGAGAGTGCACAGACTGGGGATCATCCTCCTGCCTGTTTGCTCTGCCCTGCAAGCACAGAGATATTACTGGATTGTGTTTACTGCTGAAGAGAACATAAAATGCTATGGTATGCTCATCGGTAGAACACAGCTAGGTGATGGGAGGTATAGTTTATATATCCAGGCCATACTCCATTCTGGTTGTCAGGTATAATGTTTGCTATGTTTTGTACTGTAGTTCTATATTTGTATCTATTTCTAGTCTGGTGTGTTTTCTGTATGTTCTGGAATCTGTAGTTCCACTGATTTGTTTGTCGCTATGCTGTTGTATTGTCCAGGCTCATTTGCTGAGTTCAGATTAGGTCAGTTCAGCATTGCTCAGTTTCTGTTCACTGCTATACACTCCATTTCTGGATCATTTTCTTCTTCCATAACCCTCAGCATTCGCTTCCTGTCATCCACTAGTAAGTTTGTTTTCTGCCAGTGTTGATAAGTATTTCACATTGGTTGTTTTTGCGATTGTCCGACTATTGTGTAGCTCTGCCCTCATGTAAATCCTGGTGGTATCTGAGTATTAAGAATCAGTGTCAGGACTTGGGAAAGGCTGCAATGTGCATGCTCGGGGATTGCAAGGCAGGAATTTTGGAGGAATCTGGTGATTGCAACAGCGTCTGGGGGAGGATGCCCGTCAAGACTGCAAAAGTTTACAGCTTGAATACCTTTTGACTCTTTGCACGTCATTAGCTATTCGCTAACTATTTTTGCTGCATCTGAAAAAGATAGGCATATTTAGAAAGACAGTCAGGTCTACTGGCATGGGAGCGGTTCAGGGTGATAAAATGAGCTGACAGGTCTTTAATACACTGCATAAAAGGATTGGGTATCCATGGGCTACTTAAAGGGAATGTGTCATCAGAGAATGACCTGCTGTTTTAATCACTATTTTTAAAAGAATTGTTGATGATTTTAATTGTCCATGTATTCCATCACTTTACTGCAGTTAACTCATTGTAATCCTGCCTGTAATGATAAGGAGATATCACCTCTGTGTATAGATAAGACAGGATCCTCCATTCATAATAAGTGATTATCAAATCTTATCTATTCCTTCCTTGTACAATAACCTCTGCACAGGTCACAGAACATGCCTGGAAAGCTACCTCATAGAAGTCAATGAGGTCCCCTCCAGACCATTGTGTCTATGGACCAGGGGGCTGCCGTAAAGCAATTTTCTTAATGCTTTGTAAATGCTCAGGCAGCTCAGGCAAGATGGCCGCCCCCATAATCCTGTTCAGAAAAGGAAGAAATAAATCTGCAACCAAAAAATAAAAACAGATTAGAAAAAGGAGATGTGCTACTATCTGATTTTAACTGGCAGATAAACTTTTTAAAACATTTTCTTTAAAGTGTGGCAGAAATTCACATAGAGAATAGCATGTTCTCGTAACCCTGCAATGGTTCTGTAACCCTATCATGGATAGAACTGTGCACCTGCTTTTCCTCCCCCTATCTGACCACCAGCATCCAGGATCTAGTTCAGGAGTCAGCAACCTTCTGCACTCTCCAGTTGTGAAACTACCAGCGCATGGTAGTACTAGTGCACATAGGGTTATGTTCAATTAAAATGTGGAGGTCTTAGTGGTGGGACTCCCACTGTGGTGAAAAGCCCTTTTAATGTCTTTAAGGTATACATGAAGTGTAACATATAAAAGTTTCACATTGTACCATTGTGTTTTCTTTTAGATACCCGAGGACAACACAGACCCTATAGTTAACAAAGCCATAGATTTGTGGCATAAGCACTGCGGAATACCCGCCCATTCATTGTGACGTTGCACGTCTTCCGGAAATGGAACTGGTTTTGTCTGTTTATTTATTTACCTACAATTACAAAAGAGAAAGGAGAGCCAGGCTGCAACTAATTATAACAAAACATAAAAAAATGTTATAATTAATTGCGGTCTGGCTCTCCTTTCTCTTTTGTAATTGTTAGAATACTGTTGGCCATAGGCAATTCTTAGATTACTACTGACACGTTTTGACGAGTATTTCTCATCTAGTGTCTTTAGCGTGGCTATTTTGGTGTATATTCTTATTTATTTACCTGTACATCTATGTTTGTAGATATTTTCAATACATGAACTTTTGACTGTATCTCGTGGATTGTTGATTAATTTATTGTACAGGTAGCGTTAGATGTTGTGGAATTGCCACGGAATTGTGGTGCGGATTCTGCGCCACAAATCTGCAGCAATTTTCAGTACTTATGGATAGGATTTTCAAAACCTCATTCACACCTTTCCAAGGTATCCCTTTTCAAAACCACAGCATGCCCATCATGTTATGGAAAAGTCGCGAGTTTCGCCCTTTGCAGTCTGTGCATGAGATCTTCATGAGAATTTTGCAGCTGATTCACAGAGGAAATTATCTGCAGTGTTTGTAGTTAGGCTCTGTTCACATCTGGGTTGTGGCTTGTGTGAAACATATGTGAACAGAGCCTTAACAGTGTAAAGATCATCCTGGTAATAAAGAAGCCTCTTGATCGGGTCTCTGTGGACTACACAGAGAAGCTCATTCTGTGATTGCAGATAGTGTTCAGCCAGACTAATTTGTTCTTCTCTACAACCAATTTGGGACAATTTTTTATTACTTTATTTTACTCATTTTGGGCTAAAAAAAATTCTATTGGCCTTTATTATAAATTTTCAGCCGTTTTTGAGTACAGGGGTTAAAAATCAGTCTGTTTGCAGAGTATCACTTCTCAGTGCCATCAGCTGATGGTTCATGTGAAGCCTTATCTCTGATCTCCTGACCTCATAAACACTCATTACAGCTAAACTCTTACCAAAGGGATAAGAATATGGCTTAAATAAGTGTTTGAGGTCAGGAGAACAGAGATAAGGCTTCACATGAGCAGTCAGTTGACGGCACTGAGAGGTGATACTCTGCAAACAGACTTATTTTTATCCCCTGTATTTCAAAAACAGCTGAAAACTTTTAATAAAGACCAAATGAAGAATGATTTTTTTTTGCCCCATATCAGTAAAACAAAATCCCCTGAAGGTGTCCATAGCCTTTAAATTGTGCTGTTACCTTTTTATTACACACACTGGATGATAACTACAGTAAGTAGAAAGTGAATAGCTCTTTACACTGTGCTTGTGCTTCAGTACATATCTAGTGAAGAGACTGCTCTTTTTTGGATCTATTCTGATTAGAATGTGATGCTTTATGTCTAAAATTTAGGCTATGCTGAATTTGCAGTGCAAGTTGGCGGTGATTTTATTTCTCTGACTAAAAAAGGTCTATAAAAAAAAAAGAGCAGACAGTGGTGCTACACAGTGACACAAACACAACATCCTCCTTGAAAATTCTCCATACAGTTACTGACTTAGAGGTGGCTAATTTTCTCTGCAGCTAATGGAATGAAGTTAAACTATTAAAAAATATATATATATTTTCAAACTTAAGCATCCCCAGGATCATGTAATCAGTCACATGACCGCTAAGACAAGTAGATGCTGTGGCACTGGTCCACGTGGGACAGGGCAGATGAGTTTATGATATGCACAAGTATTGATTCATGCGATCTATTGTATGCCTGTGTTGTGCATCGTTCCACCCTACACAAGACGTGACAGGAGCAGGGTGGATAAAAATCAATGTTTTTTTTAAAAAAATCAAAAAAATCGGATTTTTTTGATTTAAATCGGATTTTTTTGATTTAAATCGGATTTTTTTCAATAAACTGCTTTATTAGGAAAATATTTTACCATCCAAAGGTTCTTCCATCATGAGATAAAGCTGAGTTGTTTAACTCAGTAGAATAAAGGCTGTATATGTGTAACATTCACAATGCCATGCTCTTCCAGAGGTTTCTGTAGGATTAGTGGGCAGTTTCTCTACTATATTATCACAGACGCTCGCTTTACTTCAGTGCCAAGTCCAAGAAGTTAGACAATATGTTTCTGATTGTTTGGAGTGGAATAGATCTGCACAGCACAACACAAGAAGAATGTGAATCTAAGTGTGAGGAGGAGGAGGGGCAAGCAGACAAGAAAATGGAAGTGAAACTTTGAGCACAATACTGCAGCATAGCCACAGACAGACAAGTCTGGATCTGTTTGTGTGTACGATCTGAGGTTTATTACATTCTTTCCTTAAACTGGGGAGAAAAAAGTAATATAAAAAGTGATTCTAAAAATTTTCATCTACTTGCATGTTAAAGTAGCAAGAACTAGTTTAGGTAGAAACTTTGATTTAAATCACTGATTTAAATCAAGCCTTACTGACTAGTGATTTAAATCGTGATTTAAATCAGTTCGATTTAAATCAAATCCACCCTGGACAGGAGGTATGTTTTCTCTGAGTGTTCCTTTAAATCTTTGCCATGGTTGCTTGCTGTTTCCTTGTAAGATCTTGAACATTTTCATTCTCTCATGCTTAGTGGTGCAGATCAACTAATCCTATCCCAAAAGTCTATACAGTGTAAACGTATACAGGCAGTCTAAAGATGTGCAGAATGTATCAAATCGGTCCAGGCTGTATGATAAATTGGGTGCATGGCTCTACTCTCCTGTCTAACTTTATGGGTTGGCATCCTCTGCCCCGGAGTCTGCTGACAATATTTTTGCACAATTTTAGTGCAAAATGGCACGTTTTTAGCCACGCCCTTAGACAAGCAAGGCACAGTGGGTTATTCTTTTTGGTTGATTTGCTTCTTTAATGTCTAAAATGAGAAAGTGGCACTTTGCACCAAAACTGCACATGATTTTGGCACACAAGTCAGAATTCAGGCGCAGTCACAGTACTAAATGTGTCAGTGTATGCAGATGCGGGATAACATACACAGGCTTATATGGGAGTGGGCCGTACACTGTAAAATGTAATACAAGTTTGCAGAGCACTGATGTAAGTGTAGAACTGCATCAGTTAACCTTTTATAAAGCCCATAAATACGGCCTATGAGCAACACACATAGAATAATATCTAGATAGACATGGATTGCTCCCTATTAAAGGGTTATTCCCATCTTGGACAATGGGGGCATATCGCTAGGTGGGACCGTGGGACCCGCACCTATATCGAGAACGGGGCCCCGAAAGTGAAGGAGGGCGCACCGCGCATGCGCGGCCACCCTCCATTCATTTGTGTGGGGCTGCCGAAAATAGCCGAGCGCCGGCTCGGCTATTTACGTCGGCTCTATACAAATGAATGGGAGCTGGGCTGCGCATGCGCAGTGCGCTCCCATTCATTTCAATGGAGCCAACGGAAATAGCCGAGCTAGTGCTCGGCTATTTTCGGCGGCCCCATACAAATGAATGGAGGGTGGCCGCGCATGCGCGGTGTGCCTTTCTTCACTTTCGGGGCCCCGTTCTCGATATAGGTGCGGGTCCCAGCGGTGGGACCCGCACCTATAGGACAATGGGGGCATATCCTAGCGATATGCCCCCATTGTCCAAGATGGGAATAACCCTTTAAGCTTCAGTGATGACATTGTGCAGAGAGGTAGGTCATTTCTTTAGATTCCTCCTTAACCGTTTCATTACTGGAACATTTACCACCCTTCCTTACCAGGCCAATTTTTCAGTTTTAGCAATGAGCCTATCTAACCGCAAATAATTAATTTCTGAGTCAACTTACATGTATTTGGTATTATTTTTCATGGGATACCTTAGACCTTTCTTTTGTGCCATTACATGACAGATATATATATATATATATATATAATTATTTTTAATTTTTTTTTAAATAAAGGAAAACCTGAAAATTATGAAAAAATCGTATATTTTTCCTTTAAATTTTTTTCTAAGTCTTATAAATGATTTCAAGACAAACATTTTTCAAAATTTTAAAATGTAGGAAAACAAAAAGGAAAAAACTATGTGTACGTTTGTATATTTTACACACAAAGTCTGCTATACTATTGGTAAAACTATTAAATATATATATTTTTTATGAACAAAAAGGGGGGGGGGGGAGAATGTGTGTGTCCATAATCTCCTATACTATTGCTAAAACTAGTAACTATGTCTATAACGTTTTAATTTATTTCCAGTATTTCATGTTTTATTATTTCTTTTTTATTTCTTTTATTTCACGTTTTTACGATTTGTTTTTTAATGCAAAATGTGAATTAACCCCTTCCTGCCACATATGCAGAAAGACCACTTCTGCATACTTACTGTGACAGCGCTTTCACAGCCATCTGCGTTCCACAGGGTTCTGGCAAATCGCAGTGTAACCTGACAATTTTATATGTTGGGTTACAGTTAAGAGTCTATCTCCATGCGGTTGTTACTCAAAAGGTTAAGATAAGTTGACAAGCAATTTGCAGCCTAGTGTGAAATGAGTAAGAAAAAACGTACAAAAATTTCCTTGTAGACCTAAAGTTTCCCATGATCAGCACCAATGAAATGCAATGGACCGTCCTCATGGTAGATTTTCCACAAGTTTACTGTTTTCCAGAAAGATTAATAGAAAGAAAAAGTAGATTTTGAAAAATATTCTTGTTTATTTTTTTCTTCCTTTACAAGAAAACTCCATGTTAATATGGACAGGCTCAATCACTGGAGGCTTTTGACCTGGCGTAATGGCAGAGCCTGTCTTTACAGTTCCTACTCTATACAGAACAGGCACAATATAATGACAACACGTTCCCAAAGACAAACACAATCAATATCTGCCTTTAGGAAAATAAGTTCTGGGGTGGAATATGAAAGTAGGACTGATCATGTTCTCATCTGATGATCAATATCTGCCTTTAGGAAAATAAGTTTTGGGATGGAATATGAAAGCAGGACTGATCGTGTCCTCTTCCCTGCTGATCCAGGACTGCAGAAAAAAAGGAAATGTAATGAGCGGCCCATTCAACTGAAGATCTGTACATTGACGGGACGGATGATGAAATGCACGATGCAACCTGCACATGACCATGGATACAGAGAGGGCCACATACTGTAACTTTAGAGGCTTTAGTAGCCAAACAAATTAAACATGTCTTCCTTGAAATGGGTTGACGTTTCGGTAATCTTTTATTTACTGACCCTGATTACTCTCTTAATGCATTAATAAAATGACGATTTTGGCGCTAAGAACCAGTTGCAAAGCTACATGATGCTGGTCATTCCAGCCCTGTTGTGTCTATAGTTAGATATTTCTGAAGGAGCACATTGAGTCACAACAGACTCAAAAAAACAGAAAAATCAACCAGTCTCCAGTATGGAAGATGTGACAGTCAACTGGGAATGCTTCACAAAGGTAAAGTAGTGCAAGTCTCTCTTTGTTGCTTATAAAGCCCACATCAATTTGGCTGAAACGCTTGAAGCTGGACTGGCATACGTTTTACAGGTCTCCTTAATCCACTCATGCCCCAGATCTTCCATATGAGCCACAGCTTAACACTGAGATGCAAGATGCTGACACCCGAAGACTTGAAGAACAGCTTCTGCTCAGTATATACATACAGGACAGATCCAGACATTGCTGACATTTTGCATTGCACAACGCTTCACATTTTTTAAGGTCTAGTGAAGATGGAAATCATCTATGAAGATTATGCAAATGCCGTTTTCTTCTTTTGGAAATACAAGGCAGTTCCAAAGATTTACATTTAAGTAGAAGACAAAATAAAATATCCCAGCACTTGTGGTTCCCTTTTCGAAAACAGTAAAGTATTCAAGTAGAACTTTAATGCTAGGGTCTGTGAAACCTGCAACAGAGAGAAAGGAGGAATGAATGTCACTTATATAAGTTATAATCTTATAATACAGAATGATGGACATTTTCCATTGACACATCTGCACATCCGTAAATAATATTAAACTTCACATGCTGATGTCAGAAGCGGACAATTCCGCATAGATGCTACATACCGTATTTCACAAAAGTGAGTACACCCCTCACATTTTTGTAGATATTTTATTATATGTTTTCATGGGACAACACTGAAGATCTGACACTTTGATACAATGTAGTCAGTGCACAGCTTGTATAACTGTAAATGTGGTGTGCTCTCAAAATAACTCAACACATAGCCAGTAATGTCTAAACCGCTGGCACCCCTAAGTGAAAAAGTGTCAATATTTTGTGTGGCCACCATTATTTTCCAGCACTACCTTAACTGTCTTGGGCATGGAGTTCACTAGAGCTTCACAGGTTGCCACTGGAATCCTCTTCTACTCCTCCATGACATCACAATGCTGGTGGATGTTAGAGATCTTGCGCTCCTCCACCTTCTGTTTGCCCCACAGATGTGTTTGGGGTTGTTATCATGTTGGAATACTGCCCTGCAGCCCAGTTTACTAAGGGAGGGGATCATGCTCTGCTTCAGTATGTCACAGTACATGTTGGCATTCATGGTTCCCTCAATGAACTGTAGCTCCACACAGCCAGCAGCACTCATGCAGCCCCAAACCATGACACTTCCACCACCATGCTGGACTGTAGGCAAGACGGACTTGTCTTTGTACTCACCTGGTTGCTGCCAACCACACGCTTGACACCATCTGAACCAAATAGGTTTATCTTGGTCTCGTCAGACCACAGGACATAGTTCCAGTAATCCATGTCCTTAGTCTGCTTGTCTTCAGCAAACTGTTTGCAGGCTTTCTTATGCATCATCTTTAAAAGAGGCTTCATTGTGGGACAACAGCCATGGAGACCAATTTGATGCAGTGTGCAGTGTATGGTCTGAGCACTGACAGGCTGACCCCCCCCCCCCCTTTAACCTCTGGAGCAATGCTGGCAGCACTCGTGTGTATTTTGAAAAGACAACCTCTGTATATGATGCTGAGCACATGCACTCAACTTCTTTGATTGGCCATAGCAAGGCCTGTTCTGAGTGGAACCTGTCTTGTTAAACCTCTGTATGGTCTTGGCCACTGTACTGCAGTTCAGTTTCAGGGTGTTGGTAATCGTCTTATAGACTAGGCCATCTTTATGTAGAGCAACAATTCTTTCTTTCATTCTCTCAGAGAGTTCTTTGCCATGAGGAGCCATGTTGAACTTCCAGTGACTAGTATGAGTGTGAGAGTGATAACACCAAATGTAACACACCTGCTCCCAATTCACACCTGAGACCTTGTAACCCTAATGAGCCACATGACACAAGGGAGGGAAAATGTCTAATTGGGCACAATTTGGCCATTTTCACTTACGGGTGTACTTACTTAACGGCTGTGTTGAGTTATTTTGGGGGCACACCAAATTAACACTGTTATACAAGCTGTACACTGACTACCTTACATTGTGTCAAAGTGTCAGATCTTCAGTGTTGTCCCATGAAAAGATAGAATAAAATATTTACGAAAATGTGAGGGAAATACGCTTGTGACGCTAGCCTTTAAGGCACTGAAAAGCATTGTTGACTACACTTTTCAATACCGCAAAAAAGAGGTATACTTAAAGGCTATGTACACCTTTGGGGGCAATTTTTTTTTAAAATTATTGCATTATACTTATTTTGAGCTAAAAATCATTTTTTCAATTGGTCTTTATTAACCATATGGAATACTTTTTTTGTACAGGGCTGACACGCTCTACTAGCTGCCTGTGAATTTTTTTCAATTCCGTCATCTAAGCAGCAGACAGACTTCTTATCTGTGCTCTAAATCCTCATAAACACTCATTAAAGCTCAATCCTTATCTTACTGATAAGAATGTGGCTGAAATAAGTGTTTATAACCTCTTAGTAGTTTAGGAATAAGGTTTATTAGATGAGGGCACAAAGTGAAAGTAAAAGTACCAGTCACAGACTTAGAAAAACAGTTAACCCTTTGTAAATGAACAGCTCCATATTTTTAGTAAAGACCAATTGAAAATATGATTTTTCAATTAAATAAGTTACGTGTAAATGCAATCATAAAAAAAATTTACTTCAAAGGTGTAC
This sequence comes from Rhinella marina, assembly GCA_900303285.1. Taxonomy (NCBI): domain Eukaryota; kingdom Metazoa; phylum Chordata; class Amphibia; order Anura; family Bufonidae; genus Rhinella; species Rhinella marina. The sequence continues at coordinate 96,985 of ONZH01002825.1, forward strand.
ATAGCCTTTAAACATACTGTACCACTTAAATGTATGACAAAAGGCCACTCAACGGTAGGCAAGCGATACGTCTGGCTGGGAGAATTTCTTGCTGATGAGGGAACTACATGATTGTGTTAGCACAGCCTTTTCCAATATATTTTTACTGATAACCTATCCTCAGGATAGGTCAACAGTATCTGATCGTGGGGGTCCGAGGACACACGAGACCCCCATCGATCAGCTGTTTTGAGCAGGCACCGGCGCTTCTGTGAGCACTGCTGCCTTTTCGCAGTTTACGAAACACAGCGCTGTACATTGTATAAAGGCTGCTCTTGGTATTGCAGCTCAGCCCCATTCACTTGAGAATGGGGCTGGGCTGCTCCTAGGCCACATGATCATTGAATGTGTCGTCATTGGCCTAGGAAAAGCTAAGAGAAGGCCGCAGTGTTCATAGGAGCTGATAGGTGGAGGTCGCGGGTGTCGGATCCCCACCAATCAGATACTGATAACCTATCCTGAGGATAGGTCATCAGTAAAAAAAATCTAAAAAAAAACCTTTAATCTTAAATACATTCTGAAGCAGCTGAGCTGGGTACTATAAAGAATAATGTACTAGTTGCAACTGGTGTTTTAGCGCTTCCCTCAACAGCTTCCAAAAAAGGAGTGTGGTGAGGGCACAGTGTGGGTTGGTACCATAGAACCCAGTACATTTATCATCGTTTATGCCAGAAAATGATGACTGAAACCTACGCTAGTCATGAACTGGAGTAGATTTCAGTCTGTTTAGTTGGTCTTCAATGTTAAAGGAGTATTCTGATTACAACAAGTTATCTCCTATCCACAGGTTTGGGGATAACTATCCCAGCATAAGAACCCCCACCGATCACGAGAACAGATGCCCCATACCCTGCGCAACCCGTCTGAAACGGATGGAACAGCTGGTCGGAAACGTGCACTGCAGCTCCATTCATTTCTATTGGAGCGCTGGAGATAGAGTGCTGTACTCGACTATCTCTGGCACTCCTGTAGAAATGAATGGAGCGGAAGCACGCTTTTCCGACCAGCTGTTCTGTCCGTTTCGGGGGCTTCATAGGGTATGAGGTCCTTATTCTCATGATCGGTCTGGGTACCATCGTTCATCGGGTGAAACTGTTGTTACTGCAGGCACCTAAATTATCTCTTCTGGGCAGCAGATCATGTGCCATGGGGACTTATCAAAAGTTTTGATCAGTGGGGTCTGAGCATTGTGTCCCCCACCAATCTCTAGAATGTGTGGAGAGATGCGTATGCATAGCGCACTCTCTCCTTACTAAAGGACAGGAAGCAAAACAGACTCAATAGACTCATGCAGTGAGGAGACAGTGTGTGCTGAGCCCACGTTTCTTTCCCCTCATTCTAGAGATTGGTGGGGGTCTCCCACCATCCCTATAACACACAAAAAATCTAATAAAAGTGCAGTGCTACTTTAACCTAAGGAAGGATCATCTTTGGGACACCTACTTGTGAGCACTATTTTACAGTCTATATATTGATTGCATCTAATGGAGAGAAGAAGTGATTAAGGGGTTGTCCACATGCAGAAGATTTTTTGCAGAAATTACTGTGAATGAAAATCAGTTCCATTCATCAGAATGTAGTTGTTTTGAGGGCAAGTACATGGATTTCTACAACCCCCATTCAGGCGATTGGGACACACTCTTAATTTTCTGCAACAAATCTACTGCCTGTGAATAAAAGCTAATACTGGCCATACCATTAAACAGTGGTCTGACAGCAATTCATACTGAAATCCCGCCTGGCTGAGCATGCATGTGTTCTAAATGAGAAAAGCAGAGGAAATCTCAGCCAGAGATCTCCCATATATAATAGATGGTAGGCCAGTCATGCCAAAATCTGAAGGTTCAGCCAACATGGACATCTTTAGAGCTGAAGGAGATAATAAATAATTTACATCTCAATTACATCATGAATCCAGAAGAACCCCAATATTTATACGCACCTTGTTAAATGCCTACTTAATTCATGAACCTCCATTTCTGTACTTTTAAATTCATTTAGCTCCTTTCGTATGGCTGCCTGTAAGAGATGACAGGTGAAATTACATGTGATTTCTCTCTTGACAGTATATTGTTGAAGCAGCTATCCAATCTTGTGGAAGTAAGGCTACTTTTTCACCTCTGGCGGTTTGTGTCTGGGCGGTTCCCGCTTGTTTGCCCGAATGCGTATGGATCTCCGCCAGACCGCATATACTTTATGGGGCCAGTGGACATTCCATCCGCATCCGACATTCACACCGGTAATGAGAAAATAGCATAAAGGGGTTGTCCTGTCCTTTCATTAATGTGGACCTGCTGGTGAACAGTTAATAGCCATGGCCCGCCTAGCCAAAACCTCCAACAACCAGCTGCCATCTCCAGGAAAACATATAGACCTTGGCGTAATGCTGAGTGAGTCTTTAAACCAGCTTTCAGCCCTGGCTATCAGAGGAAGGAAGTGGTGATGACATCGCTCTATGATGTACAAATGCCCCAAACTCACAGCACCATAGGGATCAGATCAGTTACACCCGTAATACATGTAACGCGGGCAGATATATCTGGCATATGCTTGTGTGAATCTGGCCTTAGGGTACCTACACAAGGGTGCTTGTGAACCCACATAATCTCCGCACACATTTCATTGTGGATTTCTGTGAATTTCAGCACCCAAACCTCCCCAAAAATGCATATTCCACATTGTGCGCAGATACCTTTACAGTGGATCAGATCTCGCCCTCATCCACTGGTATAATGACAGGCTGACGGACTCTCTGGTTGGGTGGGCTGGTCACATGGTGGGTAAACTATGTGACGTGAGAGAGAACAGTGGACGGATCTAAGAGGTGTGGTAGAGCCACTCTGTGTGACCCTGTACGTTGTGACATAGTTTCTATGATTCCTAGTCATTCTGTACAATGAATACAGGAGAGGTACGCACTTTATCAGCGGCTGTTAATCGAGTCCAAGGTTTGTCTGCCCTCCTGTCATAATCCTGTGCGTCTGCCACCTCCACGTAATCACTGAAACGAATTAGGATTTTCTTCTCCCGCAGCTCCTCTACAGTAGGTCTCTGACTGAGCTGTGAACATAAAATAAAATATAAACTTGTTATGGCACTCGAATTATAGTAGTAGATTTTCCACATTATGAATTTTTCAATTTCCAACGATCATTGAAGCTCAAGATTACCATTACTGTACTGTATATCACCAGTTGTGAGCTGTAACCGCGCTGCTAGAGGTTGAAAGAAATACAGGGGCAGACATAGTAATGGTAGCCCCTGTTAAAGGCAACATATTTCAGGAGAACTTCACGTTCACTTTCAAACACAAAGTTACTTTATCTGGGTTCTAGTAAATTATGTTTAATAGAGAGCCAGAAAGTGCTCATGTCCACTGAGCGTGTCTTCACAATAGGATTACTTCAGGAGATGCTTCTCAATTCAATTGTCCATGGGAAGAACGATCGGGGTGTTTTGTGCTGGTAATAGTACAGCAGTTACAATGGATGCATACAACACCTCATTCACTACAGTCACTACACTACTACTGAAAATACTGCATACTATGTCTATTCTGGTGTCGCTTTATAAGATGCCCCTTTCTGTTGTCACTTTATAGGATGCCCTTTCCATTATAACTTCACAGGATGCCCCTTCTTGCTGTCACCTTATAGGATGCCCCTTTCTGTTATCCCTTTACAGGATATCCCCTTTTTGTTGTCAGTTTATAGGATGCCCTTTCCATTACCACTTCATAGGATGCCCCTTTCTGTTGTCACTTCATAGGATGCCCCTTTCCGTTACCACTTCATAGGATGCCCCTTCTTGCTGTCACCTTATAGGATGCCCCTTTCTGTTATCCCTTTACAGGATATCCCCTTTTTGTTGTCACATTATAGGATGTCCTTTCTGCTCTCACTTTATAGGATACCAATTTCTGTTCCGGCTTTGTAGGATGCCCCTTTCCGTTACCACTTCATAGGATGCCCCTTTCCGTTACCACTTCATAGGATGCCCTTTTCCGTTGTCACTTCATAGGATGCCCCTTTCTGTTGTCACTTCATAGGATGCCCCTTTCCGTTACCACTTCATAGGATTACCCTTTCTGTTGTCACTTTATAGGATGCCCTTTCCATTATCACTTCATAGGATGCCCCTTCTTGCTCTCACCTTATAGGATGCCCCTTTCTGTTATCCCTTTACAGGATATCCCCTTTTTGTTGTCACACTAAAGGATGCCACTTTTTTGTTGTCACATTATAGGATGTCCTTTCTGCTCTCACTTTATAGGATACCCATTTCTGTTGACACTTTATAGAAATTACTTTCTGTTGTCACTTTATAGGACGCCCATTTCTGTTGTCACTTTATAGAATGCCAATCCAGTATAAAGACTTATAGATCACCTCAATGGATAGCTTGAGACTTGTGGTTCCACAATGTCCATGTATGCTCTGTGCACAATAGAAGATACTACCTACTTGTAGGCCTTGAGAAAGCACTGAGTTACGTGAAATGGCCATAGGCCGGTTTGTGTGCATCAAGTCATACCCATGATATGTACCCGCTGTGGAGCCAATAAAAAAGGTGAACTTGTCCTTAGGCGCCGTGCTGTTTCTTCCTACTTTATAGGATGCTGCTTTCTGTTGTCATTTTACAGGATTTCCTCTTCTCTTGTCACTTTATGGGATGTCCCATTCTATTGTCACTTTATATGATGCAGCTTTCTGGTGTTACTTTATAGGATATCCTTTCTGCTGTTACTTTATAAGATGCTCTTTTCTGCTGTCACTTTGTAATATGCCCAGCTTCTGTAACTTTTACAAAAAAGTGTCAGGCTCTGAGCCTGAACAGAAAAGGCCAATATCTCTTTTAAATGGAGTCTGCCAGTGACATTGCTATAAAACCAAGCACAGTGCCAAATGGGCTTATCTTACCCGATTCTGACTGTGCCATCGTTATGGCAATTCGTGGCTCCCTTGCAGGTAAAATTGGCTTTTTTGAAATATGCAAATGATGCCTTTAGTGCCATGAGGAAGCTGTGCTTGGTGAGCAGAGAGGAGACGGCAGCACTACTGCGAGCACTACAGCTGACTGACCGGGTTCCCGGGTGTTGGACCCCCAACAATTACACACTGTTGACCTATCCAGAGGATAGGTAATCAGTTAAAAAAATCTTAGAAAACCCTTTGAAGTATGCATGATTATGAAATGACTGATTTACATTTTCGAAGGAAATTCTCTTGAAATTGCAATGACGTAACCCAATCTGATAATGTGCAGATTGTTTTGCTGTTTCAGCTGCATTCATTTATCCATATCATACAATGGTCCATTTCATAATCTCACCTTGCGTGTGAGTCTCCTTTTAATTTCTCGTTTCTCCTCCTGCTCTTCTTGTTCATTACGCGCTGTAAATGAAAAACAATATTACACTCAAGAATACTGTAATTTCATAAAACAAGATCTGCAGTTTATCTTTATTGCAAGTAATTTAGTCTATAGCTCTTGTTTATACAGTAAAAACCATGCGGCACAAACCGAAAACCTACATCTAAGTAAATCTGTCGCAAATCCTTCTGGAGATCTTACACAGTCTATGATATTCTTTCATAATTCCCCAAACAATGTCTCAATTACACTTTGTGTCTCAACTGTATCTCAACTGTTTCATAAGAATATACACTTGAGTCCTGATGCACATAATATGGTCCTGTACAATCAAAGCTGTAATACAGTGCTTACAAAAATCTATGTGCTCATACTGTAGCTCAGAATTTCCATTTCATAGGCAGGTATATGGCATTTGTGAGAATAAAACCTGTGACATGTTCTGTACCAAGCCAAGTTACAGAAGTACAGTATTATTCCTCCTAGAACCATACGGACTGTGTGCTGCCGTATAGGCTCCATGCACGTTGCTATGCCAAATCTTTACTGATATAACTTGTGTAATTTGTTGAGAGCAAATCAACTTATCAATGGTCAATGAAAACAAAAATGATCAACCAACTGAGGGCTGGAGTCCAAATCACCCCCAAAAATCAAAGTAAAAAATTCAAATCACTGGTGGATCCAATTTGTGTGAATTTCATCACGACTCATAATGTGAGTTATATATAGTGTGTATGGCCCCCACATGACTGTATGCACTCCTGACAACGTATGGATATGCTCCTGATGAGACAGTGAATGGTATCCTTTAATCAGGACACCAGTGAACTCCTGGACAGTCAGTGGCACTGCTTGGTGGCATCAGATGCACTGATACAGAATTTCCCAGAGGTTCATAATTGGTTTCGTGTCTTGGCAACATGAGGGCCAATCAGTAGCATCAATGTCTTCGTTATCCAGGAACTGCCTACACACTCTGGCCACATGAAGCCAAGCATTGTCCTGCCCACTGCACCTGCGTAAGGACAGTGGCTCAGAGGATTTCATCCCAATACTCAACAGACGTTTGTGTGACCCTCCAAGGATATGCCTCCCGAGACCATAAGTGACCAGCCCCCAAACCGGTTATACTGGATGATGTTGCAGGCTACATAACATTCACCACAGGGTCTCCAGGCTCCTTAACATCTGTCATGTGTTCAGTCTGACTCTGCTCTCATCTCTCATCTGTCTGTCAGTGGAGGACCTGACAATTCTGGTGTTCTCTGGTGAATGCCAATTAAGCTGCACAGTGCTGGGCTGTGAGTACATGTTCTGTTTTAACAATTTGATTAGAAACAAGCAGGCTAGTAGCCCACTGGAGATCATTTTGTAGGACTCTGGCAGTGCTCCTCCTGCTCCTCCTTGCACGAATGAGCAGATACTGGTCCTAACATTGGGTTGTTGCCCTTTTATGGCCCTCTGCAGCTGTCCCTGTGTCTTGATATCGTCTCCAAGCTCTTGAGACACACAGCAAACCTTCTTGTTATGGCACATATGGATGCAGCATCCTGGAGGAGCAGGACACCTGTACATCATATTGGGCTGCAGGTACCACCTCATGCTATGAGTAATGACAAGGACCCAAGCAAAACTAGAAAAGTCAGGAAAGATAAAAAGAGGGAGATTGTCTGGGGCCACCACCTGCAAAACCATTCTTTTTTGGGGGGTGTTTTGCTCTTGCGTCTCAGGTGCGTCTGTTGTCCCTAATTGGACAGATTCATAACCCTGAATGAAGTGACTAGTTATACTGTAAAAGCATATGAGTTTCTGTAAAATGTTTTGGGCAGTATATATATATATATCTCTACAGTATATATAATATTTGATAGTATTTTATGCTTTATTACAGTGCTCTATGCTGTGTGCACCAAAATACTATATCAAAATAAGACCCCAAAGCAATCAGTCCCTTTTAGCTGCCTAGCATGTAAATAGATGGGGGAGAACACAGTAAGGACCAGTGGATATTTATATAATGTTTTACTTCAGATTCCCAGTTGTCTCTTCCATTATAGTATACTATAAAATACCATTTTTCATATATGTTATTCTCCTAGCCAGACCCCTTAATTTCTGTGCCTTGCATAGTTCCAGTTGCCCTTCCTGCTCTCCCAGCTGTACACTTAGTAAATCTCTGTTAGGTAGTCCATGCATGATGCCACCCTGGAAGCAGGATCTGCATGCGGCTCATCGCTGGTTGCCAGACCACCCCTATAATTGTCAGCCAGTACCTGTACATGCTAATTTGTTTCAAATATCCTGTACTCCGCACCCCGGCAAGAACAGGTGCGGCCCAACAATTAGCTGTGAACCACATGCGGATCCCATGCTGGGGTTGCATTGTGTAAGGGCAGCATTAGGTTGGGGGCTACACACTTTTTATAGTGCTTTTGATTGATTTTAACTATCGAATTACAACTGCAGGCACAAATTTGCTGCAGGTCTTAACAACCCCTATAGCTGGCGTATCTACATTGGTGTATCCAACCTGTCTAAATGTATGTCAGCTTTCTTGCTGTCTTACATTTAGACCATTTTCTCTGCCTAAAACAGGTGTCGAAAATGATTAATGAGACGGCCCCCTCTCCCGCCACGCACACTTCTTTATACCTGCCATGAGCAGGGAAAAGTTGCAGATTACATCAACATCTGCACCAGAAATACACCTAATATAGGTGTATTTCTGGATAATAAATAACCCCCTTAGCTGTATAGTTACCCCCAGTAGCTGTATAGTTACCCCCAGTAGCTGTATAGTTAAAATCAATTAAAAGTGCTACTAGAGGTCTATGTGTAGCCCCAACCTTGGCAGAGGTTACAATGAATACAAAAATGACCCGAACTGCAGGAGGAGACCAAGAAGATCTGCTGACTGTATCTAAACTATGAGATAAATGTAAAAGTATATGGCCCTCTATCTGCTTGCAAATTTTAGCAGAGCAGGACGTCCCTGCTTTTATTCACATGTCACATTTTTACCACTTTATTAAAGCCAATTATTTACTTACGTTTCAGAATATTTCTTTGTTCCAACTCTTCAGCTGTGGGCCTTTGGCTCAGTCGTCTGCGAAAAAAGATTGAGATCTTCTTAACCATGTTTTCTTCTTTGTGTATGCTGTCTTATAATTACTAGACTTGTTTTAGAATGGGTGCTCCTATAAAATCCATGGTATCTGCCTGGGGGTTAGATTGGCTTAGACAACCTGCTGTAAAGCCACTGCTACTTGCAGTCACAATCATGAGTATGATAACAAGGTTTTACAACATTTCCTTTGCTGCAAAACGTCCGGACTTTCACAATTCTTTTGCTAATGTGTTTTGTTGTGCCAGACAATTTTTTTTTCTGTTTTTGACTCTCTGCCTTGTGCAGTACCCTAGTACAACAGGGGGTATCTACAATTGATTTGTACAATTTGTAATGATAACTTGTACTCAGTATGTTCCAGCATGAGCTAAGCATGGCCAGTGTTAACTATCCTGGGCCAGCCCTCTCTGGAGTTTAGGATGCGGCTGGTCTCGAAGGGTGGAGGTAGGGTCAGACATGATGTGCTCCTTTCCCCTAGACTCCAGCTTCAAGTCCTGGAGCTTTCTACATCACCAACAGCTCCAGGAGATGAAAGAGAAGAAGTTTTGAAGGAGAATTTGCATAGCCCCAGTGTCCGAGTCAGCAAGGCAACCCAGCTTGATGTGTTCTAGACTCTGCTGCTGCAAAGGCATAACATGTTAAGACACCCTATGCACCCCCAGATTAGTGGACACTACAGCCACGGTTGCTGGAAGACAGTTGCTAGTCAGAGATCCCAGCCACAGAGACTTTAGCCAGAGAAGGTGTACAAATAGTTGCTGGATCTACTACAACTCCTACTGTGTACACAGTAAACAGAGACTTTCATTTGGTCAATCTGGTTTGGTCACTCTGGCCACACTCTGGCCATTGTACTTCCATCACATTCCCTGTTTAGCACCCACATGGACATCAAAATAAAGAGCACCCCAAAGCTACCATCAGGCAGGAAGCCTACAACAGGGGGTACCCCGAGGGAACACAGGGTGCCCCTCCTTGACTGCACCAACCCCAGGGAGAGATGACCTGAGGAAGCACACCGTGACACATATCTATCAGGGCCACTACCACTCCAATCCTCTGTTCTGGATCCTCAGGGGCTCACTGCATGGGCAAGTTGTATATTTTAATGACACCATTTAATTTATCATAGTGTGTAAGCAAGTTAAACTGGTAAAAAAAAATTCTGTCATGTTTTTTGGGTTTTGTTTTTTATTGTGCACAGCTCAGTGTGACTTTTAGATCACTTTTTGTTTATTTCTTTGAAGGGTGTGGGCATAGTTATGGCGTATTATGCATTTTTATTTTTTTTCATTATGGCAGGACAAATATTACTATAATTTAATAGTTTGGACACTTTTGGACGTGGCAATACCAATAATTATTTTTTTATTGTTTATTTTTAAGTGTAAAATTGTGGGGTTTTTTTCATATTTTTAAAAACATGTATTTTCACTTTTTATTTAATGTACTTTTTCATCCCCTAAGGGGATTTATACATGCAATCTTCAGACTGCTAGTCCAATAGACTGCAGTAGGACACTATTGCAGTGTAAGGGACTTTCAAAAGCAGCCTGTCAGGCTATGTCTTGCGCATGGCTTTTCAGGCAGCTCAGCATGAAAGCGCTGGGAGCCTATACAAGGCCCCATGATGTCATAACAACCAATTTGAGCCCTACAATTTCACAGTGCTGACTTTTATCAGAGGAAAGAGGGAGCCTCGGGGTTGGAGTCGTCTCTGATCCCCGTCATTTTGGCGGGGTGCCTGCTGTATTATACAGCTGGCACTTGTCTTGTATGGAACGGGATCACCTTGTGAACACACGCCATACATGTCCCACCCACCCATGACACAAGGGGATTAAACAGTAGCAGTAGACTTAGGCTGGGTTCACATTACATTTTGTCTTATGTTTAATATAAACAAGAAACATATAAGTTAAACAGATGCAGTTTCATCCATCACCATAGAGTTCCATTGTGAAAAAAAACTTATATTTTAATGTATGCGTTTTTTACTGGACTCTGCAGAATGGAAAAGAGTAGTGTACTATGTTTTTGTATCCTTTTTTTCCAATGTCTATGTTAAACATAGGCCAAAAGCATGATGTGAACCCAGCCTAACGGTAGCACTAGGGAGACAGTTTTCTTCCTTCTTGTATATAACATGCATCAGTATCAACAGAGCTCCCTCAATGAAGATGCGTTGTAAACATTAAAGGGTTAGTTATTCCTTATCCACTGGAACGTTTTCCCCTGTAACACAGGGGTTGTGGACCCCCTTGTGCAAAGCGTTTTTTTGTGGTTCCCTGGTTCTCACCTGTTCAGCCTTGTACAGGGATCTGGACTTTGCTGCAGGAAAATCTCCAGGCTGTTACCGTTTGGAGTAGTCTCCGTTTGGTGAAAGCTGACCCAAGAAGGTCAAGAGACACAGAGCATGACACCAAGGGGACAGGCAAGAGCCTGGTCAGTGAACAAGCCAGGATCAGGACAGGCAGAGTTTGTGCAGCATGGTAGTCAGGAAAAAGGTCTGGGCAAGAGGCATAGGGTCAATATGGAGATCAAACAAGGGTAGAAGAAGCAGCACAGGGTCAATCTGGTAAAAAGGTAGCGGTCAGGCATGGGAGGTCAGATACCATAGTGCCAGGAACATATAGCTCAGGCACCTTTCCGTATATACCCCAGGGTGTGCAGGATATATAAGGTGTCTGGTCCTTGTGCCTGTTGGCCTTTTAAGAGCAGGGGAGCGCATGTGCACCCAAAGGGAGTGTGCAGCAGGAAGCAGGTGGGCACAACCTGCATTGAAATCAGCAAGACCAGTGGGAGGGGTGAGTACTCCAGCAGCAGTGCCCGCCAGGAGAGAGAGGATGACATTGGGCATTGACTGCTGGCATCACATCCCTGTACTGATGGAGAAGCAGGTCTTATGCTTGACCTGCCCCTCATTCATTCTATACGGGACTGCTGGAGATAGCTGAGAACTGCTCTCGATGGGTTGTGAGGCCCTAACAAGCTTAGCTATGGGAATCGAAATTTGTGTGTACACCTCACTTACTATCAGCTTGAAGTAAAAATATCAAGAGAGTTTTATTATAGCAGTGACCTCCACTGACTATAGACAGGGCCCAAGTAAAGACATAGACAGTAATGGAGTTCATCTCAGTTAAATCTTTTTTTAAAAAAAGAAAAACCCAGGAATTACTGACTATAAATAAGTTACTATGGAGACATCCTTTAAGTAGAAATCCACTCTGTACTCGGAGGTATCATCTTATTTTAACACACGTTTAAAATGGATACGGTAATGGTGCAGGATATTATTCATATGACGTTCACTTCAAAGCTTGCAAAATTTATGATGAAATACTGCTTTTGTGCAATCCATTGACCGGATTAAAATATATGTCATATATCCGGTGTTTGAACTTAGTTTCACCTAGTTTGTCCAAATTGTAGCACTAACTCGGTAGTCATGTGAGTACTGCCTTACCAAATAATTCATTTGTATATGGAGATTTAAAGGGATTGTTGTACAGAAATCATCCATCCACAGGGTAGGTGAGAAAAGTATGATCAGTGGAGGCCCCACCCATCACTAGAACAGGGGTCTTGATCCTTCATTTCTGCTCACTGCATGACCACAGTAAGCCGGGGTTTGAACAGAATGGTGGTCACCACACGCCCTACTACACCTTTCAATGTCCACAGGACTGAACTGCCTGACTGTTCCATTTAAACTAATGCCCTCTGTGATCATGCACTGAGGAGGGAAGGGGTACTCAGGACCATTGTTTTAGGGATTGGTGGGGGTTCGAGCCATCAGACATATAACTTCTATCCTGTGGATAGGTGATAACTATTTTTCAAGGGTTAACCCTTAAATCTGTAAAAATAAACCTACCTAGTAAGTTTAGTACCAATCTGCTGCCTCAGTTCCAGCCTCTCTTCATCTGTTTGCATGGGCAAAATGTTCTTTTCTTCTAACTCTCTCTTCGAGGGTCTGTTGCTTAACTTGATTGCCAAAGAATCCTTCCTGAGAACCTTTAATGCCAGCGAACCTTAGGAAATAGGAAAATGAAAAGCTTGCTGATTAGCCTCAGGCTAGCATCTTGTACTGTTCTAAATATTCACAGGGCTGGACAGATTCTCAGTGTCATCTAGCCCCACTTCAGTATATGTCACTGTGTTTATTGCCCCTGTTCTGTGACATCACTCAGTGTATTAGCCTTGTATTAGCCCTGTTCACAGACATTGTTATATTTCTTACCTATTCTTTGACATCACTGTTCCACTCTATGACATCCCTGTGCAATAATGCATTCCCATTGGTTCATGTATTATGACATCAATGTATTTTTTGTTTCTGTTTTGTAAACTCACTTTATGCAATATCCCTGTATGGCACTATTACCATGATCACTGTGTGGATTATTCCTCTACTGTGACATCGCTATCACTATTATTCCTGTGCTGTTACCTCACCCACGAGGTATGACAACACTATCTTTGTATCCTTGTGCACAGATTCAGTGTCGGACTGAGGTTCCTTGGACCCACAAGAGGAAATTATTCTAGAGGTCTAAATCCTTCATCAACAATGATGTTTATTATGTTTTGAATAAAAGAAATAGACAATAGTGGCAAGTGATGGCGTAAAAGGCAGCCAAATGTAATTTTTTCTCCTGGATCTTTGGAGCCCATCATGGAATCAGAGCCTGGAGCCACAGAGGATCCTCTGGTACTCTGGTGGGCCAGTCTGACCCTGCACAGATAAAACTGTGTTCATTATCTCTTTATTGTGACTTCACTTTATTTCTTGGAGGCCTTGTTAATGGCATTGTTTCTGAACCTTAAATCATGCCTCTTGGCATATCACTCTTTCAAAGCTCAGTAAACCAGAGGGGCACTAAACAAGTAATGAGGTTTTTCCAATCAGAAAATGGCCAAAGATGTAAAAAGAAAGTGGAAGGTTCAGTTAGCACGTTCTGGTATCTTCACTGAGTGGCGGAGCATCCTACACAGTGTTTTTGGTGCTAGGTAACATATCCATTGCTATAGGGATTTTTTTTGTAGTCTTACTTTTCATCTATTAACTGTAATATCCTCATCCATGGTAAGTCAGAAAGTACTGTCACACTGGTTTGAAAGGTTGAGCACTTACTTGTGTATAGTGAGCTATCATCATCATCTTCATCCTCATCTGTATCCTCATCATCTTCGTCATCTCTTGAGTACAGGCATGAGGAGTCGTCATAGTTTGATTCATGAGGCACATTTTCTTTATCATCTTCACATTCAATAACAACAGTTGGCACTTGTCTCATGTCAGCATATCCACCGAGTCCTGACTTTGACATGCTGTCTCCTCCATGTAACCCCGAGCTAAAAAACACACAAGAGTGAAACTACTATCTCCTTAGTACAATCATTTTACTACAACTACAATGGTGCTTGAAAGTTTGTGAGCCCTTCACAATGTTCCAGATTTCGGCATAAATCTGAACTAAAGCTACATCAGATTTTTAGATCTAAAAGTAGATAACGATAACCAAATATTAGACGTGGTCATGCATTTATTGAGGAAAATGATCAAATATCATGTTTGTTAGTGTGCTGTGGAAGTGGGAATCAGCGAAGTATTACTATACCATTCCATACCATGTGAACATCAAGGAATGAGTGCTAGCAATCTTGAGACGTTCCCATTTTATCTGCTTCCCATAAAGCACAATGTTACAAGTCTGACTGACCCCCCTATTTTAGCACAAATATGAACTTGGCATACACATGAAATAAAGGTTTTAGGGTATAAATAATGACTGGGTAGTAATGCTTACTCACGTTATATAAAATATAATAAATCAGATAGTATTTAATACACAGCTGACAGAAACACTTGGCACAGTAATTGGTTAGTAACACATGGACCCAGCACCGCTGCCAAACATTCTTCCTGGACAAAACAGTATGAATGTAGGATGGATCCAAAAGGAGACACGTGATTCATATATGTTTACATGTCTGGAAATCTCTCAGCAATTTACAGCTTGTTATTGCTGGAAAGTGCATACATTCTTGGCCGGAGTCCACTGGAATTAACAAAGCCAGACAGATCCCTGACTGTAGGTTTGTGCCATCTGGTATAGTGGTGTATATATGATAGTGAGCAAAGTTTAATTACACCACAGAAAGCACATGACAACATACACCTAATCCAATAATCATCATCATTACAGCCAAGAGAAAGATCACATTGTCCTTTATGTGTAATTCCAAAATATTTTAATAAAAAGCTCAATTTCTGCGCATAAAAACATGAAAAACATTGTAACTATTCTTTTCTTTCGCATAAATCAATAGCACAAGTGAATATAAGAAACTTTGTAGTATATCTTATTAGGAAAAAATGGCACTTTCTCCACTCATCGGCCTCTTCTTCTTCCCCACCCTCCTGCACTGAATATTCAGTCTCAATTCACTCAATTCACTTAAAGCCATCTTCAGCTCACTTAGGGATCAACTTATTGTGCTGCTAGGGATGAGCGAATCAACTTTGGATGAAACATCCGAAGTCGTTTCACATAAAACTTTGTTTCAATACTGTGTGGAGCGAGTGCTCCTTACAGTATTAGAATGTATTGGCTCCGATAAGCGAAGTTATTACTTTGCGAAGTCTCATGAGACTTTGTGTAATAACTTCATAAATTGATTACTACTGTAAAAAACCATTTCCCGAACTCGGGTCCGGGTCGAAGTTTGGGAAATGTGTTTTTGCAGTCTCTCACGAGATTTCACAATAATAACTTCGGCTCATTGGAGCCAATACATTCAAATACTGTACAGATGCTCACTCCGTACAGTACTGAAACAAAGTTTTATGTGAATCGACTTAGGAGTCTAAGGAGATGGGAAGGGAATAGGGGCGGGGAGTGAGCTGCTAGAGGAAGGCAATGGCTTGTTTCACACCATGTCTGTAGCGTCCATCTGTGGTTTCCGCCAGGAGAATTTCCTAATGAAAACATTGGGTGCATGCATTTAGTAGATGCTACTTAGTGTCATCCATCGCCAACAGGCCTCCCTGTTTAAAAAACGTATACCACTCAGTGGACATTTTTTTACAGCCTGCCTCTAAATGCCAATCCATGGAAACTCTAGAATGTGCTGCTAATCAGTATAATGGGGACCCAATGGTCTATTTAATGTATGTACAGAAAGCTACAGAGATGCCACTGCTGGCTCTAGTAAGTTTTCTATCTCACCCCAGAACTGCATTTACAGCTACGGTGCTAAGTATACACTGCTAAGTCCTTAAAGGGGTTGTCCAGCCATTAATATTGATGACGTATCGTCAGGATAGGTCATCAATATCTGATTGTTGGGGCTCCAACACCAGGCATCCCCGCCAATAAGCTGTTTGACGAGGAGGCAGAGCTCCAAGTGAGCACTGCTTTCTCCTCATAATACTGCATTTCATCTCGGAAGTGCAGTGTAATCCAAGTACCTGCTCCATTCAAATGAATGGAGAGAGCACTTGTAATTACTATACACCACCAGGAGCACCCCCTCCTCGTCAAAGAGCCGATCAGCGGACGTGGCAAGTGTTGGACCCCCACCAATCAGATATTGATGACCTATCCTGACAATTGTACACACATGTTTGTCCTGAAATGACAGGTATGCTTTAAGTAACCTCATATAGACTGCACCTGATCTACCCCTGTGGTGCAGCAGTTCAGTCTTGGATGTGGATCCAAAGCACCATACACATCAATGTCTACAACCTAATTACTCTTTAAGTGCTTTTAGTGATTTGAATCCAACAAATTTCCTATTAAAAACCTAATGATGACTGCCCTAATTCCCACATAAGACATTATGATGCCTCTGCAGCAAACCTCTTTCTCTTCATGAAGCCGTTCAGTCATATAAAGCTGCGCAGAAGGGTAAAGCATGATCTAGAGCGCTGAATATCCTCCTCTGTAGAGGCTCATTATCACTTCTCGCACACAATAGAAGCTTGGCAATGGTATGCAGCTGGCACATACTTAAAGGGAACCTGTCATCTCCGAAACACCCCCTGAACTAGAGTAAGTGGTGTATAGTGTAAGTGATGCTGAATCCGAATATGTAAGTTTTATCTTCATACTCACTTCCCTTCCGACGCTGTGCTCCCACAAACCGGCAGTAAAATGCATTGACAGGACTCTTCTTTGAGTCCTCTCCATTATATGAGTGAGCACTGGAGTCCAGTGAGTGCATTTTACTGCAGATTTATGGGAGCACAGAGTCAGAATGGAAGTGAGTATGAAGATAAAACTTAGATATTCGGATTCAGCATCACTTACACTATACATCTCTTACTCTAGTTCAGGGGGTGTTTCGGAGATGACAGGTTCCCTTTAAGGATATTACATTTTGATTGACAAATGGTGGCAGCACTTTTATTTCTCTATTAAGAAATAGGAATTTACAATACTAAAAAATCTTGGTGAACCGTTGACAAATCACTGTTCCCAATGTCATGTTTATACCTCTGCCATTCACAATCCCCATTTATAATGCCTATTATAAAGAACTTGAAGTTTCTGGGCCCAATGCATTGGGATCCCACATTTTCCATGTGTCATACTCAGGCACCAGGGCGGACCAGTACAATGGTACCATCTCTACAACTACATCCATGCTTTGATATAATATTTCTTTCTTCAGCTTCACAAACCCATACATTTTAGATCAAATGCCGAACGCATCTGTTTGATTTTCCAATCTGAATATTACAGCTAAATGAAAAAGTGGATTCAGCTAAATTCCCAATGACACTAAGGCAGGAGGTATAGTAATTGGTCAGCAGCATTCGCCAGGGGTTTACATAAAAGAAACGCTGACAAAGTCCAATCACATCTGAATCGCCACTGCAACACAATGGCCGTGCAGCAAATGGAATGCTTATTGCTTAGTAATTCACATTTCCAACAACCCCCAATCTCCTATAGAAACTGTAGAGGAGCACTGATGACTAGAAGCCATTACACAAAATGCCTTGTTAAATAAATCTACTTGTGACCTTTCCACAGAGAAAAGGGTCTGCGGGACTCCTTCAGTAGAAAAGCGCTGTTAAATGGCTATATAATCTGAAATGTACATTTCAGGAAACAAGAAAGTTCAGAAATGTAAGTGTATATATCCACAGGCGAGGCATATTATTATGGAGCCTGTTTGGTGTGTATATAAGGTGTGCTATAGACTGTCTGCATATATATCCCTCGTTGCTGTCATGGATAAAAAGGGGCGATTTATCAGAGTTGCAAAAAGGGATGAATATTGGCTTTCGGGCCAAGAGTTGCAGTATTTCTGAAACTGCGCAGTTTGTTGACTTGCTTACGTGTGGCTGTGGTGAAAGTGGCACCACTGTGAATAAGCAATGTGGAAACTGCAGAGCACCACTTGGCATTGATGTGTGAGGTGAACGTTGGCTATGAAGGTGCGTGAGGGTAGATCACACACTACAGTGGAGCAGCTCACTGCTAAAAAGAACCAGGGGGCAACCAGACGTGTGTCTAAAACAACAGTTCAGTGAACCCTACTGTGTATGGTGCTCCGAAGCAGATAGATGGTCACTTCTTCTTTGCTAACAAAGTTGCATCAGCAGAAAAGGCTTCAATTTTTGCAGCAGTATTATAATTGGATCTCCACTGATTGACAAAGTGTTGCCTTCTCTGATGAGTCACATTTTCAGTCAAGGAACAAATAAATGTTGATGAGTCAGGCGAGAAACATCAGAGAACAAACACCCTACAACCATTACTGGAAGAACACAAGCTGGTGGTGGCAGCGTTATGGTCTGGGGATTGTTTTTGTGGAATTCTCTGGACCCACTGATCCATGTAGAAGGCACTCACAACTGATTTGGGTATGAAACCATCATTGCAGATCACGTACACCCATATGCATTGACTGTCTTCCCTGGGGCAGATAGGATCTTCCAGCAAGACAATGCAACATTGGTAAGGACAGCATGACCAAGACTTCCAAGTACTACACTGGCCTTGAACCCAACTGAGCATCTGTGGACCACCTTGATTGTGGTGTTTGCTCTATGGATCCTCCCCCATGCTCCCTCCAGCATTATGGGGTACACTGCAGTCAGCCTAGCTCCAGATACCTGTGACAACCTACCAGGATCCTACTCCCAGTCCATCTAACTGCTGTCCATGCTGCACATCCCAGTTACTCTGGATATTAGCTGGTGGTCATAATAATATAACTTGACTGTGTATATACATATATATATATATACAGTACAGACCAAATGTTTGGACACACCTTCTCATTCAAAGAGTTTTCTGTATTTTCATGACTATAAAAATTGTAGATTCACACTGAAGGCATCAAAACTATGAATTAACACATGTGGAATTAGATACTTAACAAAAAAGTGTGAAACAACTGAAAATATGTCTTATATTCTAGGTTCTTCAAAGTAGCCACCTTTTGCTTTGATTACTGCTTTGCACACTCTTGGCATTCTCTTGATGAGCTTCAAGAGGTAGTCACCTGAAATGGTATTCCAACAGTTTGGAAGGAGTTCCCAGGGATGCTTAGCACTTGTTGGCCCTTTTGTCTTCACTCTGCGGTCCAGCTTACCCCAAACCATCTCGATTGGGTTCAGGTCTGGTGACTGTGGCTAGGTCATCTGGCGTAGCACCCCATCACTCTCCTTCTTGGTCAAATAGCCCTTACACAGCCTGGAGGTGTGTTTGGGGTCATTGTCCTGTTGATAAATAAATGATGGTCCAACTAAACGCAAACCGGATGGAATAGCATGCCGCTGCAAGATGCTGTGGTAGACATGCTGGTTCAGTATGCCTTCAATTTTGAATAAATCCCCAACAGTGTCACCAGCAAAGCACCCCCACACCATCACACCTCCTCCTCCATGCTTCACGGTGGAAACCAGGCATGTAGAGTCCATCCGTTCACCTTTTCTGCGTCGCACAAAGACACTGTGGTTGAAACCAAAGATCTCAAATTTGGACTCATCAGACCAAAGCACAGATTTCCACTGGTCTAATGTCCATTCCTTGTGTTCTTTACCCAAACAAGTCTCTTCTGCTTGTTGCCTGTCCTTAGCAGTGGTTTCCTATCAGCTATTTTACCATGAAGGCCTGCTGCACACAGTCTCCTCTTAACACTTGTTGTAGAGATGTGTCTGCTGCTAGAACTCTGTGTGGCATTGACCTGGTCTCTAATCTGAGCTGCTGTTAACCTGCGATTTCTGAGGCTGGTGACTCGGATGAACTTATCCTCCGCAGCAGAGGTGACTCTTGGTCTTCCTTTCCTGGGGCGGTCCTCATGTGAGCCAGTTCCTTTGTAGCGCTTGATGGTTTTTGCGACTGAACTTGGGACACTCTCAAAGTTTTCCCAATTTTTCGGACTGACTGACCTTCATTTCTTAAAGTAATGATGGCCACTCGTTTTTCTTTACTTAGCTGCTTTTTTCTTGCCATAATACAAATTCGAACAGTCTATTCAGCTGTGTATCCACCTGACTTCTGCCCAACACAACTCATGGTCCCAACCCCATTTATAAGGCAAGAAATCCCACTTATTAAACCTGACAGGGCACACCTGTGAAGTGAAAACCATTTCAGGTGACTACCTCTTGAAGCTCATCAAGAGAATGCCAAGCAGTAATCAAAGCAAAAGGTGGCTACTTTGAAGAACCTAGAATATAAGACATATTTTCAGTTGTTTCACACTTTTTTGTTAAGTATATAATTCCACGTGTGTTAATTCATAGTTTTGATGCCTTCAGTGTGAATCTACAATTTTCATAGTCATGAAAATACAGAAAACTCTTTGAATGAGAAGGTGTGTCCAAACTTTTGGTCTGTACTGTATATATATATAGTAGTGTGTATTTGGAGGGTAGCTGCCTCCTTTAGATTGAGCATTGCATGATTGGTTGAACATGCATGTGTCCTGGATGGGGAGAAGGCAGAAAGCTGCATATCTCCTTGAGAACAAAGGGGCTGATCATGTTGATATCCAACTATGTCAGGGATGTCAAGGAAGAGTTGGGAGACCCCCATATGCGTTACATGGTTGGCTGGCCCTGATGAAATTGGTAGGTAACCAACATTTACCTAATGTATATGGCCAGGTAAAGAATGTAATTATGTATTATTATTATTTATGTTATTATTATTTCTGCCTCTCTATAATGTTCCAACCCCACTCATTACTGGTAAGACCATTTATATTAACAATCTATAGTTAATGGTTAATGGGAAACCCAATGACACTGTTGTCCAGTCTTCCACTAGTTTCCTAAATTATGTAGCAACCAAGTCCATTCAGCAAAAATGCCTCTTTCTCCCTCTAGCAGCATTATTCCCTCCTCTTTCCCTCTGCATGGATTTCTATGAGCAGCATATGTGCATCTGTCGCTTTAAATAAGTCCATTTTTTCTGTGGCTCTTTCGGTGCAGATCACTCCTTCAGCTCCCCTCTCTATAGTCGCCTACTGATAGCATTTAATGTACACCTTCAATGAACTGAACAGACCTCTTGATGAAAACATATATTACAATGTTTCTTATATTCAGATGTACTGTACGAATTTATGTGAAGACTGTTCAAATGATAGTGACCATTTAAATAACGACATCTAAATGAATATTGCCAGAGGTTTCCAGTGCACAAATAGTCTTTTGCAGGGATCAACGACCTCCGGCATTCCAGCTGTTCTGAAACTACAACTCCCAGGATCCTCCTTTCACTTCTATGGGAGCTACAAGAACGGCTGAGTAAGTAGGCATATTGAGAGTTGTAGTTTCACAGCAGGTGGAGTACTGAAGGTTGCTGAGCCCTGTTCTAAGGTAAGTCATTGACATGTCATGAGAACATTTAGGCTGGACCTCTTCTTTTAATAAGGTATCCACTTAGTTATTCACAATTATAAAACATGAATGAAGGCAATAAGGCAAATATCACCATATTTCTAAATGGCAACCACAATGCATCACACAACATTGACTGTAGTTACCTTTCCAACCTTTGCATGGTCATAGCAAGTGTCTTGTTGAGCTCCTCAATTACCCTACATCCTGGAGGTATTGACGGATGGATGGGCACTGAACTTGATCCAGTTGAGAGATGTTGGCTTCCGTACTGAAGCTGGTGCTGGTGGACGGCTAGTTGAGATGGGAGGATGGTGTGGTGATGCTGGGAGCTCTTTTGATTGGAATAGGAGTGGGGATAGTCTGATCCTCCTAATGGCATGCATATCATGACTTTCTTTGGAGGTAGTGGAGGCGACA
Source organism: Rhinella marina (assembly GCA_900303285.1). Lineage (NCBI taxonomy): Eukaryota > Metazoa > Chordata > Amphibia > Anura > Bufonidae > Rhinella > Rhinella marina. Next base: position 118,827 of record ONZH01002825.1, read on the forward strand.
TCTTCCCCGGCATACAAGGCAGTTTCACAGGTGCTCCGGAGTCTAGAGAAAAATAACAACCTGCAAATCTTATTCTGTAAATGCAAAAACACTTGAGATAAACATGGTAACCCAAAGCTGAACCTGTTTTTCCTCAGGACACATTTTACCTCAATTAAAGATGGAAAAACATTACATGCATGGTGCTTACCAGGTCCAAATTTACAAATTTAGCCACCGGAGAGTAGCTGTCACTCACAGCTGTTCCCATCTGGCTGGACTTGCAGGCACAGCTCCTGTGTCCAAGCCCCTATCAAATACATTGTACATCTTCCCCCATCTACATAAAGGGCAATGTCTAGGGCACTAGAAATCAGATATAAATCCGGTACAAGTGCTTACTATTGCTGTCATCTTTCTTTTCTCATGCAAAGTACAGAGAAATATTTGGCTACATTCTGATGAAAGTTTTGCGCCGGCCGAGAACCAGAAGAGAAATCTACTCTACCCAAATATCTAAAATAACACAAATCCTATCTTCTATGACATCTTCAAGATAGAACCAGAAGGATTTTGGGATAGGATTTTGTACAACCAGCTTTTGAGTTAAAGTGTAACTGCTGTTTCATTTTTTATACCCTAATGATATAGTACACCCTGCTGTATAAGTGCTTTTGTGCTTTATAATGTAATCATTTTCAGTTTTACCTGCTAATAACTCCCAGAAATGTATACTACTTTCCTATTCAGCAGCTCTCATCTCAGAGTGTTGTCATGTGCCTGGGCTCGGGCAGAAAGTGGAGAGGGGAGGGCTGCTTTAGATGCTGCTATCTCCTGTGAATGGTAGCAGCTAGAAACATGCTTTGAAAGCTGACATTCCAGGCTTTCATACAAGACCAGAATAACAGCTAAAGTCCAAGGCACAGAGGATAAATCACTGTTAGAAATCGGGAATAATCGCAGGTAAAATCTACTTTTATTTTCACTTTCAACTTCATTCACAGCATCCTGATTTCTATCAGTGATATCTTCCCATGCACTGAACAGATTGCTGTCATTCTAGTATTGTCTGAAAGCTTGGAATGTTAGCTTTCAAACAATACGAAGTATCTCTAGCTGGTACCAAACCAGAGATATGAGCAGCTAAAGCAGACCCCCCCCCTCCCTGTCAGTGTGGAAGAGAATGAGGGAGCAGCTGCAGAGCTGACAGGTGGCTATTAAGAGGCTAAAACAAATGCTTACTGATTTCATGTAATTGCAGGGCTTGTCTCTGGTTAGCTGTATGTGAGAGGATACACAATGCTCTGGGGTAGTGGGGGAAGTTATCTGCATTCTGATTGGCCCTGTTAGTTCATGTGAGGAGAGCAAGGTGTTATGGGAAGTGAAGGAAATACAGGATGGCCTCAAGGACATAATGGACACAATGAAATAGAGACACAGAGGGCTGAATACAGACATCAGAAAGGTAAAATTAACTGAAAAATAAAGCTTCATGAATATCTGCCCTTCAGCATCATATATGTTAGGAATTTAATTTTTGGTAGTAAAATGCCAGTTAAACTTTAAACTACATAACAGAAGATATTCCTCTGTAGTTCTCCCCCTTTTAGTATAGAGTATATTGTACAGATAGCTTCCATGTATTCATAGCTTAGAGAAATGGAGCTGGAAATAAATAAAATAGTAATAAACTGTGAGCTAGCACCTAATTTCTGTGCCCAGGACCAGGAGAATGCTTGTCTGAGAATAATGGACAGCTGCATAAAACTTGAAAAATATGAATGACAGCTGACACTCTTTAGAATATTTATATATACAAGTTAGATGACCTAACATTGAAGGGGTTCTCCAGTCCCCTATTGATTTTCTTTATTTGCCCAGAGTCAGTTTCACTGCATCCTGGCAGGATGTTTATATGCAGAACGTCCTGTTTTTATCAGATTTCGGCTTGCTTTGCTCTGCAATATTTCTCAGGGTTTGCTACACCTGCCAAGCTGTCCCTCCTATAGTCATCACGCCTTCTACACCTCCCCTGTCCATGCAGACTGTGGGAGAACGGCTGTCTCGATCTCGGCGTGACAACGCAATCCAGTCATAATCTTATGGGTTTGATTTTACACATTTTACATGTTCTCTATGCAGTAAAAATGGTTCTCCGGGAATTAAGAAATTGAAAATACTTAAATATTACGTTATTATAAATATATTCCCAAATACCTTTCATTAGTTATAACGGTTCGTGTTGTCTGGGGAGCAATCACTAGGTGAAATAAAATGGCCACCATCCTATTAGTACACACAAAATCTGTCCAAATCACACAGGAGGACAAGTTACTTTACAACACTGAGCTAAAGAGCTGCCTCATCCTCCTCTGTCCTCCTCAAGGATTATGGTCCTGAATACAGCTGATAAGATCTTCAGCTGAATCTCTGTGGAAATGGAGACATGCAGTACAGAGGACAGACAGGACAGACTGTGGTAATGGAGACTGTGGTAAAGGTGCCACACCCCCGCTCTCCTCTCTGTACTTTGTGTCTCCTCATGAACTCCATTCCCACAGAGATTCAGCTGAAGGATCGGCTGTATTCAGGACCATAATCCCTGACAAGCAGAGCTGAGAGGAGGATGAGGAAGCTCTTTAGCTCAGTGTCCTGATGTAACTTGTCCTCCTGTGTGATTAGGACCGATTTTCTGTGTAATAATAGGATGGCGGCCATTTTATTTCTCCTAATGATTGCTCCCCAGACAAAACGAGCCATTATCACTAATGAAAGATATTTATGAATATATTCATAATAAAGTAATATTTAAGTATTTTCATTTTCTTAATTCCCGGAGAACCCCTTTAACTTCATCCCCCAGGTCCACATTCTTTGGCCATGTACTGTAGTTTGAATAAAAGACATGAATGACTAATAAACAAGAAAACTAAAGCTGACAAACATATGCAGCTGTGCATAGGGACAACTCATGAAGACCAGAAAGCTTTACATGATGGTGGTACTGTAATACTAAAGTTGGTACAAAAGCTATGATTTAGCAATTTTCAAATGAAAAATGTACTTCAGGCCTGGAATATAAATTCTGATAAGGCCAAATATGTGAAATAATATACATTGCTGGGAAATGAAAGAACCTGGAAAAACACCTGCAAAACTTAATGCAACTAAGCTGAGATTGAGAAAGTATAAACTGCTAGTGGTGCCGGTATACGATCATACAACCAAGGTGGTGCACCCTTTATTTTGGGTTCTTCAGCAGGGTATATGTTGAGGAAGGGTCACATTAATATTGGGTGGCAGCTCCCTTTGCTTGATACAGACTGCCACTCTGGCATAGTAACGGTCATACAGATAGTGGATATCATCCTGTGATGTTTCATTGCAAGGTCTTTCAACTTAGAGCCGTAGTTCAGTCAAGGTGATTGTTGGCTGCTGTGCATGAAAGATCCATCGCTCTACCCTGTCCCAGGAATTCTTCATGGGGTAGAGATCTAACAATCAAGCTGGCGGCTACCCTAATCAGCACGTTCCGTAACGCGGGCAGTGTGTGGGCGAGCGTTATCTTGTTGGAACACCACGTCGCTTGACTCAAAAGAGACAGTACGGCTGGTTCCACAATGTCCTGGACATACTGAAGACTGGTCAATGTTTCCTCTGAGAATACCAGACTGGAAAGGCCGTGGTAGCTAATGGCACCTCATACCATGACTCTTGGTTTTCGTCCTACACAACATTCTCTTAGGGTATTCAGCTGCTTTTCTGGCCAGCAACATCTCCAAACCTCTCCCCCATGGAGAATGTCTGAGACTTGATGGAGTAACCAATCTCCCTTGCATAGCATCCAGATATCCAGTATCTGTATGACCATTACCGTATTTTTCGCTTTATAAGACGCACCCGAAGATAAGACGCACCCCAGATTTTAGAGTAGGAAAATGAGAAAAAAATATTTTTCATCAGACCTCATATCTGACCCCCCATAAATTTCAGGACATCACATCAGGCCCCCATCAGAGCTCAGAACAGCCCATTGTGCCCCCATCAGACCTCAGAACAGCCCACAGTGCCCCTATGAGACCTCAGATCAGCCCAGTGTGCCCCCATCAGACCTCACATCAGCCCATTGTGCCCCCATCAGACCTCACATCAGCCCATTGTGCCCCCATCAGACCTCAGAGCAGCCCACTGTGCCATCAGACCTCAGATCAGCCAACTCTGCCCCCATCAGACCTCAGACCAGCCCACAGTGCCCCCATGAGACCACTCTGTGCCACCATCAGACCTCAGACCAGCTCATAGTGCCCCCATTAGACCACTCTGTGGCCCCATCAGACCTCAGACCAGCTCATAGTGCCCCCATTAGACCACTCTGTGGCCCCATCAGACCTCAGACCAGCTCATAGTGCCCCCATTAGACCACTCTGTGCCCCCATCAGACCTCAGACCAGCTCATAGTGCCCCCATTAGACCACTCTGTGGCCCCATCAGACCAGCTCATAGTGCCCCCATTAGACCACTCTGTGGCCCCATCAGACCTCAGACCAGCTCATAGTGCCCCCATTAGACCACTCTGTGGCCCCATCAGACCTCAGACCAGCTCATAGTGCCCCCATTAGACCACTCTGTGGCCCCATCAGACCTCAGACCAGCTCATAGTGCCCCCATTAGACCACTCTGTGGCCCCATCAGACCTCAGACCAGCTCATAGTGCCCCCATTAGACCACTCTGTGGCCCCATCAGACCTCAGACCAGCTCATAGTGCCCCCATTAGACCACTCTGTGGCCCCATCAGACCTCAGATCAGCCCAGCGTGCCCCATAACAATAAAAAAAAAAACTTCACTTACCTGTCCTGCCGCGGCTCCGCTCCGGTGCTTCTTAGGCTTCCCGACCCGGCGCTGCACTGTCACCTGACTGCGTGCAGCGTCAGGTCATAGTGCGCGCACTACGTCCTGACGCTGTACGCGTTCAGGACAGTGCAGCGCCGGGCCGGGAAGCCTAAGAAGCACCGGAGCGGAGCGGCGGCAGGACAGGTAAGTGAAGTTTTTTATTTTATTGTTATGGGGCACGCTGGGCTGATCTGAGGTCTGGTGGGGGGGTCCCAGCCCCCCGGCAGCTAAAACATACAAGTGAGCGCTTCCATAATGGAAGCGCTCACTTGTATTCGTTTTATAAGACGCACTGCAATTTTCCCCCTACTTTTGGGGGGAAAAAAGTGCGTCTTATAAAGCGAAAAATACGGTAATATGCCAGAGTGGCAGTATTCATCTGACCCTGCATTAACTTATACCCTTTTTTTAGAACCCTATGCATTCACTATGCGAAAAAGGTTCACGCTTTGGTGGTGTGATCATTGACCAAGCACCACTATCTCAGCTCAATCACATTAAGTTTTCTAGGTGTTTCATGTTCATTTCATTGTATTATTACACTATAAATGCAGTAACTTTGGTCATGAGTGGGCCGCCCAAGACCTTTCGCATCACATTAGGGGCTAATCCAATTATGGGACACAAATCAGTTGGGAAATATGGGTGATACACCCATAGAAATCAAGGATGAAGATGTATACAAGGCATTCTCTTACCTGCTATATGATTGGCAATTCTGGAAAGAGGTTTAGGAGGCAGGGCAGGGGGCTGCTTGAGGAGAGTTAGTGGTTTCACAGGGGTGTCCTCATGGTCTACAGGGTAAGTTGATTTTTTGGGGGGCAGTAGCAGGGTTGGCTTGTATGATGGATCCTGGGATAGGGATCCTGGCTCAGATGAGAGATCTTCAGATACTGAGGAACACAAACCACATCACAAACATGACACTGTTACATGTAAGATAGCAACAAACGTGTGACAACAGCATGGACAGTCACGGGTTAGTTCACAAACTTGCTAGGTATATGGTATGAGTAGAACACAATAGCATGATTTCAACAACCAGAACATGTGGGTAGCATTCCAGGCACTCAGTAAAAATCATACTACATATGATGATAGTGGTAACTGTATTAACATTTTAGACAAGGTAGACTTAGCCAACATTTAAAAAAATAAATTGTTATGTTCATTAGTTTTTTCTAGCACAAATAATCCATATAACAGCAACATTACCGTTTTTTACAAATAGAAAGTTGCATGTGATCTATATTAAGGCTGTCCACTAGATGTCGCCACAGATACAGTGATCACAACAGCGATTACATTGTTTCTTTCAGCCTGAAACATGAAGCCTGCCTCTTTCAAGCATCAGAAAAATCAGTGTTTAAATGCAGAAAAATTACTAAAACAAGCATTTTACAGAGCAGTCTTAATCTATCCCCTGCTGGCATCATATGTGCCAGAATTATTAAGAGATGCAAAGCTTTTACTAATTGTGGTGCTGAAAGGTAACTGATGTAGATTTCAGTTATGATCATAATTATAATAAGACCTCAAACACACAAGACTGTAGGCGGCCCATGCCCATATTGTTGTCTGAAGACAGCGGGTTCACAATATACGGGCAGCGGCCGTGTGCACACTGTATCACGGATGCGGACCGATTCACTTGAATGGGTCCACAATCAGGGAGAACGGAGGCACGGATTGGAAGCCGGTGGAAGCACTACAGATTGCTTCTGTGGGTTTTCTGTCTGTGCCTCCACACCGCAAAACAGTAGTGCATGCACTAGTAGTGTGGACCGTTGGATGCATATCGCGGACCCATTCAAGTGAATGGTTCCACATCCACATACGGTGAGCACGTGTTTGTTGCCCGAGAATTGCTGACCGCAATTTGCAGTTAGCCCACTTTTTGAAAAAGTGGCGGGTAGTGCACAGAACTCCAAAAAAGTCGCAAAATTTTGCACAAGGGCTGTCCGCCACTTTGCAACTTTTTGACACCAGTTTTATGGCATACAGGGATTGACAAATATTCTCTACAACCGTGCTGGGTTTTACTCCTGCATCTATCATGTTGTTCTGGGTTTTATTCCTCTATCTCAGTTATCAGAGAAGTTACATGCGGCAGCCAGAAATAGCCTGCTCACATGTACTTTCCTGACTTCTTCATACAGACATTCGGCTGTGACTACTTGGGGGAAAGTTAGGATATTGGTGTAACTACTGGGGAAGAGTGAGGTGGTACTAGCTGTGACTACTTAAAGGGAACCTGTCATCAACTTTATGCTGCCCATACTAACAGTAAAGTAGAAACAGGTGAGTTGATTTCAGCGGTCTGTCATTTATAAGTTAAAAGTAAGTGGTTGCCGAGAACCAACATCACAATCATTGCAGACTGGGCCTGGAAAAGAGTCATGGCCACCTGAGAAGAGTCATAGTTATTCATGAATTCCTGCTCTCCCCGTCCACCTGCTGATTATTGACAGGCTTATATCTAGTTTTCCCCCTTTATCTCTTGGAGAGAACTGCCAATCATCAGCAGATGGGCGGGAGAGCAGGAGATTAGGAATAACCATGACTCTGCTCAAGTAGATTTGACTCTTTTCAAGACCTGAGCTGCAATGATTATGATGCTGGTTCTCGGCAACCACTTACTTTTAGCTCGTGACACCTCGCCGAAATCAGCATTTCTGTCACTATTTTATGCTGTCCTCAGTGAGGTCAGCAAAACGTTGATGACAGGTTCCCCTTAAGTAATGAGTGAAAAGGCACTGACAATCAGTGTTTTTGTGGACAAAATATTCGAAAATCATGGTAAATATTTTTCACAGATTAGTATAATGATTGATGAAGATTATCAGTAATACATGTCTATGACTCTGTATACTAATATGAATGCATTAGCTTTATTGTGAGCCATAAAATTATGATAATTACAGTCACAATGATCTGCTCTAGTACAACCAGCCACAAAAAATCATGGACACAGCTATTTTATTTCACAGACACTGGAAAAAAGTGCCAGATTTTTACTGACTGTCCAGGAATTTTTGGACCGTTGGCAACACTGCAGACAATGGCTTCTCTATGTCCTAGACACCTGTATCATACAACTCACCGACGCTGACTATAAAATTGCATGGGTAGTTACCTGTCCCATCCATGAGTTCAGAGGTTGGAAGAACTTCATATGGACAAGTGTCCCCTGACACCCCTGAACTTGAGTCTATCTCACTTATGACTGGAAGTGAGGACGAAGGAGTACCAATGGACTGACCATTTTCCATCATTCCATCTTCATCCTGCAGGTCACCATCTGAAAGTAAAGGAGTGCAGGTTTATTTTGGTTTAAAGTAAAAAGTATGCCCCCAGTTGGCTTCTACTCACAGCAATGTCTCGGATATGTACAGGAAGATATATATATACTCATCTTCCTTAAAATCGTCATGTAGGGAACCATTTCCGAAGCGGACTCAGATATGGTGTGCCTCTAAACAGAACGGCAGCATTATGATCCTCACATCAGTCATTTATGCACGCAACCGATGCTGCAAAAGGCAGACGTTTCATATGGGTCATCTGAGGCTAAATGAATATCACCAGACTAAAGGACTCACGTCATATTGGCTGACCTCTCGTAGATGTATAATCATTATGCATCTTATTAATTCCGCCAGCATATGAGGGCAAACACTATGAAAGCCATTACAACTGGCGATGTGATCAATGTCATGTAATATTGTGAGGGAAATGCCTGGAGAGATACTTAATGGATACAAATGTAAGCAGCGGCCCCGTGACAGCAGTGTCATCCTCTCATACAGATGGCTCTGCATTCCAAACATTACTCCCATTCTCCGGCCAGCTTATTTCTGGCTGGTAACATGATACAGCTATTATACAAGATGCTATGAGGCAGCTATCGTATATACAGAAGACACACACACACAACATTATATCACTATATACGTCCGATGAGGGCTGATAGAGATCGGGAACCTGCTGTAAATTCTTTTCTATTAGCTAAACCACCACAAGGTAACCCATTAATTATATGTGCTAAGCAAGCAGCAGAAAACACACAAGTAGACCTACTGTATGATGTCATGTAGATAAACCATACAGGTATGGGCTTAGTGAACCAGAAATATTTGGTTGCCACAGATTTCTTCCTCCTATTTTTATTATTATTTTATTAAAATATTAAAAGACTACATCAGCCTCTGCAAAATAAAAATAAAAAATTCTCCAGTGCATCTAAAATGAAAAATGAAGCAACGTTTCAAATAGTCTGCATTAAAACCATTTTGTGTCTGCAGCTGCTACTAAGACTTATATACAGTGCCTTGCGAAAGTATTCGGCCCCCTGGAACTTTTCAACCTTTTGCCACATTTCAGGCTTCAAACAAAAAGATATAACATTTGAAATTTTTGGTGAAGAATCAACAACAAGTGGGTCACAATTGTGAAGTGGAACGAAATTTATTGGATCATTTAAACTTTTTTTGTAATAATAAAACTGAAAAGTGGGGCGTGCAAAATTATTTGGCCCCCTTGCATTAATACTTTGTTGCACCACCTTTTGCTGCGATTACAGCTGCAAATAAAACATAAAAAAATGCAACAGCACTCTGCACTCTGCGAACACAGACAATAAAATGAGTACATATAATACTGCCATACTCACTATCCACACGATACTAGCGCTACATTGTAAATGTGAGGTTCTTGGCAAATAATTTTGTACACAAATTATCTGTGCCCGTTTGCCCTACATCAAGGCGCTCTCTTTAAGACGGGAACCTATTAGGCATATTTCTGGTGCAAATTGTGATGCAAAGATCCTTTAGCCGCAATCTGCGACTTTTCCCTGCTCACGCCAAGTCTATAATTGTGGGCGTTGGGTGGGTGGGGAAATGGTTTAGGCGTAGAAAATGGTCTAAATGTAAGACAGCGAGGAAGCTGTATTACATTTAGAAGGTGTGTAGAAGGTGTGAAGTTATGTAGAGGCCGGCACCTCGCAAAATACATATGACAAAATTAAAGGGATTGTCACATGAAGACAACTTATCCCCTATACACAGGGTTAGGGATAAGTGTCTGATCTGGGGGGAGGGAGGGTACTGACTGCTTGGGTGTCCATCAGCCTTGAGAATAGGGACCAACGCTCCTCGTTTGAATGGAAAGACAGACATTCGTGCATGTCCAACGCTCTATTCAACTTTATGCGACTACTGGAGATAGCTGAGTACAAGCGCTCGGCTATCTCAAGCAGCCCCATAGAGCTGAATGGAGTGACTGCTCTGTATTTTTTTTAACAATTTTTATTAACTTATAGTCATATAACAAGTGAAGGTAGCAGTGTTATCTTGAAACACAGCATAGAGAAAATAACTATGTCCAAGCCACTTCCACATTCCTTAGGGAGCAGTTTTCTTTATGAGAAGTGCCTTCAACTGAGTATCTGAATTTGGATTCATACATGCCGCATGAGTTATAGCCAATTTCCCTTCTCCAATTGATGACAAAATTATTCAATTCAAGAAGAAACAATGTAAGACTCAAGTTAATAAAACACTAGAAGCACCAAATTACCAAGTACAAATGGTGCCCTGTAAATCATTTGTACGCAGGCCCATCCAATTATGAGGACATGAATAAAGAGTTCAAACTGATTAATATTTCCTGCTCAGAGCTACAGGCTTAGGCTTATCGGGTCCTACAGTTTGTCATCCACAGTATGAATACAATTTACATACCTAGTATGATTGAAAAAAAACAAAAGACAAAGTTCCATTGGGGAAAGCCTATGTTCTGCCACAAAGACCTGGAAAAAATTTTTCTTTCATCCTTGCAGTCCAAGAGCCATAGCTTTTTTTCCCCGTCAATCTAGCTGTATGTAGGGTTGTTTTTTGTGGGTTCATTTGTACAGTATTTTACAATGGCACCATTTTGAGGTAAATATAATTTATTAATTAGTTTTTATTAATTTTTGGGGAGGAATGATGACTGCGCATGTGCAATAATCACCTTAGCAATGGGAAAGGATGGAAGGGATGTACTGCGCATGCACCAATGGAGGAATCTACAGCGCATGTGTGGGATAACAGGGCTAGGTAAGAGGACAATGGTGATCACTGGCCCTGTTAGTCAACGGGAGGGGTGAAAACACTGGAAAGCGGACTAGTCGAAAGTGTCCACCACTAGGTCCAGCCCTTTAGTGCAGTTAAGCCCATATTTGCATATGGAAAAAGTTACTTTCTCAGGAATGGTAACAATGCAGGTATTGGTAAAGATAATGGGGGTGGGGGGTCTGATAAATATTGGGGGTGTGATGAAGACTGGGGTGATTGAACTGAGGTCTGATGAAGATTGGGGGTATGATCTGATGTCTGATGAAAAATATTTTTTTCTTATTTTCCTCCTCTAAAAAATAGGTTTGTGTTATGGACAGCATGGGCTGGTGTGTATATATACAGGGGTGCACCACCAATGAGGCCAGGTGAGACCATCGCCTCAGGCAGCACTAAGTAGGGGTAAGAGGGAGCAGCGGAAGGGCCATGGGCAATGAGCGATTTTTTTCTGACTAAGGGTTTAGGTTAAGAAATTGGCATGGGGGGGGCACCATTTCAGTTTTCGCAGAAAGGCTAGGTGCACCCCTGTATATATATCTACTCAGCTTCTCCTGCTCAAGGCTGCTGGCAGATTACATCGCTTCTCCATGGTGACAGCTTCCCTTTAAATCTTCCTTTTCTGTCCATTCAGTTAGCAACGTAATCACTACATCCCAAACAACACAGGGTGAATTTAACATTCCCCTTAAGCCTCTTTTTGGTGTAGAAAAAGTCACAAATCCACCGGATTCAATGCATTTGCATCTTTTTCAGTCGTAATCTGCATTTTACGCCTCCTGTGCCTCATCATAAATGACCTGCCTCCTCTGGCAGAGGCCCTAGCAAGGCTGGCATAGGAAATGCTTTTTTTTGGGGGGGGGGGGGGGGAATGGGTGAAAATATAATGGGAATCTCTGTGCCATTTTTCTTTTTGGTCCTTTATTATTACATTACCATACTACAGTGGTGAAACAATGGGGGAATTTATGAAGGGTATCAGAATTATAGTGTACATGCGTCGCAAATGTGTAAAGAGCACCTGTCACCAGGATCGTAATATCAAACCAGGCACATTGCCAGCTGCTAAAAAGCTTACCTTTCTCCCCAGATCCTTAATGGCAGTCAGAAGAAATATTCTTTTTTTTAACATTAGGCAAATAAGTCCTTAAAGGGGTTGCCAGTTAAAATTTTGGATAAGCCCCTAATTGGCTAAAATGCAGCATTATGTTGTACTCACCTCTTTCTCCAGCGCTGTAGCTTTGCAGTCTACAATGTTTATGTGGCGGTATACAGCATGTGACCTCTGCAGCCAATCACTGCCCTGGGTGGACCAACCACTGCAGTGCAGAGAACAGCAAGTATAGAGAACAGAGTACAACATCATTTTTTATTTCAACCATTTGGGGACTTGTATGTGACAACCCCCCCCCCACGACAACCCCTTTAAGTGCACTGGGGGTGGGCCCTAGCCACTCAATGTACCTTAGCTCCTCCGCAAGATAGGGGGTAACTATTAGATCAATGGGAGCCATACCACTGGGTCCCCCACTGATCACAAGAACAGGTTCCCTGTACCCCCTGAAATGAACGCCGGCAGCCGGTAAGGCATGCGTGTGGTTGCTCTATTCATATCTACGGGAGTTCCAGACATAGCCAAGTACAGCGCTCACCTATCTCCAGAATCCCCATAAAAATGAATGGAGTGACAACACACATGCCTTACCGGCTGCTTCAGGGGGTACAGGGCCCTCGTCCTTGTCATCGGTGGGGGTACCAGCAGTAGGACCCCACTGTTCTAACACTTATCCCCTATCCTATGGATAGGATATAACAATGTAACCGGAATACCCCTTTAATAGTTCAACTATAGGAGAGAAAAAAGCATAGGGGTCATTTACTATGCTGAAATACTCCTAAATTAGGCGTATTTCAGGCACAGATTGCGGCGTAACGGTTATTGATGCCACTATTTGCGACTTCGCTCTGCTGACGCCAAGGCTAAAGTTGTGGGCGTAGTGTGGGTGAGGAAGGGGATGGGCCAGCAGGCCTGCTTCATACACCATTTTCTATGCCTGTTTCAGGTGTAAAAATGGTCTAAATGTAAGACAGCTCGGAAGCTGTCTTACATTTAGAAGCAGCGCTGGAGGCGCCAAAGTTATGGAGAGGTCTGCGCCTCTGCATAACTCCAGCGGATCCACCAACAGCTATGGGGCTTTATTAAGACCGGCATCTAAAACGCCAGTCTTAATAAATGTGCCCCATAGTTTTAGCATAGTAGATGAAACACTCGCTAGGACCCAGCAGACTCCTCACTTCCAGATCGTTTATTGATTGCAGTCTGGAAGATTAACTTGCATACATTAAGTTTAATAAATAATGTGAAAAATCTCACATTTTAACTAATCTCACACATGAATAAACTAGAAGTGGCAGAAGTAAGAAAAGCTGGGAGGTTATGAATAACAATACGCCGAGACTCCTTCTCCCTACTGTGTCTTTCTGATTTATCATTAGAGAGAACTTGTTTGCTGCCTCTCGTGAAATCCTGGCAAAGCCAATCAATCCGTCTTGTGGAGCCGCTATTTGTACTTCCAGAATATAAAGCACCCAGAAGAAAGTTTACTTGCAGACCATGCTTCATTGAATAGCTTCCCTTTCTGTCTGTATACAAAGAGGTTTCGAGCGGAGAGCTGTACATAACAAAGACGAGGCTCGTCACTGGATACAAACACTATCTGACAGATTAACTTCTGCGCTGCAGAGGGTGGGCATTTTTCATTAAAGTGATAGATGCCTTATTTCTCATCCTCAACATCATCAACAAGAAGGAGATGTATAATGTACATAAAACATACCAGTAATATCATCAATACATCTACAGGATCACCTGAAATCAGCTCACATGAAGCCTTAATAAACTTCTTATTAACAATTCTGCTTCTTTTATTCAATGGCAGCTCCCCTCTTGCTGGCTGCACATAGAGATTCCAGCCATACATGCGAGGATATAACAATAGAGGGTGCAGAGGTAGAAATCTCACCTTAAAGGGAATCTTTTAGCTCCGAAACACCCCCCAAACTAAAGTAAGCAGTGTATAGTGTGAGTGATGCCGAATCCAGTTATGTAATCTTTATCTTCATACTCACTTGCATTCGGACACTGTGCTCCCATAAACCAGCAGTGAAATGCATTGACAGGACTCCTGAGCTCACGCACATAATGGAGAGGACTCAAAGAGGAGTCCTCTCAATGTATTTTACTGCTGGTTTGTCAGATCACAGCACCAGTGAGCATGAAGATAAAAATTACATAGTTGGCTCTTACTACCACTTACTCTAGTTTGGGGGGCATTTGGAGCTGAGAGATTCCCCTTAAAGGGAACCTGTCACATTGAACATGGTGTCTGATCTAGAGGCAGCATGCTATAGAGCAGGACGAGCTGAGCAGATTGATGTTTAGTTTTGTGGAAAAAGATTCAGCAAAATGTGTAATTTATTCGTATAAATCTCTGCTCTTTCCGATGCGCTCTAGTGGGCGGCCCCAATCAGTGACACCAATCTCTGTATTCACAGATGTTTTTTCTTCGTATTATAGGCGTACTGTGCAAAACGTAATAGCTGTATCCTACTCATCTTTGACAACACACATGCAGTTTCTCATAGAGTTCTTTGTCGGCACCAGAAGTAGATCCAGAAGGTAGGAGAGTTATAAGTCTCTCTTTTATATATCCCATTCCTTTTACTTCGTTTCCTTCAAGCTTTGGCTCAAAAAACTGCCACAAAAACTATGGAGGGAATTTATCAGGCCCTGCACTCTAGAATTCTGGCTGCAAAAAGTCTCAATATAGAGCTTGGCAAATTTATGGGCTTATTTGTGCCAACATTTTGCATTTTCTACTCTAATCCAGTTTTGTGGGTAGGTATGGTTAGGCTGAGTTCACATCACCGTTTAGCTGTCCATTCTTCTCATCCGTCAGAAGAAGAGAGAAAAAAAAAAAACAGGATCCTGTAAAAACAAAAACAAAAAAAACGGTTCCTATGCAATCCTATGCATAACTGATGCAATATGCCATATTT
The DNA here is from genome assembly GCA_900303285.1 of Rhinella marina. Classification (NCBI taxonomy): domain Eukaryota; kingdom Metazoa; phylum Chordata; class Amphibia; order Anura; family Bufonidae; genus Rhinella; species Rhinella marina. Next base: position 133,873 of record ONZH01002825.1, read on the forward strand.
TTACAGGATCCCGTGGTTTTTTTTTTTTGTCTCTTCTTCTGTCGGATCTCACTGTATGTATTGCAAAGGGATCGCTGTTTAGATAACTGACAATCATTTCACCTGATGAACAAGCGTTCTTAGGAGTGTTCGTTACCGATAATCTGCCCGAATATAGCCCCGCCTAAATCCACCTTTAGGCCTCTTTCACGCGACAGTATTTTTTGCGGGCTCTGATACGCATTTTTCACATGAAAAATGCGGACCCATTCATTTCTATGGGTCCGCAAAAAATACTGAGAGCATACGGTGTGCTGTCCGCATCCGTATGCCCATTCCGTAGCCCCGCAAAAAAAATAGAACATGTCCTATTCTTGTCCCGATTACGGACAAGAATAGTGCTGTTCTATTAGGGGCCAGCTGTTCCGTTCCGCAAAATACAGAATGCACACGGATGCTAGCCGTTTTTTTGCGGATCCGCAATTCGTGGACTGCAAAACACAACGTTCGTGTGAAAGTAGCCTTACACAGAGGCCTGAAGTTCTTTAGATGTCCATCTGACTTCTTTTGTGACCTCCAGCATGCGTCCTTGGTGACATTTTAGTAGGTTGGACACTATTGGAAAGCTTCACCACTATTCCACGTTTTCTTGTTTGTGACTAATGGCTATCATGAAGGTTTGCTGGAGTCAAAGAGCCTTAGTGACATCATCTGCTGCTTTCTGAGACCTAGCTTGCCTCATATTGCCAGACAGGCTCTATTTAAAGGGAATCTGTCATCAGAAAATATCCTATTGTTTAAATCACATTTTTTAGTTTGTTTTTTTTTAAGAGTTTTTACACTGGCCATTAGTTGGTTCTGTTCAGTAGCTATTATCCTTATCTCCGCAGGCAAAATGACAATGACAAGTAACACCTACAGGCTCCACTATTCACAATAGATGATATTACAGTTTATCTACTCCCTCCTGACTTCTGCACAGGTCACAGAGAATGCCTAGAAAACTCTTCCCAAGTCAATGGGGTCCACTCCTGTCCATTGTGTCTACGGCCCACATGCTCTCAAAAGATAGGAAGTCCTAGCATATTGTAGGCCTTGTGGGAAAAAGCAGGATTTTAGGTTGTCTTTTTTTTAAATATAGATAGTGACATGGAAAATTTTAAAAAATCACCAAAAAATAAAAAAAAAGGGACAAACGATAGCTCGTTTTCTGATAACACATTCTCTTTAAGGGATATTAGATTCAGTAGGTCCCTAAATAATCATGCCAGGGTATTGGCTAGTAAAACATGTCACATAAATTTGGTTATCTGATACAATTAGTAGCTAAGGGGACAATTACTTTTTCGCATAAGATCAGGTAGGGCTGAGCAGATTTTTTCATCAATAAATGAACTCACTAATTAAAAATAGCAAAAATAGCATTTTGTGTTTACTTGGGTTACCTTTTTGTCAAATATTAAAAGTAGTCTGTTGATCTGACACACATGCAAAAACAGAAGAAATTGTGAAAGGGGCAAATACTTTGAATGTGTGCAATGTACGGCACTGGCAGGAGAAATGTTCACTGCCTGAAGCCATTTCTGCTGATACCAACTGCTCGTCTGAGGTTGCAGCATCCAAACCAACTGAGAGATGGTCTAGACTCAGCAGTGATGGCTAACCTCCGGCACTCCAGCTTTGGTGAAACTATGACTCCCAGCATGCTCCATTCATTTCTATGGAGTTCTGAGAACAGCCAAGCAAGTGTGCATCTTTGGAGTCATAGTTTTATCACAGCTGGAGTGCCGGAGGTTAACCATTACAAAAGCGTTGAACCTTAAAGGGGTTGTGCCATGAAAAATATTCTACAGTTTTCAAAGCAGCACCTGGATCTGAATACTTTTGTAATTGCATGGATTTAAAGATTTAGCATAGCCACTGAGTTATTCAATAAAATGTATTTGTATAGCACCATCTGTTGTTTGTTTCTTCTCTTATTTCTTTGTCCTGTTCACTGAGAAGGCCGCACATGCTCAGTTTCATCTTTCACCTGCCTCCTGAGCTATGATAGGGAGAGCATGGCCACACCCCCTTAGATGCAACAGAAAAGACACTCCCCTTGAGCTGTCAGCTTGATATTAATCTAGCAGAGTAATGAATGGGGAGATCTCTGGATCTATGTGAGGTACAGAGCTGGTTCTAGCTTTGTTAGAAAGAGATTGTCATGTACTATATAATGTGTGATTTTCATTTTTTACATTAGTCCTGAGATAACCCCTTTAAGGGACAATCCCTTTTAGATGAATTTCACAGACAAGACCACTGTTTCTTGACCAAACCCTCTAAGTTCTAACATGTGACCCAGTAGAATGAGGCATAAACCTTAATAGGAGTATGCTGCAATAGGTATAACCAGTAAAACATGTATTCAATTATTTAAATGGATTTAATATAAATAATATTTAATATATGGTGTTGATAAGGAGCGGTCAGCATCTACATGAGAATCGTTTCAGCCATTTATTGTAAGACTTCAGAACATTTTACTAAAGTCATTAAACTAAACTCGTCTTTCCTGAAACTTCTCTTAACGTACTCAGATGAATATTAATATATGTAAAATACCAAAGATTACTTTGCAGTTAGGCAGTTCTTTTACAAGGGTACCAGAGTGCTGCAGGAAATAAAGAGATGAACAGAGAGAGAAAAAAGGCTAGAAGCAAGAGTACTGGCATGAGACTAAGATCTCACACCGATTCCTGAGCTCAGATGAAAGAAATCTCAGTGCATTACTGAAATTTATAATAGCCCATATCCCACTGATATTAGACCTTTTTCCAGAAGCACAACAAAACATAGATAACATTGGTTTGCAATATTAATATCTCTGGAGAAAATTTGAAAAACTCCAGAGAGGTGAGGTCTTACACAGGGTGACCCACGAAAAAGTATTCCACCTCCAGCGATAGTAGGACAAGATGAACGAGCAAGTGGATTATTTTTTAATTACCCACAAGTCACAAAAGATGCTGAAATTGGTCCCCGTTTACGTCTATGCATCTTTGGGCATGTTGGATTATGTTGGCTTGTGATGCCACTGTGTTTGTGATGTTCTCCTTGAGTTCATCCAGGGGATGTGGACTGTTAGTGGACACTTTTTGTTTTAAGTTACCCCACAGATAAAAATCACATTTAGACAATGCTGGAGAATGTGATGGCCAAAACCCCTGCTCACAGCTCGCTCCTCTGTAAACAGTTCATGAACCCATGCCAGTGAGTTCCGTGAGGTGCGACATGTCGCCCCATCTTGTTGGAAAAAGCAGAACATTTTTTCTTCTGGTGTTAGTCAAAGATGTCCCGGTAACTTGTGGTATTCACAGTTGATTTGAAGAAAATTGGACCTGTTATTCATGTTCCTGACATTGCGTACCAAACACCAATTTTCTGGTTGTGAAGTGATGTTTCGTAAGTCAAATGTGAATTTTCAGCGAACCAGTACCTCGTATTCTGTGATCTGATAAATGAAACCAAGGTTTGTCCGTCATGAAGTACAACAACGGGTCCAAATGTCTGTCAGCAATCATAGTCAGCAATCAAGTCCTAATTTCCGCATTTAGCTTTGTTGGACTCTTTCAGTTCCTGCACACTCAATAATCGGTACAGTTTCAGGTTCAGAGATTTCAGTACTCACTGACACGTTGTTCCTGATACACCAATATGCTGAGACAGTCTTCGAGTTGATTTTTGGGGGTTACTTGCAATCTGCTGCTGAATTTCATGCACAGCTTCAGTCATCCTGATCAATGGAGGCCTTGGTTTCTTCATGATTGCAACAGAGCCAATTTGATGCCATTTCCGAACCAGACTCTGAAGACGTTTAGCTGGTGGGTTTGTTTCTGGGAACTTGTTGGCAAAGGTCTCTTGTGTTTCCTTCGCACTTAGCCTTTCACAATCACTATTCGATGTTCCAGGGAGAACACCATCTTTCTGACACAATAGGCCACTTTTATCAAACTGAATAATAAATCAATCTTAGTTGCCCACAGCAACCAATCAAAGATCAGCTTTCAGTTCCTACAGGGCTCTGAAAAAATGAAAGCTGAGCTCTGATTGGTTGCTATGGACAACTAAGACAGATTTACTATTAGGCTGTTTGATTTGCAGATATTGGAGACGGCTAGTTTTTCATGGGCCACCCTGTACTATGTAAAATGTATTATTATGATTAGACTGGAAAAATCTGCCTTGTTGTAGCCTGAATATCTAGCATCAAGAGAACAGTAATGAATCACTGCATCACTGGACATATTTGCCATTCTAAGCCCTGGTATATACGTATAACCACTAAGCATTGCATCGTCAGCCATTTGCTTGTTAGGCTTCTTTCATATCATCATTAGCTCCAGAAGGCTGTTCCAGAAGAGACAAAAAACCTAATTTTTCCAGTTACAAATATAATGGTTATAATTTTTGCAGCATCATGCAGCCCCCATGCAGTATAATGTCTCCTCGTAGCCCCCATGCAGTATAATGTCTCCTTGTAGCCTCATACAGTATAATGTCTCCTCGTAGCCCCCATACAATGTAATGTCTCCTTGTAGCCTTTATAGCACAGACAGTGGAAGTGGATGGAGTCTGTCACCAAATTTGCTGCATGTTTTGAGTGTTTCTTTCTTCTAAATGGGTATTTATCGCAATATATATCATTATCCCGATAAATTTCTTAATATCGTTATTGTGAGAATATCTTTGATATCGTGTAAGATTTACATTTGGAGACACACTGGTTAAATTATGCTAAGCTGTGTCATTGGTGCAGGTTTTGTGTGTACTCCCCAAAATTAGCTATTATGACTACGAAAAAGGTATTTTGGATTATATTTATAATAAACTTATATTCAAATATTTTCAGCAATTTTATTTTCTTAATTCCTAGAGAAACTCTTAATGAAAGGGTTTCGCATATTGATATTCAAATTGATGGGGGTCCAACTTCCACTTGCCCTCTGAAGTAGCACCTTTTCAGGCCCTGTTCTAGGCATTAGACAGTGTATGAGTTGCGTGGATCAAAGAGTCCATCAACATGAGGACAACAAGAAGTAGTAAATGTGAAATCAGCAACACAATATCAAAAAATAATGAGAATATCTTTGATATCGTGTAAGATTTACATTTGGAGACACACTGGTTAAATTATGCTAAGCTGTGTCATTGGTGCAGGTTTTGTGTGTACTCCCCAAAATTAGCTATTATGACTACGAAAAAGGTATTTTGGATTATATTTATAATAAACTTATATTCAAATATTTTCAGCAATTTTATTTTCTTAATTCCTAGAGAAACTCTTAATGAAAGGGTTTCGCATATTGATATTCAAATTGATGGGGGTCCAACTTCCACTTGCCCTCTGAAGTAGCACCTTTTCAGGCCCTGTTCTAGGCATTAGACAGTGTATGAGTTGCGTGGATCAAAGAGTCCATCAACATGAGGACAACAAGAAGTAGTAAATGTGAAATCAGCAACACAATATCAAAAAATAATGAAATATATACACTTTAGGTGTTCAGACATATTGGTAATAAAGTTTACCTTTATCATAGATCTCCTTTAATACGCCTCTCTTAATGAGTTCTTCTCTGCTCTGTCTCATTGAGATTTTCCGCTCCAGTGCTAAGAAAAAAGAGCACAATGAGAAAATTACAAATCATGCATTCAGTGTTTTATTACATTTACCAGAAAAATCTGAATAAAATGTATACTTTCATCAAAGACTGTGAAAACCCCACTAAGAGAGTGTGATTTTCAGTCACAGTTTGTATATGAATAAAACCTTTCAGTGCAGCACAAAGTCTTGATTTTGAACAGTTCCTATAGAAACCCCATATAGTATCCATCATCTGTCTGCAGTAAGCTCCTAAACTTTCCCTAGTGTTGGCTGCAGGAAGTCTACTTATATTTTATAGAAGTTGATCAAACTGGATAACACCTGTTGATATGCCCTGTAATGGTATATAAATGATTGAAAACGGGGACCATGTTTAGGATTCTCCCTCTTCCCAAGAGTCAAAGAACAGACCCGGTCCATAGAGCAGCGTTTGCTCCGGAGGACTCACCACAGCCATGAATCTCACAGGAATGGGTTCCAGGTAATACAACCTTTCACCTGCAAAGAATTGTGCAGCTTCCAACAGTATCGGTCAAATGGTCGCTGGATGTTTCAGGAGCCAGATGCACAGCCTGCATTCAGAGAGGGCGGTGATGTCCAGTCAAAACAAGTCTTTTAACTATGGCTTCGGAAAGTAATATTTGGAGCTTTGCAACCCAACAATGGAGTTACAGCCACTTGGTTTTGGACTTGCAGAGAGACAGTCAGATATATAGCAAATTAGTGACTGCCTTAAAAGGAGTATCAACATTTGACAACACTGGGCAGCACAGTACAAATATATTTTATGGAACTTTTATTATCAGGAGTAGTGTGAATATGGCCATTTATTCTGCTGGGTTCTGATCCTGCTAATGCCAAGGAGGTGGTGCTTCACTCTTCTCTCTCCCTGAGCTGCTTCACATCAGCCGAGTGACAGCTGTAGCAACCAACCAGGAGACCACTAGAGCTGTTACTTAGAGCAGAGGGGCTGTCAAACAGCTTAATGAAGAGAGCACTTTACTCCTGGGCACTTCTAGAGCAGAACATAGCAGAATAAAAGTTCTTATTCACACAATTCCAAATAAAAAAGCTCTATAAAATGTATGTTTGTGCTGCTGTCTCCAGACTCTATCTAGTCCTGTTAGCAGGTTAGCACGGTCAAAGCTGCTGACAGACTCTCTTTAACGTACTCCCAGTCCCTACAACAGTGCCACTACTAGTTCTTACAATTTCAGGCTACTTTGACATCTGCATTTAGCTGGATCGTCATTATTCAGCAAATATGCTTCAATTATGATAATAGATCCCTCTAAATGTGTTATTAACGGATTCGGTTGTATTATCTCTAAAATGGCCATGAGAGATCCAACACTAAAACCATTGTAATTCAATGGGCGCCAGATCCGTTTCTTTTGTGTCCAATCAAACAGATCCGGCACCATTGACTTACATTGTGCATCATGCCGGATCCATGTTGCTTCACATCTTATGCTGGGCAGAAAAATGCTGCTTGAGGTGTTTTTCTGTCCAGTATGGGAACGAAACCGTAAGGAATGGAATACTTTCTGATGCACTCCGTTTACGTTTAGTTATGTTCCTATTAACAATTTATGGGTAAAAAAACTGTTTTTTCCTCTGGTATTGAGATTCTATGATGGATCTGATTACCGGAAAGGAAAGGTGCAGGTGTGAAAGTAGCCTTACAATAGTATTGATAACGTACACCATAGAGATTCTTGAATGCCACGGTATTGAATAATATGAAGCATCTTCTATTTTAAGCAGTACTTCTCTGTGTCTGGGAATCTTGTTCGGGCAATATGCAAATTGGAGATATATTCAAGAAACCTATTACCTGCACATAGGTAGTAATAAAACACCCCATTGGGGGAAATTATCAAGAACTGGCATTTATGCAGGTCTATGATATCCCCAGTGATGCCACTTAATTTATGACGAGGCAATGCATCATCATAAATTAGCTTCTCCTCCAACAGACTAAGCGCCTAAACTTAAATCTAACTGAGACCACCGTGGCGCTGGACAGGTGGGCACAGATGTATTTTAATCAAAATGTATTGGCTGAGAGTCTCAGATTTTATCAGTAGAGTGAGGGCTTAGTCCATATGTTGTTTGCATCTATTGTTACAGTACATTTTTTTTCCCGTGAATTTCTGAATGTAGCCTTGCACATCCGCACATTTTACTATCATATCGTGCAGGATGTTTTGTATCTTTTTTTCCGTAAATAAATCTACGCTAGCTATGGAAAAAACTTACGTAAATAATGATAAATGGTCCAGGGCTTATGGCCCCATCCACACTCCTCCCCACCATGTCCATTTAAAGAAACATTTTCTAGATTTTATTTTCTAGATTTGGGCGCAGTGATGTTTAAAAATTCAACTCTTTTACACCAGAAAACTGGCATGGGGGGGATATGGTGAATTTCCCCCATTGTTTTTAGGATCCATCTAGCACCCTCATTTCTTTTAGCAGGAGTCCTCTGCATCAGTGTCAGTATTTTCAGAAACACTCTCTTATGTGAAAATCAGTGCCGTGGTAAACTAGCAGGCTCAATTTTGAGATTCTTCCAAGACATCTGACACCTACATAAATAAGCAATGAGCTGCACACACATCAGAGGTTTGAGACTGTCAGATGAAGCGTCAGAGATATGCTCTAGATAGCGGCTTACAACTGCACTATCTCTTAAAGCAAATTAAAGGTCAGTCTTTTCGCACATAGACATTTGTCACAACAGTCAGTAAGTAACCTCACCGAGTGCGGCTGGCATTTTTAAATACCCCCCCCCTAACCCACCTCCTCCATGCACTCTTATCCTCTAAATATTGTAGAATCCAATAGACACTGTCACAAAGCAAGAATATACAGTGATTCCTCAAGATACAATGGCCTCAGGATACAATATTTTCAACATATAATGAGTTGAAACTAGACTCAACATACAATGCCTCAAACTCAGATCCAACCAACCAACCAACGCCACTTCTCTGGTAAAATAGCTGGATTAGTGCTAGTTATCAGCTATTCCTTTTATTTGTCTTAGTTATCTGCTTATTTTTCTTAAATCTTCATTTTCTCTTATCTTGGGGCTTTGGAACCAATTACTCAACTTACAATGGTTTCAACATACAATGGTCGTCCTGGAACCAATTAATATTGTAACTTGTGGGACCACTATATTACCACACTCGTTGTATAGATGGTGGTAAGTACTTCATCAATGACTTATGATCAATTATTTACAACAAAGGGTTAAGTCAAGAAACGAGACACAGCCAATTCTTCAAATTCAATGGAAAGACCCTATACAGGAGTTGATAATAGTTTAAAAAATTGTAAAATTGAGCAAAAGTAATCAATTACCGAGTAGTATAAAAACATGGAATGACGGATCGGCAAGCGATAATCATTCTGGTGATCACCGATACAGACACCTAAATTATCTTTCCTCGTCCAGAATTCCACAAGTGGAAACAGGTATGGTTTACAGCACGGATGTGGAAGTGTTACGCCAATAATGTCTTGTTAATTCCTTTGGCCAGAAATACGTGCACAAACAACAAAAGGGTGTGGATACGAAATTTGTTTGCTCCTTCGTCAAATTGAAGTAGGAGAAAACGTTTTAACTGTTGTTTTTTTTATTTTCCCGCTTATGAACGCCAAGAGAATATTCACTTGCCAAACATTGAACACAACAATCCTCCAGCAAACGAGCATATCTGTCTCCAGTGTTACTATTGTGTAGGTAAGGCTACTTTCACACTGGCGGCAGGCCTGATCCGGCAGGTGAAGGGTGCTGCCGGATCAGGCCTGCCGCAGTGACATGTGTGGAGCTGGAACCGCGCTCCGGCCCCACACATGTCACACAGTACATACATATACATACACATAAACATACACACACCTGACGATTCCACCAGGCGCCCAGCAGAGGGCGCTGTGGGGAATCGTGACCTGTGTGAGCCGTCCTGACGCTCCGAAGACCTGCCGGGGAGCATGTAAGTATGTATGTGTGTTTGTATGTCTTTATGTGTGTGTATGTTTATGTCTGTATGTGTCTATGTGTACCCGGATCCGTAATGGACTCCATTGAAAGTCAATGGAGGGCGGATCCGGTTACCATTATGGTCACACCAGACGGATCCACCCCCATTGACTTGCATTGGGGGTCATTCCGGATCCGTCTTGGTGCGGATGCCTGGACCGGAGAGCAAACCGCAGCATGCTGCGGTTTGTTCTCCGGTCTGAAGACGGAACGGAATGCTTTCAGGAGCATTCCGTTGTCTTCAGTTCAGTTTTGTCCCCATTGACAATGAATGGGGACAAAACTGAAGCGTTTTATTCCGGTATTGAGCCCCTATGACGGAACTCAATACCGGAATTTTAAAACGCTAGTGTGAAAGTAGCCTAAGAACATTCGTTATTTCCTATCGTCTCGGACCGAAGGCGGTCTTTGCTTGTAAAGAAGGTGGAACAAAGAGGCTTTTACACACACTTTTAACACATTTTTCACTACTTTAAGAGTATCTCTTTTTCCCCAAACACCACCCACACAGCCAATTATCCTTTAGTGTAAATGCAACTGTTTGCCTGACAAACAACCTATTACACGGTCCCACTCACAAATTTTTACATGGAGACTAAAGGATTGTTGTTCGAATGTTAATGACTCAACAAACGACTCAATCAAATCAATTATCTACTTGTGTAAAGGGGCCTTTGGAGTTGATGTTGGCTTTCTGCGCTGGTCTTGATATCCCTTGTGCTGCATCTAATTTATTATTAGTTCAATACCCCACATCCCCACCGATCAACTGTTCCCTGAGCTGGATCTAGCACTGTGAATGCAGCGGAAAGCAAAGGTCTGTTCAAAGTATAGTGGCCATCCTGGGATACTGCAGCTCAGCTCCTATTGAAGTGAATCGGAGCTGAGCCTCAGTAACCTGGTACGGTCACTACACTTTGAACAGAGCTGTACTTCCTGTTTCATTCAAGTTGCTAATCGGAGGCTGCAAGGAAGACCTGATCAGTGGGGTGCGGGGTGTCAGACCCTAAATGATCGGTATCGGGAACATGGAAATCCCCTTTAACTAGAACAGAATAATGCAATCTATAAAGGGTTTGGCCACTTTCCAGTTAATGTTGAACAATGTGTATATATGATTATATGACACTTACTAATATAGGCTTTCTTGAAATTCTGCACCATTTTCTATATTTCATATGGTACACAAAGTCTTTTGTGCTGTCCACACAGAGGTCCTGTCCATAAAATGGTTGCTTATGGAGGGTCATGTGACCAGGCAAATCACCTCCTTGTGATGTCTCCTCCATTCAGATACACTGCCCCTGCCATCTGCACTTGTTCTATTTGGAGTTTAGTGCGGAAGCAGTATGGAGGTGATTTCCCTGGTCACATGACCCTCCATCAGCAGCCATTTTATGGGCAAGACCTCCGTGTGGACAGCACAGAAGACGTTGTGTACCTTATTAAATACAGAAAACTGTGCAGAATTTCATCAAACACTACATTAGTAATTGTCATATAATCATCTTATAAACATATTGGTCAACACTAACCAGAAAGTGTCCAACCCCTTTAAATTACATCTTGTATAGTGTACGTCCCACACAACAATAATGGCCATGTGCATGATTAATACTTATCTCTTTTATAACGTTGTACTATGGTATTTACTACGGTATTTTTATTCATATCATGGCAGCCCTTCGCTGGTGCTTCTCCATATATTCTGCTTTCTCCATTCATGGCATGACACGTGAGCTGAGCAGCACAGAAGACCTCTGGATGGTTATGTTTCTGCACCACTGTATTAAATGGAAGCTATTTAAATCCTCCTCCTCCACTCACAGCTGGATAAAGTAAGATGCTGCTGCCTCATTAAGCAGACTCATTTCAATTACTGATCTTACTACTGGGCTTACTATAGCAGACGATGAATAATTGCAATACATTCATTAACAATCTCCTCCTCGGCTCTGCCTTTCATGAGTCACCTGCACACGATACTCCCCAGTCATAAGAAACTGGCTTCATTGTTTGATTTTATGAGGAGACTAGAGGAGGTGATATCTAGGGTAAAGTCACACGAGTGAAATTTGGTTATGTGGCGGCGCCCCTTTAATGCCCATCAGGTTGCCATTGTCATAACTACTGCAGTCTATGGATCCATTCACACGGATGTTTTGTTAATAGGCCGTGAAGAATGACCATCAAAAAATAGGTCAATGTCCTATTTTGTTATCATGGACCAACAGCCCCCATACAATTCAAGGTTTCTTTTTTAATGTTGTGAGAATGGAGCCTAAGGGATTTGACACATGTTCAGGTTTTTTGGTGAAGTTTTTGAAGCCAAAACCAGGAGTGCTTTCAAAAATGTGCAAAAGTAATATCTGAGGGTTCTCCGGGAATGATTTAAAATGTCTGCCAGCAACCTGTCCTAGAATGTGAGCAGGACTGGATGTCTCCACTTGCAGAGCTGGCTAGGGAGGTGAAGGGTCAAGGCCAGTAGCGTAACTAGAAATGACTGGGCCCCACAGCAAATTTTTGGATGTCTTGGAGGCTGGAGATGAAAAAAACGAGGGGGTTCTTCCAGTGAGTCGAACAAAAAGACCTAACACAAAACTTCCCTACAGCAGTTGCCAATCAAACAAACACAAACTTTGAGTTCTTCATTCGGCCTACATAGGATATAGCCACACAGGGTGAAAATTCCACTGAAGATTTTCCCCGATTTGACAGTGGAATTCTGTTGAGCAAAATATGTAACCTTTACGACATGTGTGGCCGTACCCTAACAGGTTATTGTTGTGTAGTGTTCTTAGGTACTATAATTTCCAACTGAGAAATGTACTGACTTCCTAGAATAACACATCTCTAGTCAACGCCTCAAAGGGACATGCATTACATTGCCAGCAATCTAGAACCCAGAACCCCTCTTCTGATCATGTAATAGGCAATGCAACACTTTGCAAAAACAATTTATAACACTGATTCTTTTCTCCTTACGTTCCAAAGAGTAACTCCAAGCAATATCTAACATGGGCAAGTACCTGAGAAAATATTTGATTTCATAATTTTCCAAGTTTTCATTTCTGTGAAAATTCACAATAATGTTTGATATTAAGGAGACACTTCTAAAAGTCCTTTACACGTTCTGCATGATCTGCCTATGGAGAATTTGAAGAATTCATTTACTATTTTAAGACTTTGATGTGGGTTGTGCAGCTGTAGATATTTTTTGCAGCCTAGCAACTCACACAAGCTTGTAACAGTTTCAAGCCTCCAGAATTAGATGGCAAGAAGATTACTCCCATCTTGTCTGTCAACCACCCCGTAAGTCTTGCACAATCCTGACTGTACAGCAAGTGGAAGAGCCCAACTCACATGCAGTCTCATTTATAAGAATTTAGAGAAAAACATCCAATTTTGCCACAGATTAATGGGTTTTATTTTAACGGTGTTCCTATGTGGTAAACCTGACCTGTTTCCGTCTTCGTCAGTGTGATTACGGCAATACCACATTTATATAGTTCTAGTGTTTTAATATTTAAAAAATAACTTTGGAAAAATAAAAAACATTTTTTCTTTGCATCTCCATATTCTGACCCTATACCTTTTATTATAGTTACGTCTAGAGAGCTGTGTGAGGGCTCTTTTTTGTGGGGTGATCTGTAGTTTTTATTGATACCATTTTGGGGTATGTATGACTTTTGAGCACTTTTATTCATTTTTTCGGGAAGTCACATGGAAACATCGAATCGGCCATTTGTTTTCCGTCACGGTGTTCAACGTAAGGGATATATAGTTTATATTTTAACAGTACGGCCAATTTGGGATGCCTTTTGAATACCTCATTATATGTGGGCTCTGTTGGCATCACACATGCGTTTTGAGGCCAGAACACCTTGCTTTACAGCAGATGCCAGAGGAACTGACTTGTAATGACATATCCCAGCCAGCACTACATGACTCCACAAGGGATCAGGGCCTCCTACATGACTCTTAACTGGTAATTAACATACACTATGCTACATTATAACTTCAATTTAAACTTTAAGCTGCACGGGACAGCTGCAAGGGGCATTTTTAGAAAGTAATCACTTTCAACGCCAAGGTGGTGTCTTAGAGACAGAAATAACAGTCATAGATGCCCGTACTGATCCAGAGCACTTTGATCCAGAGCACTGTGTTCGCGCAGCCTGTCTAGTCTGTTCAGTCCGTGTCGCCCAAACATTTAATCTTGAAGTGGGCAACAGAAACTGAACAGGTCTCATAGACTGCGTAAACACAAGGCTCCAGATGACTGCGGCACCTCTATTCTATTAGACTGTGCCACAGACAGAGCCTAATAGACAGCCTGTCACCATGTACAATGCTAGGCTATAATGCATTGGTATTCAAGGTATACCAGTGCATTATAAAAGCAATGTCTCCAAGTGGGACAAAAAAAAGAATAATATTAATAGTTACATTTATTAAAGTTTATTAAAAAAAATTTCTCCACGAAAAGTGGTAAAAAACACACAAACACCCATGTTATCACAGTTTGCTTGCCGCATCCTGTATAATAAAGCTAACGTTATTTATATCGCCTGTGGAAAAAAATAAAACCGCAAAAAATACTGACTTTTTTTCCTATTCACCCCAAAAAATAAATGTTAATTATTCTGAGGTAATCCTAAAGGTATGGAAATGGGTCATGTTTCCTGATGCAGTTTTGGAAGCCAAATTCAAGAGTGGATGATAAAAGGAGAGAAAGTATAAAGGACAGTTTCAACTGTTTTGGCTTCGAAAACGGCACCAGGAAACCTGACAAGTGTGGCCGTACCTTAAAAATGGTACCAAGAAAAAAGACATCTCGCCTTGCAAAAAACAAGCCTTCATACAGATATAAGAGCGTAAAAATCAATGTTTTCTGATTCTTGGAATGCTATTATTGTTCAAAAGTAGTAAAAAACATATAAAACTATACATATTTGGTAGTGCTGTAATCGTACTAACCCATAAAATAAAAGTAACGCTTTTAAGGTTAGACTGCTCAGTGAGCATGCAAAATGCAATGGCATATAGGCTTTTATCCCCATTATCATCAAAAAAGGTAATAAAAGCTAATATGTTATTTGTACCCCAAAATGATGTCACTAAAATTACAATACATCACACAATGCCCTCATATGGCAACGTTGACAGAAAAATAAGTAAGTTATGGCCAGGAAAAAAAACAGCCACCCGGCACTTCTCCTCCTTGTGAACATACTCTTCAAAAATACTAAGAGGAGTATTTTTACTCTTACGGTGACAGGTTCCCTTTAAAAAAAAAAACAAAATGTATGCAGCCCTTGATTGACGCGTTTATATGATTTTGTACATGTAATTCAAGATAATCCATATATTGATTTAGATACTTTGACCCCTGCTATTCATTTTCCATCGCCATTCCGGTGACCTCAGTCTGTGCGCACATTGCATTATGCATGACAATTCACACATACACCCCCTAGCTTTTATGGTCTCCCTAGAAAAACAATTATAGAAATGGATGAGGTGCAAACATTATTTTAAATACAGCTCTAGAGAGCCTTTAAAAGCCTCATTCACGGGGCGTGGCCAGCTATGGTGGTGTGAGGACGCGTTCCTTTGGAGCTCCGGCGCCTCCTTGCATTTAATTCGGCTAGACCTGCTGCCTCCATGGGGAAACTCACTAAAAAGGGTAGAGCCAAGCCATCGGCTCCCCTTGATGTCATGCAGGGTGACCTTAACACCTTCTTTGCCCGGCAAAACAATCCCCGAGCGGTCCGCTCGCGTTGTGGGAACAGCCCGCCTCATAATGGCGGCGGCCTCCAGACCTCACGGCGGGAACTCTCGCCGGCCCGCTCAACAGGCGCAGAACAGTGGCCGGACAGACACTCACCCGACCTGAACAGGTCCCGCTCGGCACCTCCTACGTCCAGCCGGAGCACAGCGACGCTCTCTGCTCCTCATGAAAGCCCGACTGCAGCTGGGATGACGCGGCCTGCTCCCTCACCATCCAGTGACGGTGCCGATCTTCTCTTTCCTCCAGGCCCTCCTGCAAGCACGCCTCTTGCCCCTGTGCCCCCTGCCGTGATGGACAGCCACGCCGGGACCCTGCCGCAACATCAGCCACAGGCAAGTCCCCTCCTTATATCCCCTCCTGGATCTCCACTAGCGCCCTTGCCTCAGACTGTAGCTGCCTCTCCTGGAGGCTCCATACTAAGGCCTACCGCCCAGACCTTTGAGGACCACCTGTCCTCAGTGTCTGGCCAGCAATTCCCGCCAGCACACCATGCCCTAAGCCCACCGCTGCCGACCTACAATGCTGGGGCTCACAGCACAACCCATCCAGAACCCACGGGCGTCCTGGTGCCCCCACTAGCTAACCCCCGGCAAGGTGACCAAGTGAGAGGCCCTCTTTCCCCTCCGGATTCTCCTTCTCCCTCCCTTGCGGCGTCACCGCATTGGTCCATGGGATCTTCCTCTAGGGACGGTGGCAGTCTCCAGCGCCCTGACCCCTCTCAAAGGGTTACCAGAAATCCACCATCGCCTGCAACGATACCTGGACCTAAACATCACACCCTATATTCTCCGGTTCCGCCTCTGGACCCCCTGCGGCAAATTACATCAGCCTCTGGTGATGAGGCCCGACCGCCTACTCTCGCTGATCTACGCATGTTGCTCTGTTCATTACCTTCTAAGGAGGACTTCTCTGCCTTTGTGGCAAAGATATTGCAAGAATGTAAGCAGGAATTTACTCAGTTTCGCAAGGATTTAAACACTCTTTCTGACAGGGTGGACTCTGTTTCTCAAGATCACTCAGAGGTGCTTTCAACCGTTAAGTCTCTTCAGGATATCACTCAAGCTCACGATACCCAAATACTGGCCTTACAACATCACCTGGATGATTTGGAAAACAGGGGACGTCGAAACAATATTCGTATTCGAGGAATCCCTGAAACGGTGGCGCCGGCGGACCTGTTCTCCACTCTTCTTTCAATCTTCAACGACATACTGGAACGTCCCAGATCCGCCCCCATTGAGATAGACAGAGCCCATCGGGCTCTACGCCCTCCGCCTCCGGATGGTGCTCCGCCCAGAGACGTTATTTGCAGAATCCACTTTTATGCCATAAAAGAGCAAATACTCTTCAAGGCACGACAACAGCAATCCCTTTCCTACGCGGGGTCATCCATTCTGATACTGCAAGATCTGTCACGTTATACTCTGGCCCAAAGGGCGGTACTAAAACCAGTACTCAACTTGCTTCGTGAACGGGGGATCCCTTACCGATGGGGCTTCCCCTTTGCCTTAATCGCAGGTTCCAGAGGCCAGTCTGTCTCTCTGCGCAATGTTAATGACTTGCCGGAATTCTTGCGCAGTCTTGATCTGCCACCAGTGGACTTGGATCAATGGCCCTCCTTTGTGCCGGCCAACCCAGCCCCTCTGCAAAGAATGCCTGCCTCCCAGCTCTCCTCCAGGCCTTCCAACTCGCTCTACGAGAAGCCGCCGCCGACGCCCAGAGGGTCCACCACGACATCCTCAAGCCTTCTACCCGCCATGAAGAGGGTCGCCACGACATCTTCTGTCCTCCTACCCGCCGTGATTCCTGAACTTCCTTCCCTTTGCCTCCTCTCTCTGCCCTTGCTTTGCTACTTGTCAAAGTTGTCCTGCTGTTTCGTAGATCCCTTGAAATGGCAGTTTGCTTAGCCGAACCAGTCACTTATATATTTTGTCCTTCCTTGCAGGGATGGCTGCCGGGTCTCTGCTTCCTGGCTGTCACTCACCCCACATAGGTTGGGACGATCCCTTGAGGGCACCACTCTCTCAAGTGATTGTCCCTTTGGACCCGTTGGTCCACCACTCTCTCATTTTCTTTAACCTCTCCTACATCAGGAGAACCTTCCCCATTCCCCTTCCTACTCCCAGGTTTAACCTTCTTTTTGTCTTCCTCCCCTCCCTCCCCTCTTCCTAAGCCTTAAAGTCTTTCTCTCTCCCCCCCCCTTTTTTTTTTCTCTCTTTCTTCTCTAGCCTTTTCCCATCGCCTCTTCCTCTTTTCTTTCCACTCTTTTCTTCAACCTACAGGCCTTCCGGACTGCGGACTGATGGCTTCACTCAAAATCGCCTCATTTAACGCCAAGGGCCTGAACTCTCCTCAAAAGCGGAACCAGGTGCTATATCACTTCCATAAACAGAAGGTACACATTGTTTGTTTTCAGGAAACACATTTTAAAGAGGGCTCCACCCCACAATTTAATCATCGCCACTACACGACCTGGTATGTAGCTAACAACCAACTTAACAAAACCAAGGGGGTCGCCATAGCGATCCATAAATCCTTGCCTTTCCAGCTGCTAGACTGTGTAGTGGATGACGAGGCTAGGTATCTAATACTTTCCATTAATATTGGAGGGCGGGCGTTTACAGTTTTAAATGTTTATGCCCCAAATCAGAATCAGGTTACCTTTTTAGTGGACTTTGTAGACAAAGTTCTTCCCTTACTAAAAGGCTCAGTAATCCTCTGTGGGGACCTGAATCTCACTCTCGACCCCACGATGGACAACTCGACAGGGAGGGCGTCTATATCCTATGGCGCAATTAAAAGAGTTAAGAGAGCTCTTGCACAATTGCAACTCTGTGACCCCTGGCGCATACAACATCCCGCTGATAGGGATTATTCTTATTACTCACCCCCACACTCCTCCTATAGCAGGATAGATTATGTTCTCCTTCAACACCAGGCACTTACATGGCTGGACTCCACGCATATAGGATCCATTTTGTGGTCAGATCATGCACCAGTCTATTGCTCCCTACAACTCCCTTTTCTATGCAAAACTGAATGGTCTTGGAGACAAAATGAATCTCTTCTGCTGGACTCAGTGTGCTCAGCAGAAGTGTCCCAGACAATATCTGACTTTCTAGTTAATCACCAAACTGATGTCACCCCCCTACCCACACAATGGGAAGCCCTGAAGTGTGTTATCCGGGGCATTCTGATCAAGAATGGGTCCAGACTTAAAAGGAAAAAGGCCCACAACCTTTCTGCTGCGCTGCGTAAAGTATCCTCCTTGGAGCTAGCTCACAAACGCGCACTTCCTCAAGCCACCCTTCGAGACTTACAGGAAGCTCGTATGGCAGCCAAACGTCTCTTAGATCGCTCTTATCAAAAAATTATCCAGAAGTGTCGTAGCACCTTCTATGAGTTTGGCAATAAAAGTGGGCGTATGCTAGCTAGAGCTTTGAGGGGACGAATAGCAGCATCTCACATCCCGATCATTAAAACCCCGCGGGGTCCTTCTGTACATACTACTCCAGAAATTGCGGCCACTTTCCACTCTTTTTACTCTGATTTGTATAACCTGCCGACCCCTCCTGACCCGGTGCATACACCGCTGTCTTCTGCCTCAAACCTCACAGCAGAACAATCCGCTTCCTTAGAGCTCCCCTTTACTATCGAGGAGCTACAAGCGGTAATTAAGTCTCTCCCAGGAGGTAAAAGCCCGGGTCCGGATGGTTTCACGTCACGGTTCTACAAAGAATTTTCGGATAAATTATCGCCTTTCCTCCTTCAGGTCTTTAATGTAGTGGGACCTGGTCTCCCTTTCCCGGCACAGACTTTAGAGGCACACATAGTGGTTTTGCCAAAGCCGAATAAGGATCCCCAGGTATGCGCAAGTTACCGCCCTATATCTCTTCTGAACGTTGACCTTAAAATCTATGCAAAACTTTTGGCAAACCGATTGAATGCGTTCCTCCCCTCTCTGATTCACACGGATCAGGTGGGTTTTGTGCCGGGGAGGGAGACCAGGGATAACACCCTTAAAACGCTGGACATCATACATTATGCTAAGACACGTAAGATACCCCTCATGATTCTGTCCCTCGATGCAGAAAAAGCTTTCGATCGTGTATCATGGTCCTCCTTGAGAGCTACCCTAGCGCATATTGGTATTGGTCCTTGGTTCCTATCTAAAATACTTACCCTTTACCAATCTCCATCTGCAAGGTTAAAAATTAACGGGACCCTCTCGGCTTCCTTTGCCATTCATAACGGCACCCGTCAGGGCTGCCCCCTATCTCCTCTGCTATACGCACTGGTTATGGAACATCTTCTGGCGGCGATACGGGACAACCCAAATATACGTGGTATACAGATAGGCAGTAGGGAATACAAATGTGCGGCCTTTGCAGATGACCTTTTACTATATGTAACCAACCCCAGAATCTCCCTACCCTGTCTCCAGACGGAGCTCTCTGACTTTGGGGCATGGACTAATTTCAAGGTAAATATGACCAAATCCCAGGCCCTTAATGTCTCCTTGGACCAGGACCTAGTGCATTCTTTAAAAACCTCCTTTCCCTTTAGCTGGCCTTCTGGAGGGATTACTTATCTTGGAGTTAGAATTCGCTCCCCTTTGTCCCAGCTGTTCCAAGACAACTTTGCCCCACTACTGGCTCAGTTGGAGCGAGACTTAGACTCGTGGCACCGTAGGGAATTCTCGTGGTTTGGGAGGATAAGCATACTGAAAATGAATGTTCTACCAAAAATACTTTACCTCCTGCAGACCATCCCCATTCGAATCCCGCTTTCTTTCTGGACCAAGTTACGCAGGTGCTTTTTGAAATTTGTCTGGTCCCCAGGCAGAGCTAGGATTAGGTGGGAAATATTGACTCGTCCGAAGGATGAAGGTGGGGTTGGCCTGCCGGACTGCAAACTCTATTTTCATGCTACTGCTTATGCTCGTCTTCTGGACATGTGTCGCACATACTCCCAAAAAGCTTGGGTATTATTAGCTAGGGACCTATCCTCCTGCTCACCTACAGCCCTACCATGGATGCGGGAAGTCCCGGCCTCTATGCGCTCTACACTGTCATTCACTTCCCTCCACACCCTGGCTGCCATTAGAACTATATGCGTGGAGTCCTCCCTCATAGACCCAAAAGGTCCCCTAACCCCAGTAACGGACAATCCCTCATTCCCTCCGGGATCTTCGGGCACTCATTTTCTAACAGGCACTAAAACCTCACTACTTCGCTTTTGTCAACTCATGTCCAATGGTGCTATTAAGCCCCTGTCTGACATTATGGGCGCTATTCCCCCCTCTCCAAAGAACTCATTTGAGTACTTCAGCATTTTCACGCTTCCATACGAACGACGCATGATTTGACTAGAAACCTGACGGCCTATGAGTGCGCTTGCCTGGCGCCCTCGGCAATTTTTCGTGACATCTCCTATATCTATAAATTGCTCCTGGAGCAGAGGACTTCCCTGCCGCTACCGTTCTGCTCACAATGGGAGCGAGACCTGAACCTCACTTTGTCTCCCTCCCAGTGGCGTAAGTGCTTCACACTCACACACAGAGCGATAATAGCCACAAAAGCGCAGGAGACTAGTTATAAAATTTTCTCCAGGTGGTACAGAGTTCCCACCGTGCTTCACAAATGGTACCCATCAGTTACGGACAGGTGCTGGCGCTGCGGATCTGCTGAAGGCACCTTGATGCATATCTGGTGGCACTGCTCAATCCTGAGGCCATTCTGGGATTCGGTACACAAAGCGATTTTAAAAATTACGGGTTTCCCCCTGCCTAACTCTCACGAAGCATTCCTCCTGTTTGTTTTTGATCTAAATATTCCTGCGTACAAAAAGTCCCTACTAAAATATCTCATTCAGGCTGCAAAAGCGGTAATTCCGCGTCGTTGGAAGTCACAGGCCCCTCCCACCTTGGACGAATGGTTAGAGGAGGTTACGCTTTATCAAAGAATGGAAGAACTTATTGCTTTTGCCCCCAAGAACTATACGTTCTTTCTGAAGGTCTGGGAACCCTGGGAGGAGTTTCAGAGCTCTGGAGCCTATAGAGCGCTTTAACAGCGCCTGTACTCATTATGTACTACCGTCGCAGTCGCTCTCCAGGGGCCTGGTTGGGCCTCCTCTTCCTCTTCTTCCAACTGCATACTTGTACTTTATCTCTTCTCTGAATCTACCCCTCTTTCCGCTGCTACTTTTCCCAGTCTTGCTCCAACCCCTCCCCCCCCTTTTTTTTTTTTTTTCTTTCCCCCCTGAACTATGCTGAGTAGCTGTTTGGACGCACCCAGAACAGTTTTAGTTAGTGTTCCAGACTTAGTTTTACCTCATATTTGAACGCACTGTTATTCAAGTATATTTACGTGTTTAGACGTATTTGGCCACTTTTTGGCTTTACTCTGTTGTGCTGTCACAAAACGCACTGCTATTGATATGTTTGTTAACATGTTGCCTTTATTCTTGCTTGTACGCATTTCAAAGGAAAAAACGTTTGTAAAACCTAATAAAACTTTAAATCTGAAAAGCCTCATTCACACATTCTGAATGAAAAAGCAATGCAGCAAATCCATTATAGTCTAATATTTGATATCAAAACCGGGTGTTAGTTTAGATAATATTTTATATGAACATTAACCCTCATATACTTTATATACACATACAATAAAACACCTAATAATCAACCTAAAGAATTCTTGAGTAACATCAGATTTGAAGCAGGAGAATGAAGAACATGTCTCATGCGTCATCAACAATAGGCTGTAGCTCTAATATTCGTAGTAAAGTATTCTGTAATATCTACACAGATGAGAGTTCTGCTAAAACCCCGAAACATCTGTGTAGAGGTGGCTTTTTCTTCTAGAAAAATTCTGGTTTTGGCTTAGATCCTAAGTCATGTTATGAATCCTGTTTAAAGGTTCACACAATGATTTAAAGGGTAGCCATCCAATAGGGGGCACTAGAGAGCCAGCGTTTTTCTACCTGGATAAGAGTTTATTCAGATTCTCTTTATTACAGGGAGCGGTGCCTGGCCTATAAGACTTCATACGCCAGTCTGGTGGTCTCCACAATGAGAAACTTCAATCCCCAACGGGCCTCCTCCTCTCTACTCACGAGAGGCAAACCCCCCCAAACAGCTTTGCAGAAAAGCGTTTTCTTATGGACAGGATTCTAGTTTCGGCTGATATGGCATGGGATGGCTGTATGCAGTAAAAGACAGACACACAATGTGAAAATAATGTTATCTTATTACCAGCAGCTCATAATTTATAAATTGTCGTGATCCTTACAGGAGCGATCACATGAATCATCTTCATATCTGAAGACCTGAAAGGCTGTTTATAGCTGCTGTAAGTAATTTGTAGAGTTTTTGTCACAAAAAATACCCTGTGCTCTGTGCTGCCATGGTGGGCTCCTACCACAATCACTCTCCTCCCCCCTCTGACAGCTGTCAATAGAGACCTTTCAACATTTTTACAGATGTCAGAAAAAAAAGGCACATCTAAGTCCATGGTTTTATAGGACCTTTGTGTTCAATGGACTAAGTCTGACACAACCTAGCATGGTTCAACTGGTGTGTAGTATTCCTCAACAGATATTAGACACTATCCAGTAAGCACACACTTCTGTACCACTTGGTGGTCTGCTAGTACTACAACGACTGTGTCTCTCGGGATGACTCTAAGCTTTATGATTTGAACTCTATACTTTTAGTTTTTACTACTGTACGTCCCGAAGCGTGAAAGCACTCTGAACAGATTTGGCTTAGAGATACTTCTAAGAGTGTTATCTAACTACCTCTCCTGGTTTCCACTTTTTAACCCCTCTACAGGAATCAGGTGCAGGGGAACCACCAGGCCATGTGTGACACCAAGGGGACAGGCTACATCATAGTCAGTGGACAGGCCAAGGTTGGGACAGGAAGGGTTTGTTCAATCTGGTTTTCAGGCAATGAGTCAGGGCACACAGCACTGGGTCAATACGGGAGTAAGGCAGTAGTTAGGTCAGGCAGAACAGGGTCAAATCCGGTAAACAGGCAGAGGTCAAGCATGGGAAATCAGAATTGAATTATAGCACACATTTGCAGTCCTATTGCTCAGGCACCCTCCCACAATCGTGCACGCTGGGCCTTCAACAGCTGGAGTAAGCAAGCGCCTGCACCATAAGAAAGCAAGAACTAGCAGACAAGAGACAGAGTGGGACTAGAGAGGGTATGCAGTAGAGAGCACTGATCGCCAATTAGACAGCTCTGCAGTAGAGGTGAGTATTCTAAGTATAACAACCTAATTATAACCTAACACAAGGTTCTAGTAATGACACTTAATGATATTTATTTGTCTGGAGGCTTTGTTTTTGGGTGATGACAGTAAGATGCTGGCTGAGCATATACACTCACCGGCCACTTTATTAGGTACACCATGCTAGTAACGGGTTGGACCCCCTTTTGCCTTCAGAACTGCCTCAATTCTTCGTGGCATAGATTCAACAAGGTGCTGGAAGCATTCCTCAGAGATTTTGGTCCATATTGACATGATGGCATCACACAGTTGCCGCAGATTTGTCGGCTGCACATCCATGATGCGAATCTCCCGTTCCACCACATCCCAAAGATGCTCTATTGGATTGAGATCTGGTGACTGTGGAGGCCATTTGCGTACAGTGAACTCATTGTCATGTTCAAGAAACCAGTCTGAGATGATTCCAGCTTTATGACATGGCGCATTATCCTGCTGAAAGTAGCCATCAGATGTTGGGTACATTGTGGTCATAAAGGGATGGACATGGTCAGCAACAATACTCAGGTAGGCTGTGGCGTTGCAACGATGATCAATTGGTACCTAGGGGCCCAAAGAGTGCCAAGAAAATATTCCCCACACCATGACACCACCACCACCAGCTTGAACCGTTGATACAAGGCAGGATGGATCCATGCTTTCATGTTGTTGACGCCAAATTCTGACCCTACCATCCGAATGTCGCAGCAGAAATCGAGACTCATCAGACCAGGCAACGTTTTTCCAATCTTCTACTGTCCAATTTCGATGAGCTTGTGCAAATGGTAGCCTCAGTTTCCTGTTCTTAGCTGAAAGGAGTGGCACCCGGTGTGGTCTTCTGCTGCTGTAGCCCATCTGCCTCAAAGTTCGACGTACTGTGCGTTCAGAGATGCTCTTCTGCCTACCTTGGTTGTAACGGGTGGCAATTTGAGTCACTGTTGCCTTTCTATCAGCTCGAACCAGTCTGCCCATTCTCCTCTGACCTCTGGCATCAACAAGGCATTTCCGCCCACAGAACTGCCGCTCACTGGATGTTTTTTCTTTTTCGGACCATTCTCTGTAAACCCTAGAGATGGTTGTGCGTGAAAATCCCAGTAGATCAGCAGTTTCTGAAATACTCAGACCAGCCCTTCTGGCACCAACAACCATGCCACGTTCAAAGGCACTCAAATCACCTTTCTTCCCCATACTGATGCTCGGTTTGAACTGCAGGAGATTGTCTTGACCATGTCTACATGCCTAAATGCACTGAGTTGCCGCCATGTGATTAGCTGATTAGAAATTAAGTGTTAACGAGCAGTTGGACAGGTGTACCTAATAAAGTGGCCGGTGAGTGTATATTACACTATATAAATCGTGTGTGACTAGTGCGCACTATTTGGCAGTGACAAGCGATAGTTATTGCTGTTATTATTTTCTACGTACCTTTGGGTTGTGCATAAAAAGTACAAGCTCGCTATGTTAAATGATGTCATATTACCAGAATATTGGTTATATTAATCTACACCCACAACTTCCTGCCACCCCTCCACAGATTTGATGATGTTTGCCCTCTTTGTAGCTGTCCAAGATAACAGCGATGTTCCATGTAAAATAGCATTTACACTTGCCGGCATTTTCGTGTATTCTGTGATAAATTGCCTACGATTTAGCAGTTCCAGTAAGGAACATTATCCTAACCCTCTTCTTGCCTACAGCAGAATGCCTTCATGCACACCGCAGATAAAGAACAATACATCAATATGTCAATATTTCCTGGAAAAAAAGTGCATACTGTACTGCGTAAACAGAAAATACCGCCTAGGGAAATCATACTGGAGCACACAGCTTTAATGCAGATAAGAGGAGAAACGGAGCAAGGCCTTTGGGCCCTGCAACAATGTTAGACCTAAGAACAAAGGAACAGCTGGCGCGTAGCTGAAGCCTGGAATCTCCTGAATAATACTGTTTTTTTTATCAAACATTTGTATAGAGATATCAAATTAACACATTTGAGTCTTTCTCTAGCTTTCCTGCCATAAAAGCCATCAAGATTTACTGAAAAATGTTAGGCCTCGTTCACATATACGTGGATTTTCACAGACCATGGTCCGTGAAAACCTGGCCTGTCGTCCTGCTGAGTGCAGGAGCGCACGATGTCATAAGGCCGGGTTTTCACAGACTGTGGTCCGTGAAAATCCACGTATATATATGTGAACGAGGCCTTAGATAGTATGAAGACAATAGTCCAAAATTACTACTGTGTCTGCTCCTAGTATTTTGTGCAGCTAGAGCTATTACCTGCTCGAAAAGCGGTGGGGCATAGTTGGAAGGTGTGGTGCTTCATGAGAACAGGGGTGTGGCCTAAGATGCACCGTTTTGTGCCACAATTGCGCCACAATACTGGCGTGAAATTTTGTCTGAAACCAAGCCAACCAATAGTTGGTATAGAGCTAGAAAACCGTCTATCCCAGGTTTATCATCCAGCCTGAGCCGCTGTGGTAAATCTGGTGCAAGGTCTAAGTGTACACAATCTACAGGCTTATGCTAGTTTTACACATGCAGCACAGCAATCCAGCCGCGTCCATCGTGCAAGCATCACTATCTGGGTATGCCAGATCCAGAGAACTCTTGCTGTGCCGCACCCACATGTGTGAAAATAACCTTAGAAAATCTGGACCATTGGCTTTCTGTAACCATTACAGAACTTACGTGTTTTATTCCCACCTGAAAACATGCAGGTAAAAACCAGTGAAGATGATCCTCAAGTCTCAGAGGTCGGATCACCACCAGTAATAAAGTGAAGGCATATCTTAGCGACAAGCAATCACTTTGTAATATCGAAATACCCATTTAAAATATGGTTTCAACTTTGGATATCAGTTATGCCAGTGGGTAAGGCCACTGGAACGCCCATTTTCTTTCCCATTGGCGTCTACCTGTTCCCTCCTGGCGGGTATGACCACCAGGGCAGAAAACCTCTGTCCACTCCATGCAGACTGAGACCTGCTGATCGCCTGCTCTGCCTCTCTCCACCCATAATGCACATGTACGCACCTCCTCTGGCTCTTAAAGGGCCAGTATCCATCCACCTTCCCGAGCCAATGGCCGCTTCCCTATGGGAAGGTGCCAGAGCAACAGGTTTTAGTTGTCTAGTTTCCTGCAAAGGTAGGTGCGCTAATTGCTTTGCTTCACACTCCCTTCTACTGAATTCTGCTGATTTGATCCTTCACTGCCTGACCTCTGTCTATTCCACATACTGACCCTGAAATGGTTTCCCTGACCCTCAGACTGACTTTGGATGGTACAAACTCTGCCTGCCCTGACCTCACCACGGCTTGTCCCTGACTACAGTTATGCCTGAGCCCTCGATGTTTCACAAAAAGGACCCTTAAGACTTTTTTATGCCAAACTAGTTTAGTCAGTGGCCTCCATTGTTCTCCCTTTAAATTAGGCATGATGCACATGACCATATGTATTATGAGGACTGTGAACCCCGGCTCCACAAATTACAGATACCGATGTGCCATCCGCATTTTTTTGTGGGCCAAGTGATTTCAATGGGTCCGTATCTTGAAGACCAGAATACGACATGTTTTCTAATTTGTGGAATGGAAATAAGGATGCGGACACATACATTGTGTGCAGGAGGCCTTAGGATATTTTGACACTGATCAAAAGAAAAGATTAGAAATTGAAAAAATATTAATAAAAAATGCTAAAGTGATAATTCCATTGGTACCATTTGCTACAGCAGACCTCTGATGTAAAGGGTAACCTTTTCCATACATTTGGTCGAAGCCATCACCAATGTTTGTGGGCACAGTTGTTGACTATATATAGGAATGATCTGCCTGGTGTAGAAATGCCTAGCACATCTACAAACACTGGCAGCAAATGGCTATCCGTACGTAACTGCACAGGAAATGGACCACAGAACAGGTGCAGCACACGGCTGCTAAAGGGTTAAGAAAATCACATGACTAATAAAATCCTAGGGTCGCAATGAGCCATTACTGACACGGTTACTGCCCTATCTATAGGCCTATGTGTGGGCAGGATATTTTTGTACTGAGAAAATATTTATGGCAGTACAATTACAAAGTATCTCTGGCATCCAGTACATCCTCCTCTTGGACAGCACAAAATGCTGCAGTAAATTATATATAACACAATATTTATGATGGAAAAACAAGAAAAAAACTAAAAGCATGGCTAAGGAACACAGTGGGGGTTGCCCAGTATTAGATAACACATGGATGTTTTAAGGTAGGACAGCACAATGCTTTGCCATGGTCAGTTTTTTATAAAGAGTTCTGAGTCTTCCCTAAAAAAAAAAATATATATATATATATCTCAAAATTGCATCAAATACTGGAGTTTTTTTTAAATGCTGTGTGTAAAACCACCCTTACGCCACCTGCACATGGCTGCAGGGGTGAACGTACATAAGATCCGCACTAACTTCTGTGCGTTTTTGCACAGAAATTAGTACCATATCTGTACCAAAAATCCGCATTGTCTAACAGAAGTTTTTGGTGCTGATTTGATGCGGTTTTGCTGCAGATCTCATCCATCCATTGAAAAGGGTGAAATCCGCAGCTAAAGCCACAAACATAACTAACATGCTACAGATTTTGAAATCCGCACGGTGGGTCAATTTCTGCATGGAAAAAATGGTGCAATATAATGTGGAATATTCCGCGACGTGGCTTTAGGGTTCATGCACACAACAGTGTAGTCTATGCAGATTTTCCGCATAGACCTTCATGCAGATTTTGGCGCATTTCTGCACCAAATCTGCAACAAAATCCACGTGTTACTTGAAATTCACAGACACTGAAAACCCTGACATGTAGTGAATATGAAAGTGGAAAATTGCAATGCCGTGTACATGAGATTTTGAAGATCTAATTTTCTTAGCTGGTACTGCATTAGGTCTCATGCACATGACCGTACGTGTTTTGCGGTCTGCAAATTGTGGATGCAGATGCCATAGGTATCCTGCAATTAAAGAAAATATAACTGTGTCCCAAATTGTAAAACTTTGCTAGGGACATCAAAGACGAAACGGATTGATATAAAATTACATAAAACATGGATTGCTTAGGAGGCTTTTCATTTCAGTATCAATGTCAATGGAAAGTAGAACATTTCATGCCTTTTATTTGTCAAAGAAGCCCACAAAAGCCTACAAGCCTGCTTTTAAGAAGTATTTTGGTATATTATATGTCCTATCAGGTAATCAGGTCTGGGCTACCAGTACAAGAATGAACAAGGGAACATTTTTTGGAGTGTTTTTATTTTTATTTCGCTTTTCGTTTAATTTTCTTTTTTTATTTAAAGGGGTTGTCTCACTTCAGCAAATGGCATTTAGCATGTAGAGACAGTTAATACAAGGCACTTATTGTCCATATTGCTTCCTTTGCTGGCTTGGTTCATTTCCCATCACATTATACACTGCTTGTTTCCATGGTTACGACCACCCTGCAATCCATCAGTGGTGTCCATGCTTACACACTGCAGGAAAAAGTGCAGGCCTTTCTGGTGGCCAGGACAGCAGGAGTGTGCATAAGCTGACACTTTTTCGCATAGTGTGCAAGCATGACCACCACTGATGGATTACAGGGTGGTCGTAACCCCTGGATACAAGCAGTGTATAATGTGATGGAAAAATGCATCAAGCCAGCAACTGAGGCAATATGGGTAATAACAATACATTAGTAAGTGTCTTGTATTAACTTTTTCTACATTATAAATACCATTTGCTTTAACTAAAGGCAGCAGCAGGCTCCTAGAACAAGCATCCAAGTGACCAGACACCGCTGGCTCTATTCTGTACACAGCGCTCATAGAGAACAGAATAGAGAGAAATGGTGAAAACTGTTCCTGTCATCTGTCGGGTCCCTGCAGTCTTTTAGAGTGACTGGACAGCAGACTAAAGCCAGAAATAAACTTTAGCTCGGACATCAGAGATCTGGATTGCCCGCCGTGAATATACAGTGGGGTCAGTCGTTAATTAGTTAACAGAGGTAAATCTGGACAGACGGGCCCATCCATACATGAGCACAATGACACATGGGGACATTTTCACAGGCTAAATTGGCATTTTATGACATGGCATCTGACACGCCATAAGTTCCCTCTTTTACAGATTGCTACTTCTGCTTATCTCAGCTCCATCAAAGGCTCACAGTAACACAGCATCCCAAAGACTTGTCACCAGAAAGCTTTGATGATAGGAACAAGACAGGCAGCATCTGTATACAGCTGTCAGCGCTCTATAACACCACCTGTCAAGTTTGAAGATCTGTATAAGGAAGTCTTGAATAAAATGCTCCTTACAATACAATCAAAATTAGTCACTGAATTTTAGTGTCTGAAAATGAGAGATTTCCATTCTGGACAAAGGTACGGTGATCTGATTCATACATAGTGCATGACGGATAGGATTCTTAAGTACAATGGTAGATTTGTTCTAATACTGTTTTATGAAAATCAGTGGAGAAGAAGTGTTCACATTACCTAAAATAACAAAAATAAGTATTATTTAAGGAGGTTGTCCGATTTAAAAACTCAGGCAGCAGCTGCAAATGGTCTAAAATAACAAAGACAGTGATACTTACCCCTTTTCTCCTCGTCACTTCCAGCATCACACTCCAGTCCTCCCCACTGCTTGTCGTTCTCCTGGCTACAGCGGTGAGGTTGTGTGCACACCATGTCACTGCTACAGTCAATCACTGCTCTCAGCAGTGACTTCCCATATACTGCTGAGTCCAGTGACCGCATGGTGACCTGCATGCATGGAACGTCACCGCTGCAGTAAATCACTGTTCCCAGTGGTTGTGTCCTGTATACTGCTGAGTCCAGTGACTGGCTGCATGGTGACCTGCGTGCATGGAACGTCACCGCTGCAGTAAATCACTGTTCCCAGTGGTTGTGTCCTGTATACTGCTGAGTCCAGTGACTGGCTGCATGGTGACCTGCATGCATGGAACGTCACCGCTGCAGTAAATCACTGTTCCCAGTGGTTGTGTCCTGTATACTGCTGAGTCCAGTGACTGGCTGCATGGTGACCTGCGTGCATGGAACGTCACCGCTGCAGTAAATCACTGTTCCCAGTGGTTGTTTCCTGTATACTGCTGAGTCCAGTGACTGGCTGCATGGTGACCTGCGTGCATGGAACGTCACCGCTGCAGTAAATCACTGTTCCCAGTGGTTGTGTCCTGTATACTGCTGAGTCCAGTGATTGGCTGCATGGTGACCTGCGTGCATGGAACGTCACCGCTGCAGTAAATCACTGTTCCCAGTGGTTGTGTCCTGTATACTGCTGAGTCCAGTGACTGGCTGCATGGTGACCTGCGTGCATGGAACGTCACCGCTGCAGTAAATCACTGTTCCCAGTGGTTGTGTCCTGTATACTGTTGAGTCCAGTGATTGGCTGCATGGTGACCTGCGTGCATGGAACGTCACCGCTGCAGTAAATCACTGTTCCCAGTGGTTGTGTCCTGTATACTGCTGAGTCCAGTGACTGGCTGCATGGTGACCTGCGTGCATGGAACGTCACCGCTGCAGTAAATCACTGTTCCCAGTGGTTGTGTCCTGTATACTGTTGAGTCCAGTGATTGGCTGCATGGTGACCTGCGTGCATGGAACGTCACCGCTGCAGTAAATCACTGTTCCCAGTGGTTGTGTCCTGTATACTGCTGAGGCCAGTGATTGGCTGCACGGAGAAGGTTCCAACCTATGCCACCGTATAGGCATAGAGGGGCATATGTTGCCCATAGGCTTCCATGTAAAAAACAAATAGCATACAATTTACCTTACGCAATTTTAATATTTTTTTTTGTGTGATGCCTCTGTATGGAAAAGCAAAGAAGGCTGCTCTTTTATTCACAGTCCGTGTTTGGTCAGTGTTTTGTCAGTGAATGTTATACAAAGCCAGGAGTGGCTCCTCCATGAAAATAAGGTATGGAAAGATTTGCACAGGGTCTGTGTTTTGGTCCCACTCCTGTTTTTGGATAACAATCACTGATGCAAAACACCAACTGACATGAGAATAAGGCTATAAAGGGGTCAACCGGCTGTTTGTAACTGAGGACCTATCCTCTGGATAGGTCATCAGCATCTGATTGTGGAGGTCCAGCCTAGGGTAAGCAGTGAGACGCGTACAGTAGCACCAGGGCCTTATCAAACAGCGGAGCGTCAGACCCCCCTCGATCAGACGAGGATCACCTATCCAGAAGATACAGTAGGTCATCAGTTACAAACAGTTGGATAACCCCTTTAATAAGCGTCTATAGATATGGCTGATGTACGTATCAGGAGCTTAAATCATAGCCTAAATCATAAAAAAAACTGAGGTCAAGGTTAGACATTCACTTCACAATACCCTTCTGGGGAAAGCTCAAAATCTGACAGTGGACTTTCAGGAATGGTGGCAGATCAAAAAATGCCAGCAAAGGCCATGGTCCATTGGAAAAACTAAGATTTGTTTTCCCACAATTGTAATATATAATAGGATGGTGGACAATGGGTGCAATTACAACTGGATAAAATACAGTATGACTCTGCCAAGGGTTATAGACTGGATGCTGTGTGTCCACCATTGTGAAATTCTGCTGAATGAATAAAGGGGACTGATGGAACCTGCGGGGTATCTAATGAGACTCGGTGATAATGTCCCCTGCCTCAAACGTCAAACAAGATGCAGGAGGTCGGGCGGGCTGGGAAACCTCGACAGAGGAGTAATACACCGGCCTCTTTGACTTGAACAGACTTATTTCCCGTCTAAAGTTTCAGTATTTTTCAGTCAGTACATATGTGCAAAAAAAAAAAAAGAAGCAAAACAAGTACCATTCATTGCTGGCATCCCTAAAAATATAAAAAAAAATATGAGTGCATATGTGCAAAAGTAGACAAGGAACCAGCCCTATTTGCTGACATAAAAGCCCTAGGAAAGAAACTGTTCCTCAATCTTCAATCAGTTTTCCTTGACACACGGAAACCTGCTGATCAGCTGTTTGAATAGAAGGCAGCAATCATAGGATCGGAGCGGTGAGCAGTGTAATTACAAGTATGGCGTCCCCATTCATTTCTATGGGACGGCTCTGTGTGTTCAAGTCAATGGGACGGATCCATCCCACAGAAGTGAATGGGGATGCCACACTTGTAATTACACTGCTCACTGCTACAATTGCTGCGGGGGTTCCGGGTGTCGGACCCCTGCCAGTCTGATACTGATGACCTATCCTGAGAATAGGTCATTAATAGTAAAAAGCGGACAGCCCCTTTAAGGGTCCTGTATCTTTTCCCAAATGGTAACAAAACAAACAGATCGTGACCTGGGTGAGTTGGATAACAAATTATATTGCTTGCCCTCTTATACACAATATCCAGGCTCAAGGGCGAACACCCACAATTCTCTTTGCATTCTTAACTATCCTAGCTATATCACTCCTATTTTCCATAGTAGAATTACCATATGAAACTGTAATACAATAGGAGAGAATACTCTCTATAGCACTTCTATTAAAATTCATTAAAACCAGAGATGAAAACCTAGCTTTCTTCAATTTCCTCACAAAAAAACAACCTGGGGCCTTTGCTGCCAAATAGGACGTATTTACGCTCCATGTCAGTTTTTTTGTAATATGAAGCCCCAAAAACCTCATATCAGTCACTCTTTCTACTTCTACTTGATGAATAAGTGGATATACAGCCATAAATGAAAAGTGTAAAGAGAGCAGGACTAAGAAGACATTACAGTAATGCAACAAATTGCAGTGACCATTAAAGTGACCATCCTGGTGCGGCTGGTGTCATAATGCTGGCTACATCTGTGAATGGTCTACAGGCTATAAAAGACAATAAAAGATAATAGAGACAATAAAAAACAGACAATAAAAGATAATACAGATAAGAATATGATATCAACCTCTGATGATGAACTGATTTTTAGAAGTCTGGGAACTCAAATGTCAATGTCTTCAAATGCTAAACTCCACTTAAAGGGGTCTTCCCATACTTGATGGCTTATCCCAGGGGCGTAGCTAAAGGCTCATGCGCCCTAGTGCAAAAGGTTCAGCTTGGCACCCCTTTCCCTCAGTGCTTTGGGCTAGGGGCAGGAAAGCACATAGCCCTCGTGCTGCCTGAGGAAAAATTGAAATGGCACCCCCCCTTCCCATGCTAAATTCTTGACCTAACCCCTTTCCTCCAGCCAGAGGTGACCTAACCCCTTTCCTCCAGCCATGCAGCTTGACCTGCATGCACTTTCTATAATACCGGTAATTTCTTATGTGGCACAAGGGTCTTTGGGCCCCCTCAAGCACCTGGGACCGGTAGTGACTGCTACCTCTTCACCCCCTATAGCAGTGATGGCTAACCTTGGCACTCCAGCTGTGGTGAAACTACAACTCCCAGCATGCTCCATTTATTTCTGTTGAGTTCTGAGAGCAGTCAAGCAAGGGGGGCATCTTGGGAGTTGTAGTTTTACCACAGCTGGAGTGCCAAGGTTAGCCATCACTGCCCTATAGCTACACCCCTGGCTTATCCTCAGGAAAGTCACCAATGTCCGACACCCGGCACCACCACTGATCAGTTGTGTTGGACATCAGAACCTATACAACGGACAGAGCTGGAAGCATAAAACTCCTTACACTGTGTAGTCGCCATACTATGGTACTGCAGCTCAGCTCCCATTCAACTGGAATCCCCACCCATCTGATATTGATGACCTATCCTGAGTATAGGCCACCAAAATATAAGTCTCAAAAATCCCTTTTATACTGTAGTGTAAAAGTTTAGCTGAGGCATTTTTGGTTTACAATAGTATACAACCACCAATATCATCATGATTACAGGTTCACACCACACATATTGTGTAGCTGGGAGCAAGTACTGTATAATCAAGGACATAACTGTTTATTAGACGTAATTACATGCTTCTATCTAAGCCATTTTAATGCAAGAGATTCAAGGGGCGTTTGCACTTGCGTGACATCTTCAGTAAAAAGTCCATGTACACAGAATAAGATATAAATGTAATCTAGTAAACATACTGTATGCAATCAGATGCAATAGATGTACCCTTCCTGTTACTTTAAAAAAAAATTTTGGGTGAATGGTCGTATTTTAAGCAAGGAGGAATTTTTGATATTTAAAGAGGTTCTCAGCCTCAAACCTTCTCAGAATGGTTGGTAGGCACTGCACCAGACCTGACAATCCCAGGGTAAAAACATATAGTTAAGCAATGAATCCATAGCAATTAAGCTGTCTCAAATGACTGTCGCTGTTTCATTACACAAAATTATAAAATCCCTTTAAAAGGAATTTGGCAGAAATCCCTCCTTGGTAACAGTCCACCATGTTTTACTCAACATAGTTTTCTAAACATAGTTAAAATGAGCGAGGAGCTCAGAAAAGAATCATGGTGGTGGCTCCTGCTAGGTTCTTCCCCAACTGGGATAGATTGATAGATCTCTCCCAATATACAAATCAAGCTGAGCCGGGCGGGAGAAGTTGCCAGAGAGCTGCTCCGATTTTCCTCCCATTCCTGGCTCAATTTTAAAAAGTGTTCACTGTTGCAGAGACCAGGAAATTAGACATCTTGAGATTTCAGTGTTGTCTGTACTTCAGGAAGCATGAAGCTCCTTACGGATTCCCTCTAAAAAATATATCATAGAATGTCCTGAAGTGGTTGTCCCAATTAATAAAAAGTCTTTTTAAATGTTCCCCTACCACCAAAAAAAAAAAAAGTCACAGAACTTGCTAACATATTACGATTATTCACAGTGCCACATTCTTCAGACATTCCCTCCAGTCTCACGTCCCAACACCTCCTCTTCCTGCTTGTGTTCAACATAGGACACTGCTTGCGAAAGGGACTGGCTGACTGTCTCATTTTAATAGCTAAGTCTTACCCCTTCTCTGTCATGGTTGATGCACAGAGGATGTGGCTGGCTTAGCTACTAAAATGAACCAGAAAGCTAGCCAACACAGAAAACACTGTCCTGTGCAAAGCACAAGTAGGAAGTGGACCTGCTGGGATCGGAGGAGATATCTAAAGATCAGGCTTCATTGAGAATTTAAATATATTTGTAATTTATTTTACTTCTTTTATAACATTTATGCAATTTTTTTTAACTGGACAATCCCTTTAATACGTTTTATCCATAGTCATAAATCCTAATATTTGAATGCCTAAACATGAACACCAATTATGTAATGTAAATAATTACACCACTCAATATGTCAGGCTATGGGGTCTTGTAGGCTTCTTTCATACTGCCAACAGGAGTTCCGGCAGGCTGGTCACAGCCTACTGGAGCTCTCTGGATCTGGCGTTGCCAGATGTTACTGGAATACCCGATTGACTATAGATATGGCCACTAGTCTGCATATATGCTGGGATTCGGCGACAAATACCACTGATCCAGCAGACTGTTCTTTGCCGGAATTATGCTGGCAGTGTGAAACAGGCCTTACATATATATCTGCAGAAACATCTGTCACTGCTTTGTATGCAAGGTTATGCATGGATATGTATTTTGTTTCACTTTTGGGTTTTGAATTAGGTTCAATAAAAACTCCTAACATAAAATCTCAGCCCCTGCTACTGCCTCCGCCCGCCCTGCACCTCATTCGGGTCCTCCTTCTTAGCAGGCAAGATCCCGCGTCTCTCGCCGGGACGGGGCATGCGCACTGCGATGCCCATCGCCGAACTCAGTGCGCATGCGCCGGTCTAACGGCGCGAAATCCGAACCAAAATGGGCATCGCAGTGTGCATGCCCCGTCCCGGCGAGAGACTGTGCAGGCGCGGGATCTTGCCTGCTAAGAAGGAGGACCTGAATGAGGTGCAGGGCGGGAGGAGGCAGTAGCGGGGGCGGAGATTTTATGTAAAAAAGGACTGGAGGCCGTGCTCCCAGGCACTAAACGCCGCCTCCGGGCACTTGCGGCGATTCATTTGCATATATTTCAAACTCCGTTTTTGGGACTTCTAAAACACCGAGGAATGCGCCGAAGGTAACATTACTGTTGTTACAACATGTGCTATGGGCATGTTTATGTACTTTATAGGGGCCTAGGAGGTGACAGACTCCCTTTAAGCATGGGAGATCCATGGCATGTGATGTGAGATGCCCCATACTTCAGGGAAGGGAAGATAACCACTTGTTCAGTGAAGGGCAGCTCACTCAAGCAGGGGATAATCACCAGTACCATGGTCGTGTGGCTACGTTTGAGACTGGCTTACAGAAGCATTTCAGCTACAGACAGTACATTGGTAAATGACTAAGGTTACTTTCACACTTGTGTTGTTGACATTTCCGTTTAGTCCTCAAGCATTCGGAATGGAAAGAGATCCGTTCAGGATGCATCAGGATGTCTTCAGGATTTCCTCCCCAAGCTGCGGTTTTGTGTCCGGTCATAAAAACGGAACAAAACGGATCCAGCACTGAAAACAATGTAAGTCAATGGTTACGGATCCATTTTTTAGGAACCTAAAAAAACAGATCCATCACCCGTTGACTTTCAATGTATTTAGTGACGGATCAGTTTTTTTCCGTTTTGATTTCACACAACCACATCCTAACAGAACGGATGTATCCTGATGTGCAAAAGCAAAACAGATCTGTTTAATCCTCTGCCTGATCTCAATACTGGAATTAACAACGCAAGTGTGAAAGTAGCCTAATCTAATTGCATGTACATAACTTTTAAAGACTAGAAAACACCTTTAAAGTTGTTTTACAGAATTAGGGCTTATGCACACAGCTGTTGCCTGGCCATGGCCATATTGTGGCCCACATACGGCGGGTCTGCAATACACAGGCACCGGCCGTGTGCACCCTGAATCAGGGATCGCCGATCCATTCACTTGAATGGGTCCGCAATCCTGGAGATGCCTGCGGAAGCACTACGGAGTGTTTCTGTGGTTTTTCTGTCTGTGCCTCTGCACCGCAAAAAAATAGAACATGTTCTATTTTTTTGTGGTGTGGACGGATCACAGACCTATTCAAATTGAATGGGTCTCGATCCATCCCGCCCACCGCACGGATGTTGCCCATGCATTGGGGACGCAAATTCCAGTCGTGTGTATGAGCCCTTACTTTGGTGTTTAACTGATCAGCTCGTGTACCTCATGTACCTTCCGCCAGCTAATTAGATATAAACTCCTCTATCACTGCCCCTGTTACTGCTTTCACACACCCATGGACATAACATCACAGGAAGTAAGAAAGAAAGCTGCATGGACAAGGTCATGTGACCACAGGCCAGAACGGACAACAGGAGCAATAAAGGTAAAAGAAATACATTACAGCTACCTTCATAAAGGTTTATGTGAAAGGATGTTGATGCAAACCGAAAAAAAACCTCTTTAAGGCAGAAGGAGGACACACTAAATACATATAAAGAAATAATGAAATTCATGTAAAGACGTCGTCCACAAATATAGTAATTCATAATTCATAATACTCATCTATAAAACATATAAACATGTTAAAGGGGTTATCCAATGGTACAAATACCCCCCACAATACCCGGACCCCTCCTATGGACAACACCTGAGCCTCTCCGGATCCCTGCACGGCCACCGCTGCATCTCCCTATCACATGGATCAAAACATCTGGAGGGGAATTGGGGGTGGAGCAGCCAATAGCAGGCCATGACGGCGACCAGCTTCCCTAGCATAGCGGGTGACACTAGAGAGGCTGATCACTGTCACTGTCTTCTATTGGCTGCTCCCCACCCAGTAGCCGTGCAGGCATCTGGAGGGACGTGGGTGCTGAGGACCAGGTAAGTATCTTCTATAGGAGGGGCCCAAGTATTGTGGGGGGTATTTGTACTATTGGATAACCCCTTTAATGTTTGTTCATAGAAACATTACTATCTATCCTAAACCTGCTTCCACTTAGTAACTATAATGATGAAAAATCATATCCCTCCCCATTAGTGGTTGTACTGAATTATTAAAGAACATTCACAATTAGAGCTTGAAAATACCCTGAAGCTACGTGCTTCATAAGTCCTCAATTCTAATAGACCTTCACAAAAGACTGTAGTTAACACAGACCCATCGGGCTGTCTCTTCGCCTCTTAAGTCACCTCTTTTTGAAAAGATAAAATGTCAAGTGTGTTCTACCATTCATGTGAAAAAAGAACCGCAAATTGAAAAAGACAGCAAATTTAAAGCATTACATGGACGCCTGGGTGACTTTGATCAGGCATTCACATGGGTCGTTTTGTTATGTAGTTGATACCCTACATAAAAGAGGCACAGCACTAAGATCAGCAGCGCTCCCTGGAGCCACTGCTCCCGCCAGATTACTGCTGGAAACATTTCCATTGAGGAAATATAGCACAAAGCAGCAGCGGCACACCCAGGTATGGTGCAATCAGATGCAATGATTCAGTTCCCGCAGGAACCTTTCTCTGTTGCTATCGCTCCATTGTGCTGTATTGCTCCTAGAAGGATCGGAGTGCCAGTGTGCATACAACTCCAGATCCACAGGGCAGCACTACGTCTTTGTTGGTGTCCATTGTGGAAATAGACTGCCTTTATAAAGCCTCTTGCACGTGGTGGTATTCCACATCTGTGTTTTGCGGTATTATTTTGTAATATGGCACTCATGCACTGTACAGGGCACATACCGTACATCTGGATGCCTACGGTTGTACATGGAGGTGCACAGTCTTTAGGCCTCATTAATTATATAAGAAAAAAGCATTTTGGTGTGCTCCACTACATTCAGCAATGCGTAGGTACTCTCCTCTGTACATGACTTCTGGTGGAGAATGGTGTCTTAGGGTATGACCACAAGGCACGGTCGTGATCAGGGCTGCACCTAGACTTTATGCTGCCTGAGACGAAAACTGAAATGGCGCCCTCCCTCCCCAATTTCTTAACCTAACCCCTTCCCTTCAGTACATGGCCCTTTGGCTGCCCTTCTCTTGCCCCTACTTGGTGCTGCCTCACCTGGCCTCATTGGTGGTGCACCCCTGGTTGTGATGCGGTCATGATGCAGTTAAGAATGGCAGCATATCGTTTTTTAATAGAAGACATTGGGAAATAGGTTTGTGAGGTAGATCTGCAACTTTCAACATTATGATTTCTGCATCTGCTTTATGTGTGGCTAACCACACCTAAAACATGCACCACTTGGAACCAAACCTGAGTTCGGGAAATGTTTTTTTAGAGTATAAATGTGCAGTCCCTGTCTGAGTACATGAGTACCTGATTCTCAAAGCGTTAATTACTTTTGAAAACTCATTATGTACCCGGTCAGCGATGTAGTACCCCAGAGTGGACAGTACCATTCCTACAACCCGCTACTGTCTCTAATGCCAATGTGTGACACCACTACACCTTTTGTTTCCAGTTCTGTTCAGAAAGTGGTATGTAACTGTTATTTATTGTATTTCATGCACTGTGCCTGGTTTACCAGCAGGTGGCAGTGTGTCCGGCAGTGAGCTATAGGTAGAATGGAATTAACCATTCTATTCTCTCTCCCTCCTTAGAGGAGAGGGCTTTCCCAGATCTTCCAAGGGGAGCGGTGTCTTGCCTGTGCAGAGTGAGTGGAGATCTGGAAGGGGGGGGGGGGACATGGCACAGTATGGGGAGCTACCCTCTCCTGCAGTAGGAGTCTTCCAGGGGAAGCAGCTCATAGAGCACCACGACTCCTTGCAGTTTATTGACTGGGTATTACGAGGGGATGAACAGCCAAAGGCACCCCAATCAGAGGTACCAGAACTGCTAGAAAGTCCAGATACTGTACCAGACTAAAGCCAGAGTTTAGTACAGAAGAGAAGGGCAAAGTAAAGTGCCTGAGCTGACCTGCCAGTGCACCTCTAAACCTGCTGGAGCCAGAGAAAGATCAAATATTGTCTGGATACAAGTTTATTCAAGTAAAACTGTTGAACTTTACCAAGTCTGGACTTGACTTATTCCTCCAATCATAGCTCCTTTGAATGCTGTGGAGGCTAACCCTGGGGAGCGACAGAATCCAGGTAGGAGCACCATGACACATAAAACTATTAAGGGCGCATCACCACTTGGCATTTCCTAAACCCTGGGACCCAATCTCCCATGGAAGGCTGTCCGCTGCAGCGGCATAGAGGAGGACTTGGGTGGCCCCCGGGGAAATTTCCCTGTAGGGTCTATGGCCAATCTGCCCCTGCAGCCAACCACTGAGGACACTGATTTGCTGCGGTGATACCGGCATGACTGTACCAAATTCATTTTCATTTATTTGTACTGCACACTAATAAAACAGCATCAATTCCTGTAAAATGTCTTCATTCTACTATTTTATATTTCTTTAATGTATCTAAAAGTCCATAAATACAATATTCTGGTATCATTATGTCTCTGAGTACGACAGTTTATTGGACATTTAACAGCCCTGAAATTTACAACCTGAATAACTACAATTTAAGGCAGCCGACAAAGATAGGAGAAGCTGCATTCATAAATCTAGTATGAATGGTAATAATAAATGCATCATGGCTCCCCTATGTCTGAGACCAGCGTAGCCGTAATGTAGGTTGGGTAATAAATAAGAACAGGACTTACAGAAATGTCACCAAGTCAAACGAAAAAATGAAATATGATATACAATAAGTGACCCATATACATAGCTTCCTCTTTCCTGAAAATATCACTAACCCCACGTATTCAGACTTGTGAAGCCTCCAGTACCACAAAT
This sequence comes from Rhinella marina, assembly GCA_900303285.1. Lineage (NCBI taxonomy): Eukaryota > Metazoa > Chordata > Amphibia > Anura > Bufonidae > Rhinella > Rhinella marina. Next base: position 175,308 of record ONZH01002825.1, read on the forward strand.
CATCTGTCCATTATGATGGACAGGAGAAACCTGTCTGCTGTATTATAACTGTGCTGATGTACAAGCACAAGAAGGTATATAGCTAACCTGCCCCTGAACATAGGAACACGTGTTTGGAGGAGATCAATGCAAACACGTGTAAATATAACTACCTCCTGATGTCCTTCCGCTCCAGCACCACCGCTCGTCTCCTGCCTGCTACTGCAGCTGTAGAATAATGTTTTCATTGGCAGTGATGATGTGCCGCATACCATAAGAGACTGTGGTAGCCAATCACCGGCCTCAGCGGTGTATGGCATGAGACTGCTATACTAGTGATTGGCTGCAGCAGTCACGGTATACCAGTACTTCACTGCTGCAGTCAGAACAACAAAGCTGAGAAGCAATGTTGTTTGAAAAGAGGGGCTTCGGAGTGGCAAGTATAACTTTTTTTTATTATAACAATGTCTCTGCCAATTTTAAAAAAATATATACTGTCCAACTTTTCGGGACATGCAACACATTCATAATACACTGCAAATAATTTTTTTTAAAGGAATCTGTCGCCAGCGACTTCCTTATAAAACTGTTTGCATAGGCACATAGCTTTGGATCACCTGATTAAAACACTATTTTTATTTGTTGATCTGAGGCTCCGTCCCCGAGTCACCCTATACTTTTTTCTTAAAATTTGAGACATTGTGCAATGAGGACATCACCGTTGCTCTTGTTGCACCCAAGCTCTGCTCTTTTCTGAGGCCGACCCTTCCCTTTGCCATTGCCTTGCCCAGTCAATCAATGTAGTTAGGGAGGAGCTGGCCACAGAAATGACTGGAGCTTTGGTGCAACAAGAACAACGGTGATGTCCTCATTGCACCACATGCCTAATTTGCATATTAAGAAAAATATCACATCTCGGGAACAAAGCCTCGGATCAACAAGAGAAGAACAGTGTTTTAATCGGGTTGAACCAAAGCTATGTGTCTATGAAAACAACTGGATAGTGAGGTCGAACGTGACGTATTGCCTTAAAGGCTATGTACACCTTTGGAGTCAATTTTTTTTATGATTGCATTTAACTTATTTTTGGCTAAAAATCATATTTTCAATTGGTCTTTATTAAAAATATTGCGCTGTTCATTCACAAAGGGTTAACTGTTTGTTTGTCTAGCTGGATGACTGGTACTTTCACTTTCACTTTGTGCCAGTCATCTAATTACCCTGATATGTAAACTACTGAGAGGTCATAAACACTTATTTAAAGGGAGTCTGTCACCTCATTTTCATCTATATAACTAACAGCACAGCCCCACAGAAGATTGCATACACATCCCAGACATACCTGTGTGCACTGTGTGTCTGTATTACATGTCCAGGAAAAGCACTTTTATTCTGCAGGAAAACAGCTCCCAAGTGCCCAGCTGAAAGTGAAACTAAAAACAGCTTTCTCTCCCGACTTGATTTCTAACAGCTATATCTTCTGAGATACTGGATATAATGCTGTGATTTTGGTATCATTTTACAACTTGGAATGTCAGCTTTCAAAGAAGTTCAGAACCATTTTTCTATCTGCTACCAATCCCAAGATATGAGCAGCAGCAGCAGCCCTCCCCTCTTCAGTCTGGTTTGCAGCAGCAGCAGAGCCGGGCACTTGGGAACTGTTTTCCTGCAGAATAAAAGTGCTTTTTCTGAACAAGGAATACAGGCACAAAGTGCACACAGGTATGTCTGGGATGTGTATGTAATCGTCTGTGGGGTACTGCTGTTAGCTATATAGGTGAAAATGAGGTGACATACTCCCTTTAAACCACATTCGTATCAGTAAGGTAAGGATTGAGCTTTAATGAGAGTTTATAAGGTCAGAGAGAAGAGATAAGCTGTCCCTCTGCTCCTCAGATGACGGAATTGGGAACAAGTCCACAGGCAGCTACGGTAGTAGAGCATGTCACCCCTGTACACAAAAAAGGATTCCATATTGTTAATAAAGGCCAATTGAAAAAGTGATTTTTAGTTCAAAATAAGTATAATGCAATAATAAAAAAATTGCCCCCAAAGGTGTACATAGCCTTTAAAAGGGGTTGACCATTTTCTAGTTTACTTGTGACCAATGTGTTTGTAAATTGATTATACTGCACTTACTAATATAGTCTTTGTTGAAATTCTGTGCCATTTTCTGTATTTCATGCCCCCTTGTTTGCCAAGTCTTTTGTGCTGTCCACACAGAGGTCTTGTCCATAAAATAGCAGCTGATGGAGGGTCATGTGACCAGGCAGATCACCTACGTATGATGTCTCCTCCATTTAAATACACTGCATTTGCACTTTACTTTTGGGAGTTTAGTGCAGCGTGTTTGAAACTGACTGATGTGTCTGGTCACATGACCCTCCATCAGCGGCCATCTTATGGATGAGGGTATGGCTTATGAAGTATAGCAAACGGCATAGACTATATGAACAGGCTATATTAGTGAGTGCTATATACTCATCTTTGGTCAGAAGTAGCCAACCCCTCAAAGTATTGGAAATATATGACACGTGCAACAAATTTCTCATAAACCTGAAACACTAACATAAAAACTCCGTAAAAAGGGAACATTTCTGAAAAAAAGTTACAGGTCCAACAGGTCCAAACCGTAATCCCACTATGTTGATCCAGAGAAAGGCAAAAAAAGCCATCAACTATCCCATATTAGTGATATTAGAATAAATTCCTCAAGCCCCCAAGATGTACAAAGCTTCACTGTTAGTACCGTCCCCCATGTATTCTATACTGCATTCATAACCTGCTAACAATACAAATATTATATTCTCTCCGTGACTAGCATATATTTCATGCAATATAATTTCAGTTCCAGGACATAATGAGAACAACCTAAAGTATTCAATTATACATAATAACAGCTTTTACTTGCAATCCTTGAAATCTGCGGTTCAAATAGCGAGATTTTAAAATATTACTTTTTTTTAGCAGACGTTTAGATTATGTTGCCAGTAGAACGAGGGAAAGGGCAAGATTTTTTCTTCTACAAGTATGCAAATGAATACTTGCGAAAAGAAACATCTAAAAATAATAACAATGGGATAAACTCCAAACGGAGAAGCAACTCAATGCAGTCGAAAGTGCAATGAATTCAATGCTGACAGAAAACAAGCTCGAAATATAATGTTGCCAACGAGCATAAAAGAAGTTACAGCATACTGGAGGCAGTAACACGAGATAAACAACAGTAAAATCAAGTAAACAACAAACTAAGGGCTCCGCATCCGAGGCGTACTTTTTGCGGCTCAGTTGTGAACCCATTCACTTCAATGGGGCCACAAAACATGCCCGTGTGCTGTCCGCATCCGTCACTCCCTTCCATGGCCCCGCGAAAAAAAAAACATGTCCTATTCTTGTCCGTTTTGCAGACAACAATAGGCATTTCTATTGTAGTCAAATTGCGGAATGCACAGGGGCGGCATCTGTGTTTTACGGATTCACAATTTGCGCACCACAAAACATGGTGCCGTCGTGTTCATGAGCCCTGAGCCCTATGCAATCAACCATATTTTTTTCAGTGTGACATCTGCTTTTTTCACGAATAGCACACTGACCAACTTATTTCTATGGGGCCATCTGTTTTTTGGGGATCTGTCAGTGAGATCCGCAAATCTTAGTGCAGGTCCTTATCTTGTCCCTATTTGTGGATGAGAAAAAATCTGGAACGTACATGGAACGGAGTCATATTTTGCCTGTTTTTCCTCAAAATGAAATATGAACCTCACAAATGAATGCCCATAGAGGCAGATGTCACTGGAGGGACGGTGCTAAGACGATTTTAGGAACTATGATGGTGAAGTAAGAAGGAAAATCAAGTATTCCGTAGACAGGCAAAAAAGTGTGGAAAGGCCAAAAATTCATGTGTTTAGTAAAAACTGGAGAACAAACTGAAAAGAATTAAAGAAAAAGCTACTTAGTCTACGTTCACATCTCCGTCCACAAATATGGCAGGCTGTTCCGGCCTGCCGGAGTTCACTGTATCCGACACAGCCAGATAATACCGCGAACCACCGGATTCCCATTGACTATATTGAAATCCGATGGGGATCTGGCTGCTTTCTGGCAAAAATACCAGCGTCCATGCATGATTTTTTGTACTGCTGAATGCAGACAGATCAGATCCCAATATACTCAATGAGGATCCGGTGGTTCATGTCATGATCCGGCTATGCTGGATATCGAGAACTCTGCCAGGCTGTTCCTCTAAACACAGATGGATGGCATCTGTGTTGTGTCTGTGGTTTTCATGGACCCATAGACTATATTTGCATGAGGGATCCATAATCACGTGGTTTTACCACAAACCCACAGTCCACAGCAAACCACTGATGTGTGAATATATACACGATTGATACGTGAGCGGTCGGTGGACAACATAGACAGCACATCGGAAAGAGGCCTTAGTCTCCTACTGTGCTTCATGGAAACCAATGAAATCTGTTGAGCTTAGATGTGGCTTTACGTTAGTCTGACTCTGACAGTAATATGATGAATAAGGGTGCCAATAAAGGATCAACCTATGAAGCCCCTGGACCCAGAGTTTGGGGTGGGCTGCCTATGCACTCCACAATACTGACTTGCCAAGAGCTGCTGATATTCAGGCTCTCCTGTATACTGCACTGCGCAGCCGACCGATTCAACTGGTAAGTGGATGCACACCAGTTCTGGGGGCTGTACAGTAGGTGCACTTTATGGCCACCAGCATGACCCTTTCTGGGAATCTTTTCTTAGAATTGTGTTATGCTATTCCATTGTTATTCCTCTTAGAAATATATGATTCAACTAACAATTCAATGTAATAACTTCCCTTGTCAGTGGGGCTTCTCCCTACGCACTTGAAGCACTGACTGGACAGTGTCATAATGTGAGGGGAAACACCCCAATGACAAGGGTAATGGTAACACCATTGATTCATATATTTCCAGGGGGAATAACAGCGGCACAACATAACAAAGAATTCTAAGAAAGATGACAAGTCTGGAGAGCTGACACTTGAACACAAGGATTATATGAAAGCATTTACCTGCAGACGTTTGCTTGAACTTTTCACTTTTTTTCTTTCTCCATTTCCAAGGCTTGAAAAGTCTTCCTAAAGTGGCGAATTTACTTCTTCGTCTGATGGGTGGAGTGTGGGTGCCAGGCACGAGGGACTCTGAGCGCATTGCAGCCAGTCTTTCCACTTCTTCAGCTGAAATATGTAAATATATGAGAGAAGGTAAATTCTCTGAAACATTCAGTGTCAGTAATGCACAATAATAAATTAATATTTTATATATATACCATAATCATAGAAAATAGAAGGTTATCCGGAATAATAGAAATAAAATGAAGGCAGATATATGCCAACCAGATACTGCATGTCCCATATGCCTTCATCCACACCACCACAAAGGAGAGATGAATGAAGTACATGAGACACAGGAGATCCTCGATACAACGATGGAAATGTATTCATGCAACTTAAAAATATGATGTGTTAGCAAAAAAGTAAGAATGCAGGAAAAGCGGCCAAATCCTTCTTCATCTCACCATGTGCTTAGAAAAATGTAAGATTTTATAGGCAGCATGCAGACAAAGAGGCATAATATCTTATTACGTGTCCCCTGACATACTCAACCTCCCAGATGTCTCCTATAACGGCGTATTTATCACACTTACGGCTGATTCACATGACTGTGATCGGCCCAGCAGACATGATTTGTGTGTCTGCCGCATCTCCCGAGCCGAACTGACTGTATCATAGTGATTTGTGATAGGGTAAGTTCAGATGTGATCGAGGGTCTATTGCAGGGATCAGCAACCCCCGACACTCCAGCTGTTCAGAAACTACAACTCCCAGAGTGCTTTATTCACTTCTATGGGAGTTAGAATAACAGCCGGATATGTCTGCATGCTGGGAGTTGTAGTGTCACAGCAGCTGGAGTGCTATTGTATTATCATGTGAGTACAGTACAATAGGTCCGTCATCAGATATGAACTGACTGCATTATAAATCACTATGATACAGCTAGCTGGGGTCAGGGGAGCCGTGGGCACGTTCTGGTGCCTTAATGCAGCTTTGGATGCCAAAACCTAGAGGGAATTCAAAAAGTAGTATCTCTCTTCAATACTTTCTCTGCTTTTATGAAAGAAAATCTTTTCCAGAATTCATTTAAACCATGCGAAAAAGTATCTGTCCTCCTAGGCTACCTTCACACCGGCATTTTTGCTGGATCTGTCATGGATCAGAAAAAAACGCTTCCGTTCTGATAATACAACCACCTGTATCCGTTATGAACGGATCTGGTTATCTCTAAAATAGCCAAGACAGATCCGTCTATAAAACCATTGAAAACAGATCCGTCACCATTGACTTACATTGTGTGTTATGACGGATCCGTCTTGCTCCGCATCCCAGGACGCCCTCAAAAATGCTGCTTGCAGTGTTATTCTGTCCGCGATGTGGACGCAACCAAACGGAACGGAATGCATTCTGGTGCACTCAGCTTCATTCAGTTCAGTTTAGCCCCCATTGACAATGAATGGAGACAATACTGAAGACGAAAAGGGAAAGCGCAGATGTGAAAGCATCCTTATAAAAGGATCACAGTTGCTCTAGCTGCCAAAGCCTGCAAAATTGCCCAGCGAAATGCATAAATCTCCAAGACCGGGAACCCCATTTTATATGTGCAGGCTGAGTGCAAGGGTTAAAAAAAAAAGACTTACCTATCCCGGAGCTCCGGTTCCAGTGCCAAGTTACCTTCTTCTTTGCTACCAGTCTCTGGTGGCCTGCAAGTGTGATATGCCGTCTTCATGCACGCTACTGCTGCCAGACAATCAGGTAGGACATGTGACTGCTGCCACTGCTGAGGCCATTGTTGGTCGGCAGAGAATATGTGTATGTAGATGGCATGTCATACTTCCATTCGAGCAGGAACAAGAAGCTGAGGAAAAGGGAGCTTGGCGCTGGAACCGGAACACGTTGACAGGTGAATCTTTTTATTTTAACACTTGCACCCAGCCTGCACATATCAAAAAGGGTTCCTGGTCTCAGAGAACCCCTTCAAGTTGACCATGTAATACCTGTAACTGTACCTTTAAATACAAAATCCCTTTAAAGAAATATATGACACACTGATTACATAACTCACATAATGTATTGATCAGCACAGTTCTGATCACTACATCCCTCCTGGATGGGCAGCACATACATGGTCACCTCTTCACTGGGAACAGTCGCTCCTGTTAGAAGAATTATACTTCCATAGGTGTCGGCTGCGCTCTCATTCTGACAACAGCAATCTCTCCAATACACATACACTCATAGTTCAGCCACGCTAGTATGCGTTTTCAGTAGAGAGAGAGGAGAATGCCCCTGTGACACCTCTGGCGGTGGATTATCTCCTGGGAGAACGCAAGGATCAGGTGATAAAATACAATTCGCCCAATCCTCCTCTCTTCCATCATCTGTTCAGGGAGCGTCAGAAGCTCTCGCTCTAGCTATCCGGCCATTCCTGCCAAAAACCCCAAAACAGCATTTTCGGCTAAAAATACACTAATGTGTATGGGGCTCTTTATTTGGAAAACCGCTTTAAAAGGCAACAAGTATTCCATCTGACTGAAGGAATATGAGTCCCTTTTATTCACGGGCTCTTAGACATTGTCCAAATGGTCAGTTCACCCAGTGTGCAAAGATTTAAAGGCTATGTACACCTTTGGGGACAATTTGATTTTATGATTGCATTTTACTCATTTGGGGCTAAAAATCATTTTTTCAATTAGTCTTTATTAAAAAATATTGAGCCGCTCTGTCACAAAGGATTAACTTTTTCTAGCCGTGTGCTTTCACTTTGTGCCGTCTAATAAACCTTATTTCTAAATAACTAAGAGGTCATATACACTTATTTATGCCACATTTTTATCAGTAAGATAAAAACTGAGCTATAATGAGTGTTTATAAGGTCAGAGAGCAGAGATAAGGAGCCTGTCAGCTCCCTGTCTGACTGAGCAGAGAGAAAATTCAGATCCTGATAGTAGAGCATCTCAGCCTTGTACATTTTTAACAAAGATTCTTAGCTCATATTGGGTACAATGAAACAATAAAAAAAATGGCCCCCAAAGGTAGCCTTTAAGTCATAATATAAAATTATAGAAACGCGGTAAACAATTCAGCAAAGTGAAATAAAGAAGATCACTACATAGTCCTTCAAGGACACATGGTATTTTTGGAGCTTGTGTTCTTCTATTACATCTTCATTAAAAGTTATTTTCCTAAACCAAGTCATCATCATCTATCGCAAATCACTTGCAAAACGCTAATCAGCGCTTCTCATCCAGAAGAGTCATCCAATTCTCCATCATCACTCTAATTTCTAGATCACTAGACAATCAACATAAATGTTTAGTCAAGTATCTAAATCTAAGTACAGAACACGTAATTTACCTGTCATATTAAATAAATCAGCAAATATGAAACAAACAAAACCAAACATTGGCAAAAAAATATATAAAAGTAAAAAATACATGACATTGACAACCTCTCCTTACTTGAATGAGAGAAGCTATAATATTATACTACACTGCCACTACAAACAGCCGATCAGCGAGCGGGGGGTGCCGGGAGCAGGACCTCCACTGATCTGATATTGATGACTTATCCTGAGGATAGGTCATCAATATCGTGAAACATGACAGCCCCATCAAGTCACTGGCATCACTTGTAGTATGGCACAAGTCGCTGAGGCTACTGGCTGCAGTGGTTATGTGCTGGTATGGCATGCCATCATTGGCAGTCTGAAAAGAAAGAATGGTGCAGGACTGCCCAATTTTCTGGGGAACTGAAGAGGTGAGTACTGTATCTGTTATTTTCTGCCCCCCTTTAAAAAAAAACAAAAACACTTGAGAGGAGATTTATCAAACTGGTATCAAGTAGAACTGGCTTAGTTGCCCATAGCAACCAATCAGATTCCACCTTTCATTTCACACAGCTCCTTTGGAAAATTAAAGGTGGAATTTCATTGGTTGCTATGGGCAACTAAGCCAGTTCTACTTTATACCAGTTTGATAAATCTCCCCCTTGGACTTTACGTCCTTCTACGCCCATTTCCAGACCCCATTTTAAAGAGATCGTATCAATTAAAGAAGTTATCCAGTTACACGATACTTATGATTTCTCCTTACTTGAATGGGAGAAGAAGCTGTAATTACACTCCACTGCCACTAAAATGTATGCGGAACGTATTCACCCAGTATATACTTTTTTTTTTTTTGCAAGAAATTTATTACAGTTCCATGTAATTCGAAATAGCTCTGTCATAGGAGATATAGACAGAGGGTCTAGCCATTGAGCACATACTGCACAACCCTCCCCCGTCCGATTCACAGAAATGGTTTGCAGGGCAGCTTATCTACAGTAGAGGTATGCCTGATAGCATCCTCCCTTTAAATCAGCATCCTTTCCTTGAAAGCATCCTATTCATGACCACAGGGACCACTTGTGTTACATTCTAAACCATGTGATATACGCAATTTCTTTATTGCATCCAATGCATCTAAAATCAACAGCTGCTAAACAGAGCCACAGTATGTGTCTCCATGGTAACAGACTACAAACACACCTTATGTAGTCTGGTCCTGCAGTCATACTCCTTATCTGTCCACTACACAACAGTAAGAGCTCAGTTTTCCTGACGTAGAGCTCTACAGTATGCAGCAAGCCCCTGACCTACCACTAGTAGTAATACAGAGAACTGCTTCAGCCACTAGAATGTTTTATCAGAAAATCACCATGGAATTTTAAACCCATGTTAATTAAAGTAAATATCAACAGCAGTGATTAATCTGATGGAAGGTCTGGATTCAGCTGAATGATTTATACATACATAAAAGCAAAATTTAGTCTTGTTTGTGCAAACTCAAAGGGCCTATTCAACCCCTATAATAACCCCCCTAATGCCTGGGCCCCTCATATAGATTATACTTACCCCACTCCCAGCACCTGCATCATTTTTGATCCCCACACGGCCGCAGCTGCATCTCACGGATCAAAATGTAACCCGCAGTGCTAGGGAGGCTCGTCCCCGTCGTGGCCTGCTGAGCACTTCCCCCCCACATTGCCGGATGTTTTGATTTGTGCGACGGGGAGATGCAGGGATCAGGAGCGATGCAGGTGCCGGGGAGCTGGGTAATTATAATCCATATGAGGGGCCCATGCATTAGGGGGGTCATTATAGGGGTTGGATAACCCCCTTTAAGTTTGCACAAAACAAGAATAAATTTCACTTTTATATATGTATAAAACATTCAGCTGAATTCAGACCTTCAGGGGATAACCTCTTTAAGTCTTATCATGTTTGGATTATGCAATTATTAAAGGGAACTTGTTGTTTTAAGTGAATTTTCAGATGACACTGTCCTGTATGTGGGGAGTTTTATCAAGACAGACGATTTCAATGTCATTCGTAAAGGGGTATCGAGCAATTAATATTGATGACCGATCCTCAGAATAGGGCATCAAAATCAGATTAGTGGGGGTTGGAGTCTCAAGACCACCACAGATCAGCTGATAGAAGAGGCTGGCGCTCTGTGAGTGTCGTGGCCTCTTCCTAGGTCATGTGACATCATGGTACATCGGTCACATGGCCTAGTTGAAGCTTAGCCCTATTCAAGTCAATGGGGCTGAGCTGCAAAACCAAGCCCTGCCACTGCCACTATATACAATGTATGACACTGTGCTTTGTAAGCTTCCGAAAGCCCATGGTGTTCACCAGAGCTCCGGTGACGCTGTGGCTCCCTGAAAGAGCAGATTGGGACGGTAAACAGTGGCAGCACATGCAGTAATCATCCCTGTGTTACCGCGATCATTCATCCCCAGACAAATTCATTGTTTGTTCCTGTTTACGTGGTGATATTTACAGCTGACAGTGACTTTATGTGCCAGCAAAACAATCTGCGGCATTTCTAGAGAGCGCAACTATCAGGACCTAGTGTGCGAGCATTCATTTCCGATAATTAAGGTATCCCCTACAATGGAAACCCCCAAAAGTACGAGCATTATTTTCCAATAAATGTAAATGGCCACTGTTTCACACTGTCAGCACAGCCTTCCGACCAGCTTACTGGGAATCGGACGGACATACAGCACGCAGTGGTATTTGTCTGTCCGTTTCTCAGGATATTTGCTGGCTTGAGGCCAGATCACGGCCGGACCCCATTATAGTTAATGGGACCAGGCTTGAACAGCCTGCAGGATCGGTAAACACTAGCCTAAGAGACAGACGGAAAGGAGCATGAGCACCAGATTACACGTGCTTTCTAGTCTGGATCCATGGAGATACATAGGTCAGCAAAAGTGCTGTATACACAGTATAATAGGAGATGTTAATCAATGCAATATACTTTCATTTTTTTTTATTTTAGACGTATTGGAGCTATACAAATGACTATAAAGCTGGAAAGTCTCTGACAGAACACAGGTCGTCTGCGGATGGACTTGTTCCTCTTCAGCGCTGCCTCTATAGCCGATTACTCATGTCTGTTAAGTGATTGAATTCCTACTTGAAATTAAATTAATGTGATGAATCATCAGACTTCTCTTATCATGACCAGAAAAGAGCCACAATTATTGTTGGTAAATCTGTTAACTCTTAAAGGACCCTGTCGAGTGCAATTGTTTTCTCATTTTTTGGCAGTGGAACTGTATGCATTTTAAAGTGGTTTTCCTGAGAGATGCTCGGAGCCTGGATTACGTCTTTAAAGAAGAACTCCCGCAAAAATTTTTATTCCATGTTCTGCTACAAATGTACATGATGTAATCTGTAGTGAATGTCATTTTCTTACCAGTGTCTGTATTTTTGACTCATATAATCGTGAAGTTTCTTATCTGTGTCATGTGACTAGGAATTAGACCCACCAACTTACACAGAGACTTATGTGTGGACAGGAAGTCTAATTCTCTATGCATTCCTATGGGAGCCTCACTTTCAGTTTCATAGGAATGAATAGAGCAGTGACTGGCTTCCTGTCCTGGGTCAGTAGGTCAGGGAGTTGGTCACATGACCCAGTTTCAATAAGAAGAGAGGTTATTACTCACAATTACATTCTCTGATAAGATTACATTCACTATAGATTATATCATGCACCTTTCTAACAGGTCAGAGAATAAAAATTTTTGCGGGAGTTCTTCTTTAAAGGGAACCTGTCATCTCCGAAACACCCCCTGAACTACAGTAAGAGATGTATAGTGTAAGTGATGCTGAATCCGAATATGTAAGTTTTATCTTCATACTCACTTCCATTCCGACGCTGTGCTCCCACAAACCTGCAGTAAAATGCACTCAGTGGACTCTTCTTTGAGTCCTCTCCATTATATGAGTGAGCAATGGAGTCCACTAAGTGTATTTTACTGCAGGTTTGTGGGAGCACAGTGTCAGAATGGAAGTGAGTATAAAGATAAAACTTACATATTCGGATTCAGCATCACTTACACTATACAACACTTACTCTACTTCAGGGGGTGTTTTGGAGATGACAGGTTCCCTTTAAGTTGCTTAAAGGGAAACATAGTTGTGGTTCACCTGATTAAACTCCTGTTTTTGTTTTGTTGATCCGAGGCTCCGTTCCCGAGTTTTGATACTTTTTCTTAATATGCAAAATGGTCCTTTGGTACAAAGAGGGCGTCACCATTGCTCTTGTTACACCCAGGCTCCGCTCCTTTCTGTAGCCAGCCCCTCCCTGGCCGCTTTGACACTGCCTGGCCCTGTCAAGATTTCTTTCATAAAGGAAAGATGTCACTGGAACAAGCTAGTGAGCTAGGGACGAGTGCATGTTACAGAAGCTAAAGTGCACAGAGATACCCAGTGACAGCCTCTTGAATAATAAAGCCATTCCTCTGTTATTCCTCTCAGCCCTTCAGGAGAGGTGAGAAGGATAAACATGACCCATCACCAGGGGTGCACCTAGCCTTTCTGCTGCCCGAGGCGAAATGAAACGGCGCCCCCCCCCCCCAAGCCAATGAAAGCACACATTGCCCATGGCACTTCTGCTGCTCCTACCTGGTGCTGCCTGAGGAGATCGCCTCATTGGCGGTGCACCCCTGCTCATCACCCTCTAGCACGGTGGTCTGCAACCCCCAACTGGTGATTCTACAACTCCCTGCATGCCCTGATAACCAGTGAGACATTAAGGTTGTGTGCCAGGAATAATATTTCACATTTGTCAAACCTGGATCTGAATATTTTTGCAATTTCATACAATTAAAAATGTAGTATAACCAGTGAGCTATTCAATAAAATGCATCTGTATAGCGCCACGTGCTGCTTGTTCTTTTCCTCATTTCGTGTCCACCTCACTGAGGTGGTCGCACATGTTCAGTTTAAATCTTCAACTGTCACAAGCTGTGACATTGTGACAGTTACATGAAAACGGCTACATCAGAAAAGGTAACCCCCCCCCCGAAAGGACACGCCCCCCTGAGCTGCCAGTTTGAAATAAATCTAGCACAACAACTGAAGCAATAAATGGGGAGATCTCCGGATCCATGTGAGGTATAGGGCTGGTTCTAGCTTTGTTAATAAGACATTTTCATGTACTATATGATGTCTGATTTTCATTTTTTGCATCAGTCATGGGATAACCCTTTAACGGACCTGAGCTGCAATACCAAGTACAGCCACGGTAAAATGTATGATGCTGTGCCTGGTAAGGTGTGAGGAGGCCGCGGTGCTCTTCAAACAGCTGATTGGCGCGGATGCTGGGAGTCACATCCCCACTGATCAGAAGATGAGCCACCAGTATCAAAATCCTGGGCAACCTAAACACGTCTATAGTGCAGAACAAGAGAGAAAATGCGATCTACTGCGGCTTTGGGGAGACTCACCAGTCACACATCACCCAAATACATGTAAATGGAGAACAAAAGAGCAACATTTCCCATTTATTCCTACTGTAAAGTGAGACGCATGGAAAGTTACACAAGGCGAGCTGCGTCATGAGATCTGAGGGTCTGTATGAAAACAATGGGAGGCAGATTCTGCATTTTCGCCTCACTCATATTTTCTTTGTGAAACACAAGAACAGGTCACTTTATGGCACAAAAAGAAACACTTTCTATTAGTTTATGAGATTTGTGGAGTGAGGTGACCCACAATGAGATTATGGATAATTATGGGGAGGCTGATGCTCCAAACTGTATCGGATGTCAGATATTTCATCGTCTCCTGACAAACACATTTGCATTAATCATAAGGCACGTTTTCTTAAAAATATGCATTGCGCCGTCCTTCTGTTATTCCGCTTAGAAATGTATAACAGTGACATCTCGGTATTAACGTTTATGGCGATTGTCCCTATATACTGACAAAGTCCAATCAGTGTTGCCAGTGTCAGTTTATGTAGACATGGAATATGAGAATGCCTAGTTGTGAAGTTGTCCATGCATTTCTAGGAGGACTAACAGAAGGACGGCAGGAGGAAGGGCGCTCCAACATTGGTATGTCACCAATGGGAGAATGGGCAGAGATAGCTGCATATATACAGGAGGATCGGGAGAGATAGCTGCATATATACAGGAGGATCGGGAGAGATAGCTGCATATATACAGGAGGATCGGGAGAGATAGCTGCATATATACAGGAGGATCGGGAGAGATAGCTGCATATATACAGGAGGATCGGGAGAGATAGCTGCATATATACAGGAGGATCGGGAGAGATAGCTGCATATGTACGGACTCTTTTTGGCACTTTATGACGGTCCGCCCTCTGGCACTTTGTGGGACCCACACCTATCAGACATTGGGGGCATATCCAAGCGATATGCCCCCAATGTCCAAGATGGGAATACCCCTTTAAGAATAGATCATCAATATCATCCAAAATCCTTGTGCACCCACTGTTTTATATACATTTCCCCCTATTCACAGAGTTTTGAGAATGTAAAGACCTGAACCTAAGGCCGAGCATCGGGTAGATCATCACTAACAAGCGTACATAGGAATGCTCATTGGCAATAATCTGCTGGTGTAAAGGTGCCGCCTATTACCCAATGAACGAGCAAAAAGCTAGTTTATCTGGTAATAACATCGTTTGTACGGTCACATAAATCATCGTCTGCCGACAGCAGATCGTTCCGTCTAGCACTTAAAGGAGTTATCCAGGAAAGGATATTTATGACTTGTCCTCAAGATAGTTATCAGTATCAGATCCGCAGGGGTGTGACACCTCAACCCCTGCCAATCAGCTGCACAGCCACTTCCCAGGCCAGTGACATCACTATACATCAGTCTCAGCCCTATTCAAGTCAATGTGTCTGAGCTGCAATACCAAGCACTGCCACTATACCATGTACGGCGCTGTCATTGGAAAGCTGCTGGGAGCCTACATTGCTCACCAGATCCCTGGTAAACGCGCGGCTCCCTGAAACAGCTGATCGCGGGGGCAGGGCCGCTGATAGGGCAGTACAACTGGTACTGCCCTATGGGGCCCGGACTCTAGGACATGATGGGGGGGCCCGGCCCGGCCCGGGCGGCCCGCCTGTAACGGGCCCGCCGGCCGCCGCGGGCCAGGGGTTAGAGGGTGCTGTCGCACTGTTGTGACGTGGGCGGCGCGATGACGTAATCGCGCCGCCTGCGCCGTTCCTTAGGAGACCGCCCGGAGGGGAGACCGCGCCAGCCGGCCTGGTAGGACAACTCTTGGGGGCACAAGACGCTAACCTGAGGTCTGAGGGGGGCACAAGACGCTGACCTGAGGTCTGAGTGGGGCACAAGACGCTGACCTGAGGTCTGAGGGGGGCACAAGACGCTGACCTGAGGTCTGAGGGGGACACAAGACGCTGACCTGAGGTCTTAGGGGGGCACAAGACGCTGACCTGAGGTCTGATGGAGGCACAAGACGCTGACCTGAGGTCTGATGGGGGCACAAGACGCTGACCTGAGGTCTGAGGGGGGCACAAGACGCTGACCTGAGGTCTGATGGGGGCACAAGACGCTGATCTGAGGTCTGATGGGGGCACATTGTGTTAATTTGAGGTCTGATGGGGGCACAAGACGCTGATCTGAGGTCTGAGGGGGGCACAAGACGCTGATCTGAGGTCTGATGGGGGCACAAGACGCTGACCTGAGGTCTGATGGGGGCACAAGACGCTGACCTGAGGTCTGAGGGGGGCACAAGACGCTGACCTGAGGTCTGAGGGGGGCACAAGACGCTGACCTGAGGTCTGATGGGGGCACAAGACGCTGATCTGAGGTCTGATGGGGGCACATTGTGTTAATTTGAGGTCTGATGGGGGCACAAGACGCTGATCTGAGGTCTGAGGGGGGCACAAGACGCTGATCTGAGGTCTGATGGGGGCACAAGACGCTGACCTGAGGTCTGAGGGGGGCACAAGACGCTGACCTGAGGTCTGAGGGGGGCACAAGACGCTGACCTGAGGTCTGATGGGGGCACAAGACGCTGATCTGAGGTCTGATGGGGGCACAAGACGCTGACCTGAGGTCTGATGGGGGCACAAGACGCTGATCTGAGGTCTGATGGGGGCACATTGTGTTAATTTGAGGTCTGATGGGGGCACAAGACGCTGATCTGAGGTCTGAGGGGGGCACAAGACGCTGATCTGAGGTCTGATGGGGGCACAAGACGCTGACCTGAGGTCTGATGGGGGCACAAGACGCTGACCTGAGGTCTGAGGGGGGCACAAGACGCTGACCTGAGGTCTGAGGGGGGCACAAGACGCTGACCTGAGGTCTGATGGGGGCACAAGACGCTGATCTGAGGTCTGATGGGGGCACATTGTGTTAATTTGAGGTCTGATGGGGGCACAAGACGCTGATCTGAGGTCTGAGGGGGGCACAAGACGCTGATCTGAGGTCTGATGGGGGCACAAGACGCTGACCTGAGGTCTGAGGGGGGCACAAGACGCTGACCTGAGGTCTGATGGGGGCACAAGACGCTGACCTGAGGTCTGATGGGGGCACAAGACGCTGACCTGAGGTCTGATGGGGGCACAAGACGCTGACCTGAGGTCTGATGGGGGCACATTGTGTTAATTTGAGGTCTGATGGGGGCACAAGATGCTGATCTGAGGTCTGAGGGGGGCACAAGACGCTGATCTGAGGTCTGATGGGGGCACAAGACGCTGATCTGAAGTCTGATGGGGGCACAATGTGTTGATCTGAGGTTTATTATCCCTGTACTGTGACATCACTGTGTGTATTATCCCTGTACAGCGACATCACTGTGTTTATTATCCCTGCACTGTGACATCACTGTGTTTATTATCTCTGTACTGTGACATCACTGTGTTTATTATCCCTGTACTGTGACATCACTGTGTTTATTATCCCTGTACAGTGACATCACTCTGTTTATTATCCCTGTACAGTGACATCACTGTTTATTATCTCTGTACAGTGACATCGCTGTGTGTATTATCCCTGTACAGTGACATCACTCTGTTTATTATCCCTGTACAGTGACATCGCTGTGTGTATTATCCCTGTACAGTGACATCACTGTGTGTATTATCCCTGTACAGTGACATCACTGTGTTTATTATCCCTGTACGGTGACATCACTGTGTTTATTATCCCTGTACAGTGACATCACTGTGTTTATTATCCCTGTACTGTGACATCACTGTGTTTATTATCTCTGTACTGTGACATCGCTGTGTTTATTATCCCTGTACAGTGACATCGCTGTGTGTATTATCCCACTGCAGGAAGAGGTAAGTGGTCCGTGTTTGTGTGTTTGTTTTCTATTTTTCAGGGTCGTGAATGCAGAGGACTACGTCGGATTCGGTGGACTACGTCGGACCAGCTTTTTTTTTTTTTTTAATAAAATGGTCAAACAGGGGTCTGGGGGAGTGTTTATTTCAATAAAATGTTTTATACTTGTGTGTGTATTTTTTTTTTACAATACTACAGTTTTAGTAATTATGGCTATCTACAGACGGCCCTGATTACTAATACTGGGCTTAGTACTTGCCGGTATGGCAGGCCAGCACTAACCCCAACATCTATTACCTCGGCACCCACCGCCACCAGGGGTGCCGGGAAGAGCCGGGTACCCGCAGGACCGGACCTTCTAAATTGAGGGTCTGGCTCTGGGGCGGCTGCAGGCTGGTACCATTAGGCTGGGAAGGGCCAATAACCGTGTCCCTTCCCACCCTGGTAGTGCCAGGCTGCTGCTGCTGGTTGTATCTGGCTGGTGAAGGAAAAAAGGGGGGGACCCCACGCCATTTTTTTAAAATTATTTAATTATTTTTTTTAAAAAATGGCGTGGGGTCCCCCCCTTTTTTCCTTTACCAGCCAGATACAACCAGCAGCGGCAGCCTGGCACTACCAGGGTGGGAAGGGACACGGTTATTGGCCCTTCCCAGCCTAATGGTACCAGCCTGCAGCCGCCCCAAAGCCAGACCCTCAATTTAGAAGGTCCGGTCCTGCGGGTACCCGGCTCTTCCCGGCACCCTTGGTGGCGGTGGGTGCCGAGGTAATAGATGTTGGGGTTAGTGCTGGCCTGCCATACTGGCAAGCACTAAGCCCAGTATTAGTAATCAGGGCCGTCTATAGATAGCCATAATTACTAAAACTGTAGTATTGTAAAAAAAAAAAATACACACACAAGAATAAAACATTTTATTGAAATAAACACTCCCCCAGACTCCTGTTTGACCATTTTATTAAAAAAAAAAAAAAAAAAAGCTGGTCCGACGTAGTCCACCGAATCCGACGTAGTCCTCTGCATTCACGACCCTGAAAAATAGAAAACAAACACACAAACACAGACCACTTACCTCTTCCTGCACTGGGATAATACACACAGCGATGTCACTGTACAGGGATAACAAACACAGTGATGTCACTGTACAGGGATAATATACACAGTGATGTCACAGTACAGAGATAATAAACACAGTGATGTCACAGTACAGGGATAATAAACACAGCGATGTCACAGTACAGAGACAATAAACACAGTGATGTCACAGTACAGGTATAATAAACACAGTGATGTCACAGTACAGAGATAATAAACACAGTGATGTCACAGTACAGGGATAATAAACACAGTGATGTCACAGTACAGGGATAATACACACAGTGATGTCACAGTACAGAGATAATAAACACAGTGATGTCACAGTACAGAGATAATAAACACAGTGATGTCACAGTACAGAGATAATAAACACAGTGATGTCACAGTACAGAGATAATAAACACAGCGATGTCACAGTACAGAGATAATAAACACAGTGATGTCACAGTACAGGGATAATAAACACAGCGATGTCACTGTACAGAGATAATAAACACAGTGATGTCACAGTACAGGGATAATAAACACAGCGATGTCACTGTACAGAGATAATAAACACAGTGATGTCACAGTACAGGGATAATAAACACAGCAATGTCACTGTACAGGGATAATAAACACAGTGATGTCACTGTACAGGGATAATAAACACAGTGATGTCACTGTACAGAGATAATAAACACAGTGATGTCACAGTACAGAGATAATAAACACAGTGATGTCACAGTCCAGGGATAATACACACAGTGATGTCACAGTACAGAGATAATAAACACAGTGATGTCACTGTACAGGGATAATAAACACAGTGATGTCACAGTACTGGGATAATACACACAGCGATGTCACTGTACAGGGATAATAAACACAGTGATGTCACTGTACAGGGATAATAAACACAGTGATGTCACTGTACAGGGATAACAAACACAGTGATGTCACTGTACAGAGATAATAAACACAGTGATGTCACAGTCCAGGGATAATACACACAGTGATGTCACAGTACAGAGATAATAAACACAGTGATGTCACTGTACAGGGATAATAAACACAGTGATGTCACTGTACAGAGATAATAAACACAGTGATGTCACAGTCCAGGGATAATACACACAGTGATGTCACAGTACAGAGATAATAAACACAGTGATGTCACTGTACAGGGATAATAAACACAGCGATGTCACTGTACAGGGATAATAAACACAGCGATGTCACTGTACAGGGATAATAAACACAGTGATGTCACAGTACAGGGATAATAAACACAGTGATGTCACAGTACAGGGATAATAAACACAGTGATGTCACTGTACAGAGATAATAAACACAGTGATGTCACAGTCCAGGGATAATACACACAGTGATGTCACAGTCCAGAGATAATAAACACAGTGATGTCACTGTACAGGGATAATAAACACAGTGATGTCACAGTACAGAGATAATAAACACAGTGATGTCACAGTACAGGGATAATAAACACAGTGATGTCACAGTACAGGGATAATAAACACAGTGATGTCACAGTACAGAGATAATAAACACAGTGATGTCACAGTACAGGGATAATAAACGCAGTGATGTCACAGTACAGAGATAATAAACACAGTGATGCGACTTGTTAAGAAAAAAAAATTAGCCATTTTGCAATCTGTAAAGTTTACCCGAAAGGGGGGGGGCCCGCGAAATTTGCCTGTAGGGGGCCCCGAAATTCCTGATGGCAGCCCTGCGCGGGGGTGCCGGGACTCGGAGCCCATGCACCATCCGATTCCGATTTTCCCACAAAACTCGCTTATTCCAGTGAATGGATATGTGAGAATAACCCAAAACATACGGACTACATCTGTGTTCGGTGCGTTTAAAAACCAGTCTGTGTTTCAGACAAGTTTCAGAAAGAGCCCATAATTCTTCATGCACACAGTCACATTATGATGCCATTTTGTACGGAGCAGTAATAGGTCACCCACTGAGGTGCATAGGGCCTTCCTATACCGCTGTCTACACTACCTCCAATTATGTACAAATTAGACATTACAAACAAGGCATGTTCCATATCATGCTGTGTGCGACGGAGGTGTATCTCTGGACACAGAAGCTATAGCATGGAGCCACAAGGAATGCCCAATATCGGCACCTTCAGACAAACCAACAACCAGTACAATGTAAAGCATATTATGGCCATATCTGCTGATATCCTGCCCATCCATATTGTAATATTAGAGGGTGTCTGTCACCAGTTTTATGTTGTCCTGTCTGAGGGCAGCAGAAGGTGGTGGCATAGACCCCAACTGAAACTTACTTTTCTTGGCCAGTCATTTCCTTGATGGTGAGAAGCTCCAGGGTGAGCCTAGCGCTGGAATCCGCTCAATACAAGGGGCGGGGTTGCAGTCCCCATATTCATCCCGCGGATGATTGACAGCCTTTGTCCCATACTATTGGGACCCCCAAGCCCCTGCCTTGAGGAGATTCCAGCACTCTGCTTGTGCTGCTCCTTCAAGATCTTAAGAAAACAACAAAAATGTAAGTGACCCTGCGTTTTCATCGGGGTCTCTCTTTCATCGGAGTATAATACTGGTGACGGCAGATATGTCTCATAATACATCGCCAGCAGGAAGACGTGAAGCCTGTACTTCACTTAATGGTCACATCTGTGGCAATGTCTATGAGATTTCCTCCAAGCAGCTGTCATACACATACCCAATAATAAGACCGCGATATCGATTATCTGCATGACTGTCATGTCTCTCACCTATCTGATAAGTGGATCCACGACATGGAGCTAGATGACAGGGTGGACCACTGGTGGTGACAAGCTAGAAGCAGATCCTGCACGCCTCATCTACTCTGCAGAGGGAATTAAGCCTTCAAGATGCTGCTTTGTAAGAAATCAATGGTTATGGTGTAGTCTTCACTTCCCAGCAGTGGGGAGTACGAGAGGCCACTCCATCATCCACCTCCAGAAACCAGAGCTGTGAGGTACTGTGATAGAGGTGTGCCCCTGACACCTAGCACCCCACCCGGTGACCTTCAAATCTCACCCCCCCAGCGACCAACCAACAGACTTATACAGAGGGAGGAAAACATAGGACTGAAAGACAGTACTACAAGATATCTATCTAATCTGTGTATATCATACCACTATTATCTCACCTATCTATTCTATCACCTATCTATCTATCTATCTATCTATCTATCTATCTATCTATCTATCTATCTATATCTATCTATCTATCTCTCATACCCCTATGTATTCTACACTACCTCTATATCACATCTAAGTTACATATATGATAGAATAGATAATAGAGACATAGGTTAGATGATCTAACCTATGTCTCTATTATCTATTCTATCATATATGTAGTATATACCATATTGAGCAATTATGTAACCTAACTCCATATGTCATTGTATCATCTAGCTATGTATCTAATATTTATATATTTCATATCTAACAGATATCAAGCAACTATCTAAGCTATCTCTTCCCATATTTCAATCTATCTATATCACCACCACTATCCCCCTATCCTTTGTCTCTCATCCCCTCATCCTGTAAACTTCCCCGGGCTCTCAGCAGCTCCACAGAGGAGGGCTCCGGCTGCTGTCCCCCCTCTGACCACTGGGCGGCGCACGTGAAGCTCCGGGGCAGGGATGTAGAGGTGACAGGCTGTCCGTGACCCGGGGCTCTGCATTTGGGTTGTAATGGGGTAAATGTCACCCCAGAAAGGTTACGAGTGACCGGACTGCGAGTCTGATATACGGCACCCGGGCGTTCCAGCAGCCCGCCGTGTAACTGTATGCCCCCTCCTCCCTGCAGTGGGTCACCCGCTCGGCACCCCCCCCCCTTCCTGTATAATACTGGGGTCCCCGCCGGCAGCACCGTGCAGTCCGCGGCCCCTCCGTGCACTCACCTTCCTCCCCGCGGCTGCAGTTGCTGCATATGTGCTTGATCTCCTTCCCTATGTGACAGTGGATGACAAAGGACACGTTGTTGTTGTTGGTGGGCTCCTTCAGCGGCTTCATCCTCACTAAATAGAACGCTTTCTTCCGGTGCTTGTCGCCTCCGCCGGTGCCAGGCGGCACAGAGCCCTCCCTGTAGCCGAACGAAGGCAAAGAGAACATCCTGGGCTGCCTGCTGGTGTAGTGTGTGAGAGCCGCCATCCGTCCCCTCAGCAGTCACCTCACACACTCAGGAGGCAGGGGGAGGAGAGCAGCCCCAGTCTACGATGACCTCTGATAACTGCTTCCACCCACCCGGGCACAGGAGCCGGCTCTACCTGGCATGCCAGCCCCCCATGACCACAGAAATCTCAGCAGCCCCTCCTGTCCGCTCCTCTCAGCGGCAGAGCCTTCCCTGCATTACCCAGGGGCACCACAGCAAGACACACGGGTTACATTACAGGCACTGGGGGCATCATTTCTCTTAATCCCTTCCAGACAGGCACTGGGGGCATTATTTCTCTTAACCCCTTCCAGACAGGCACTGGGGGCATCATTTCTCTTAACCCCTTCCAGACAGGCACTGTGGGCATTATTTCTCTTAACCCCTTCCAGACAGGCACTGGGGGCATCATTTCTCTTAACCCCTTCCAGACAGGCACTGGGGGCATTATTTCTCTTAACCCCTTCCAGGCAGGCACTGGGGGCATCATTTCTCTTAACCCCTCCCAGGCAGGCACTGGTGGCATCATTTCTCCTAAACCCTTCCAGGCAGGCACTGGGGGCATCATTTCTCTTAACCCATTCCAGACAGGCACTGTGGGCATCATTTCTCCTAAACCCTTCCAGACAGGCACTGTGGGCATCATTTCTCCTAAACCCTTCCAGACAGGCACTGTGGGCATCATTTCTCCTAAACCCTTCCAGACAGGCACTGGGGGCATTATTTCTCTTAACCCCTTCCAGACAGGCACTGGGGGCATCATTTCTCTTAACCCCTTCCAGACAGGCACTGGGGGCATTATTTCTCTTAACCCCTTCCAGACAGGCAGTGGGGGCATCATTTCTCTTAACCCCTTCCAGACAGGCACTGGTGGCATCATTTCTCCTAAACCCTTCCAGACAGGCACTGTGGGCATTATTTCTCTTAACCCCTTCCAGGCAGGCACTGGGGGCATCATTTCTCCTGAACCCTTCCAGACAGGCACTGGGGACATCATTTCTCCTAAACCCTTCCAGACAGGCACTGTGGGCATTATTTCTCTTAACCCCTTCCAGACAGGCACTGGGGGCATCATTTCTCTTAACCCCTTCCAGACAGGCACTGGGGGCATTATTTCTCTTAACCCCTTCCAGGCAGGCACTGGGGGCATCATTTCTCTTAACCCCTCCCAGGCAGGCACTGGTGGCATCATTTCTCCTAAACCCTTCCAGGCAGGCACTGGGGGCATCATTTCTCTTAACCCATTCCAGACAGGCACTGTGGGCATCATTTCTCCTAAACCCTTCCAGACAGGCACTGTGGGCATCATTTCTCCTAAACCCTTCCAGACAGGCACTGGGGGCATTATTTCTCTTAACCCCTTCCAGACAGGCACTGGGGGCATCATTTCTCTTAACCCCTTCCAGACAGGCACTGGGGGCATTATTTCTCTTAACCCCTTCCAGACAGGCAGTGGGGGCATCATTTCTCTTAACCCCTTCCAGACAGGCACTGGTGGCATCATTTCTCCTAAACCCTTCCAGACAGGCACTGTGGGCATTATTTCTCTTAACCCCTTCCAGGCAGGCACTGGGGGCATCATTTCTCCTGAACCCTTCCAGACAGGCACTGGGGACATCATTTCTCCTAAACCCTTCCAGACAGGCACTGGGGGCATTATTTCTCTTAACCCCTTCCAGACAGGCACTGGGGGCATCATTTCTCTTAACCCCTTCCAGACAGGCACTGGGGGCATTATTTCTCTTAACCCCTTCCAGACAGGCAGTGGGGGCATCATTTCTCTTAACCCCTTCCAGACAGGCACTGGGGGCATTATTTCTCTTAACCCCTTCCAGACAGGCACTGGTGGCATCATTTCTCCTAAACCCTTCCAGACAGGCACTGTGGGCATTATTTCTCTTAACCCCTTCCAGGCAGGCACTGGGGGCATCATTTCTCTTAACCCCTCCCAGGCAGGCACTGGTGGCATCATTTCTCCTAAACCCTTCCAGGCAGGCACTGGGGGCATCATTTCTCTTAACCCATTCCAGACAGGCACTGTGGGCATCATTTCTCCTAAACCCTTCCAGACAGGCACTGTGGGCATCATTTCTCCTAAACCCTTCCAGACAGGCACTGGGGGCATCATTTCTCTTAACCCCTTCCAGACAGGCACTGGGGGCATTATTTCTCTTAACCCCTTCCAGACAGGCACTGGGGGCATCATTTCTCCTAAACCCTTCCAGACAGGCACTGGGGGCATCATTTCTCTTAACCCCTTCCAGACAGGCACTGGGGGCATTATTTCTCTTAACCATTCCAGGCAGGCACTGGGGGCATTATTTCTCTTAACCCCTTCCAGACAGGCACTGTGGGCATCATTTCTCTTAACCCCTTCCAGGCAGGCACTGGGGGCATCATTTTTCTTAACCCCATCCAGGCAGGCACTGGGGGCATCATTTCTCTTAACCCCTTCCAGACAGGCACTGGGGGCATCATTTCTCTTAACCCCTTCCAGGCAGGCACTGGGGGCATCATTTTTCTTAACCCCATCCAGACAGGCACTGTGTAGTACTGCCCCACAGTATAATAAGGAATGGCAGCCTAGGCGCGCTTATTCTGCAATTGTGCGCAAGCTCCGCCTCCCGCCACTGCACGGGCCACATGACACAGCTTCATGGGCCAGATGTGGCCCGTGGGCTGTAGGTTGGGCAACACTGTTCTAAAGAATCATAAAAATGGAAAAATAATGGTGATGTGAACTCCCCCTTATTCATTTTTAAAAAATCCAAAATTTACAGAAAATTTGGAAAAATTAGCAATTTTACACATTTTAATTTCTGAGGTCACTTTGAAGGGCTTACATAATAGAAACCACTTGTAAATGACCCCATTTTACAAGTGGTTTTTAGAAATTTTGTTAAGCCTTTAGAAGTTCCACAGGAATTAAAATGAAATGGAAGTGAAATTTAAAAAAATAATTTCTTTACAGATTTTAGAGTTTAATACATTTTTCTTGTAACAAAGCAAAGTATAACAGCAAAAAACAAGCCTCAATATTTATTACCTTGATTGTTCAGTTTACAGAAACACCCCATATGTGGTCATAAACGGTTGTATAGGCACAGCACAGGGCTCCGTAAGGAAGGAGCGCTAATATGGTTTTTGAAGGGCAGATTTTGCTAGAATGGTTTTTGGGCTCCATGTCGCATTTGAAGACCCTAAGACACCCCTACAATAGAAACCCAAAAAAATTGACCCCATTTTGGAAACTACACCTCTCAATAAATTTATCAAGGGATGTAATGAGTGCTTTGACCCCACAGGCATCTCATAGAATTTAGAAACACTTGGTTATGAAAATAGAAAATTACAATTTTTTTTCCAATAAAATGTTGACTTAGCCCCAAATTTTTCATCTTTATAAGTCAGTACCCCTGCTGTATGGGCACACTGTAAGGCTCAGAAATGAAGCAGCATAATTTGAATTTTGGAGAGCAGATTTTGATGGAATGGTTCTTGGGTGCCATGTCCTATCTGCAGAGCCCCTGAGTACAGTAGAAACCCAAAAAGCTACCCCAATTTGGAACTTAAAGGGGTTGTCTCACTACAACAAATGGCATTTATCATGTAGACATAGTTAATACAGGGCACTTAATAATGTATTGTGATTATCCATATTGCTTCCTTTATTGGTGTCATTCATTTTTCCATCACATTATACACTTCTTGTTTCCGTGGTTACAACTAGTGTTGAGCGAATCAAAGTTAACGAAGTGGACTTCGATCTGAATCCCAGGAAAAATTTGAATCGTAATCAAGCCAAATTTCCTTGTGCTTCATGGTAACAAATCAATTTTTCCTGAAATGGCGGTAAAAAAAACCCATACTCACTTCATCCATTTGCTTGCGGAGAGGCGGTTGCAGCCATCTTGATTGAAGAAAACATGCCACATCTCACACGCACTGCCGTCATCTGATGTCTGATGTTACTGATGTCATCAGTAATGATGTCACTGTGTACATCCAGTGACGTTAGCTCACGTGAGATTTGGTGCGTTTTCTTCAGTCAGATCGCCGCGACAACCTCTCCGCCAGCGAATGGATGAAGAGTGTATATATATATTTTTTTAAGCCCCTGATTATGGGGGGGGGGGGGTTACTTGAATGAAGCTTAGCCACCGCCCAAGCCAATGATACTAGTCGTGACGTCACTGGGCCTGAGGAAAACACAGAGAAGGCCGCTGCCTTCTCAAACAGCTGATCAGCGGGGGTCCCAGGTGTCTGACCGCCGCCGATCAGATGCTGATGATCTATCATCAGTTTAAAAGAACTACAGAACTCCTTTAAGTCTGAATCTTCTTGTTTGGGAAGGGGAATAACATCAGAGATGTAAGATAGGGCAGTTTCCAATGTTCTCACTAAATTCTTAAAATAAATCATCCTTGTGAATTCCATTGTGCATACATGACACATTTTAATATTTCAGGTCACATGGAACACTGCAGCTTTGTGAAGGAACACATACTGTATGTAGATTATGGGAACACGTCCTATTTTCCATGATGTTTCGGTGTTTTGTTTCTGGGCTGATTTGAGAAGTTGTAGGGTCAAATGTAAAGTGAAAAGTGGTTTATTAAGGTAATTTTATATATTACCAGGATATTCTGCATCCCTGTCCATACAGTGCAATCATAAATACCAGTCCCAGTACTCAGCCGGACTCACTATTTAATTTTCTTTTCTCAGATATGGTTATAGGAGCATAACCAGTTTGTTGGTATGTGGGACGCACCTAGAATACCTAGAGTAAACCCACACAAATATGGTGAGAACATACTGTACTTACTCCTTGACAAGGGTGGTACTACTTTATGGGCAACCTTTGGAGCTTCAGAGAGGCCGTGTAGGCAACAGCTGCCACCTTAAAAAGGAGAATACTATTGCCTCCTACTTTGCTTCCAACCTGACTGCTTGAATGCATCCTACCGAAGAAATTTTCTAAAGTGGCATGATGGAGTTGTTTTATGACAAGCTTGGAGGTCTTAAAGGGGTATTCCCATCTCACAAATGTAGTTTGTATAGTTAGATATAGCCATACCAATATTTTTACTAATAGAATGTATTTGTGTAATATGTACCGTTTAGAAGATTTGTCTATTTGTATAGTCATTAGCCCACACACATCAGTCAGGCCATTGCCCCAGTTACGACCACCGCAGCCATGTAGTAGTGGTGGCCGGCTTGCTCTTGTCCAAACCCGCTCTGAGGTAACTGCTGTATTGTGAATGCACATTGCATGAGCATGCGGAGACACATCTTAGGGTACTTTCACATCTGCAATTTGGATGCTACCAGTCTAAAACACAATGGTCAGGATCCGTCTAAAACGCAGACTTTATAAAGGGATCCTGCTCCATAGAGATGAATTGATCTTGGAACAGGATCCGTTTCTCTGCGTTTTGGAAGCGCAGACAAAAATGCTACAATCCTAACATGTGTCTCTGCAATGTGCGTACACAATACAGCAGTTACAGTGCCTTGCGAAAGTATTTGGCCCCCTGGAACTTTTCAACCTTTTGCCACATTTCAGGCTTCAAACAAAAAGATTTAACATTTTAAATTTTGGTGAAGATTCAACAACAAGTGGGTCACAATTGTGAAGTGGAACGAAATTTATTGGATCATTTAAACTTTTTTTGTAATAATAAAACTGAAAAGTTGGGCGTGCAAAATTATTCGACCCATTTACTTTCAGTTCAGAAAACTCACTCCAGAAGTTCATTGAGGATCTCTGAATGATCCAATGTTGTCCTAAATGAGTGATGAAGATAAATAGAATCCACCTATGTGTAATCAAGTCTCCGTATAAATGCACCTGCTCTGTGATAGTCTCAGGGTTCTGCATCATGAAGACCAAGAAACACACCAGGCAGGTCCGTGATACTGTTGTGGAGAAGTTTAAAGCCGGATTTGGATACCAAAATATTTCCCAAGCTTTAAACATCTCAAGGAGCACTGTGCAAGCGATCATATTGAAATGGAAGGAGTATCAGACCACTGCAAATCTACCAAGACCCGGCCGTCCCTCTAAACTTTCATCTCAAACAAGGAGAAGATTGATCAGAGATGTAGCCAAGAGGCCCATGATCACTCTGGATGAACTGCAGAGATCTACAGCTGAGGTGAGAGAGTCTGTCCATAGGACAACAATCAGTCGAACACTTCACAAATCTGGCCTTTATGGAAGAGTGGCAAGAAGAAAGCCATTGCTCAAAGATATCCATAAAAAGTCTCGTTTACAGTTTGCCACAAGCCACCTGGGAGACACACCAAACATGTGGAAGAAGGTGCTCTGGTCAGATGAAACCAAAATCGAACTTTTTGGAAACAATGCAAAACGATATGTTTGGCATAAAAGCAACACAGCTCATCACCCTGAACACACCATCCCCACTGTCAAACATGGTGGTGGCAGCATCATGGTTTGGGCCTGCTTTTCATCAGCAGGGACAGGGAAGATGGTTAAAATTGATGGGAAGATGGATGGAGCCAAATACAGGACCATTCTGGATGAAAACCTGTTGGAGTCTGCAAAAGACCTGAGACTAGGACGGAGATTTATCTTCCAACAAGACAATGATCCCAAACATAAAGCAAAATCTACAATGGAATGGTTCAAAAATAAAGGTATCCAGGTCTTAGATTGGCCAAGTCAAAGTCCAGACCTGAATCCAATTGAGAATATGTGGAAAGTGCTGAAAACTGCTGTTCACAAATGCTCTCCATCCAACCTCAAAGAGCTTGAGCTGTTTTGCAAGGAAGAATGGGCAAGAATTTCAGTCTCTAGATGTGCAAAACTGATAGAGACATACCCCAAGCGACTTGCAGCTGTAATCGCAGCGCAACAAAGTATTAATGCAAGGGGGCCCAATAATTTTGCACGCCCCACTTTTCAGTTTTATTATTACAAAAAAGTTTAAATGATCCAATAAATTTCGTTCCACTTCACAATTGTGACCCACTTGTTGTTGATTCTTCACCAAAAATTTTAAATGTTATATCTTTTTGTTTGAAGCCTGAAATGTGGCAAAAGGTTGAAAAGTTCCAGGGGGCTGAATACTTTCACAAGGCACTGTACCTCAGAGCTGGTTTGAAAAGGAGCAAGCCGGCCATCACTACTACATGGCCGCTGTGGTCATAAACAGGGGCAACGGCCTGACTGATGTGTGTGGGACAATGGATATACAAATAGACAAATCTTCTAAACGGTACATTTTACATAAATACATTCTATTAGTAATAATATTGGTATGGCTGTATCTAACTATACAAACTACATTTGTGAGATGGGAATACCCCTTTAACTAATAGCTCATTGGAAAGTTAGGAGCCCATTAGCAATGGCTACGCAAGGGTCCCATGCAGCTTCTATCTGCCCTTGCTCCATGCAGATACTGCCCCATCTTGGGATCAAATCCAGAACCCCTGCAAGACAACAGTGCTAATTACTGAGCAGAGAGCTATATACAGGTTTCCGCCCACACTCCAAAGACATACTGATAGGGAACTTAGATTGTGAGCTCCATTGGGGACAGTTGGAGCTACTGTCTGTAAAGCGCTGCGGAATATAGTAGCGCTATATAAGTGCGTAAAATAAATAAATAAATATACAGTATTATGCAAGCATCAGCTTATAGCAAATATTCAACTGACTGGAGTGCAGAGAGACAGGGAGTCAGAACCAAGCTGTGGGGAGCAGGCAACTATATCTCTCCATAGGTCCTGCTGGATGGGGAGAGGGATTTAAAAAAAAATCCCAGACAACCCATTTAAGGGCTCCTTAAAGGAGTTTTCCGAGACTTTTTTTACTGATCAGATCCAACACCTGGGACACCTCGCTATCAGCTGTTTCAGAAGGCTCTGGTGCTCAAAGTAGTGCCGCGGCCTTCTACAGCTTTGTCTAGGCCAGGTGACATCACGTTCATTGGTCACATGGACTAAGCACAGCTCAGCCCCATTGAAGTGAATGAGGCTGAGCTGCGATACCAAGCACAACCGCTATATAATGTACGTCGAGAGAAGGCTGCGGCACTACTGTGAGTGTCGGTGCCTTCACAAAAAATAGACAATCCTTTCCTCCAGAAAATTGCTGTGACTCTTCGGTCTGCTGCTATTTTGACCAAAAAAACCCCATCCAGATCACCAGAGAAAATGTTGCAAAAAATTCTGCAAAACCTTGTGTGGGAAAATCTATCCTAGAGGTAATGTTTCATCATAGATAATCCCATCCATTTGCTTTGGCGATCAGTTGATCATTACGGGTCTGACTTCTGTGAATGACAGATTAGGACCACTAAAATGTGATCCACCGCTTGGAGTTGGAGGGGTGCTGAGCAGAGTGCCACATTGTATGCCATAACATCGGACCTTCTTCTTATGATTCGTGTTTGTCCCATGGTCGGATCCTCAGATATCATGCATTTATTACCAATCCTTGGTTTGTAATAGATGTTGTTTGTGAACACATAAGGAAAAGCAATAAGAAAAAATAACATGTAGCTTGAAGGACTCGCCTCAAGTGCCTGGCCTTACACTAAACCTGCTTTTATCCATACCAGGAACCTCCGAGAAAAGATAAACCTATGCAGCCGTCCAGTTATTGTTCTGGCATCTCAGCTATGTCACAGCTTAGCTCCAGGAATGTCGAAGTAAACAGAATGTGATTGTAGCAAGCAAATGCTTGGCACATGACATCACAACACTTCCCTCACTGTGAAGGCGGGTACAAAATGTCTTGTCCAGACGGACGGTGGAGGATTACAAGGAAGTGGATGAAGCCTCTAGACATTTTTTTAAATATTCTAAACACCTTTTTTATTCTTACAAAAGGAATTAAAGGGGTATTCCAAGATTTTAATACTGATGGTCTATCCTCAGGATCTGTATCCATCAGTATCTGATCGGTGGAGGTCCGCCTTTGCGCGCCAAGACCTTCTCTCTTCTTTTCCTAGGTTGAGTGACGACACGTTTATATGTTACATGGCCTAGGAGCAGCTCAGCCCCCTGAACGCAATACAAAGAACAGCCGCTATACAATGTATGGCGCTGGGCTTGGTGAGCAGGGAGAGCGCCACTGCGCTCTCAAAACAGCTGATCGATGGAAGTCCCGAGGATAGGTCATCCTGGAAGACCCCTTTAACATCTCCAGATTATTACAATTTACAGTATATCCATTCTACACAGTTAAATATCTTCGCAACTGCCTTATGTTTTCTTCGCATGCCTTTGGCTTCTAATGCCTTTGGCTTAAATATATTAGAGAAAATATACGAGAAAATCAGTTTTTATAATGGATTTGTTTCAACGCCTGATTAAAAATAAAAAAAACGTTTCTATGAGAAGTGTCCCTTGTGCATGACACATAGTCTTGTTATCATCTCCACCTTATCTATGATGCGTAACCACTTGACATGACTCAAAGGGAGCAGGTCACTGGATAGGTCATCAGTATCTGATCCATGGACCCCCAGTGATCAGCTGTTTGAGAAGGCAGTGGCGCTCCTGTTATCGTTGCAGCCTTGTCCCTGCTTACTATGTACATTGTATCGCGGCTGTGCTTGGTATCGCGCTCAGCCCCATTCACTTCTGGAGCTGAGCTGCGCCTAGGCCAAGTGACAGATGAGCGAGTTGTCACCCGCCTAGGAAAAGCAAACAGAAAGCAAAGGCGGTCACAGGATCACCGGTGCCT
The DNA here is from genome assembly GCA_900303285.1 of Rhinella marina. NCBI lineage: Eukaryota > Metazoa > Chordata > Amphibia > Anura > Bufonidae > Rhinella > Rhinella marina. Next base: position 208,021 of record ONZH01002825.1, read on the forward strand.
TCTCAAACAGCTGATCTGAGGGGGTCCCAGATATGGAACCCCCACGATCAGTATTAAAATCTCTGAAAATCCCTTTAAGTATACATATTTGCAAGAGATTTTCGCAATACCTTATAGGGGAGAAGGTAGCTCGGAAATCGCTCTAAAATCTCAGCATGCAGCGATTAGAGACTAAATCACTAGCTATTCGCTGGCCTGCCGTGATTTCACAGCATTTTCATAGCAATCTCCAGCAATACTTGTCTGCAGAGAGATGGAAGCTACTCGACTCAATGCATTCCCTGGGAACAGCAATTTCAGAGTGATTTTTGTTAGCATAATAAAAAAATATCTATTTGTAGCCGCAGCTTAAACCCACTTCAAATATATAAGGACAATATAACTACCAAATGGCCACTGTAGACGTCTATTGCCAAAATGAAGAATTTCTACCCAGCATGATCTGATCACTTGCATTGAGACAGAGAATAAGAGATCCACCAGAACGGTTTGATCACCAGATCCCTCTATCGTACCCTTTTTATACACAAATGCAGAATATTGCATGTCTCCAACCTAAGTGACCACAGACACGGAGCACACTACATGTTTCCAATTTGATTTGACCTAACCACTGAAGTTAATGTAATACACAGCGGTATAACAATAGGTGTTGCTTCGGTCAGATTTAGGAATGGGTCATAATGCACTAAGCTCCAGAGCTAATTTAATTGGATTCTTGCTGTGTGAGACAGCTGCCAGTGCCACCTGCTAATTTACTTATGAAGTTTTAATTAAAACATTAATAGGTACACTGTATACATCATCTGACCAAACGACGTCCCATTGTTATTTGTCCGTTATGTTATGCATTAAATATTCCATTTTCTACAGGAGGACATTGCACTGAGTAATATACAAATGCACCTAAAGTCATATCAGGACAGGGGTGGATTGGCCATAGACTTTACAGTCTGGTGGGCCGATGCCCAGGGGGCTGCCCAAGTCCCCATCTCTGCCGCTGGCTTGGTACATAATTAGTCCTCAGTGGTAATTAGTGCTGTTAGAATCAAATACTCGTGTACCTGGCCAGCAAAATGCTCTCCTGAATTTAACCATTTCCCGCATCTTACCTCCTCACCCTGCTCCATATCTTAATCAGACAACTGGAGGAGGAGGACAGAAAATGGCCACTATTGATGGCCAACACAGAGGGACAACTTTTGGGAAAATATATTGTAGTGCAGTGCGGTATATTGTATTCTGCGCTATGGTATTGCTGACTCCCCTACTTTAGACCCTCCTACAACTTTAGGTTTTCAATCCACCCCTGCATCAGGATAAGTATGGGGAGAGAACTGAAATTTCTCCAGGCTCAAGGTAAGCCATCAATATCAGATCGGAGGTGATCCAACACTCAACAGCCCCACTGATCAGCGGTACAGAGCAGAAGCAGAAGCCTCCATACACAGTGTATTCTCCAACACTGGTTTACTGAAGGATAGGTAATCAATATCAGATTGGCTGGAGTCCAACACCCGGGATCCCTGCCAATCAGCAGAAGAGACCACTCTCACTCTGTGAGCACTGTAGCCTCTTACTAGGCCATGTGACGTCACCGTACATCAGTCACATGGCTTAGTTGCAGCCCCATTCAAGCCAATGGAACTTAGCTGCAATACCAAGCACAGCCGCTATACGATGTACGACGCTTGGTGAGTACCCAGGAGGCTGTCACACTCACCAGAGCTCCGGTGAGGGCTGCAGCTTCCCGAAACAGCTGATTGATGGGGGTGCCGGGACCCAGACCCCAACCATTGTGATATTGATGATCTATCCTGTGGATAGGTCATTAATAATATGTACCGTACCTGAATAACCCCTTTAAAATACCAGTTGAAAGCAGAGCCCATATATTGTTGTGGCACAGGGTCCCTCTGCGTTCTATGTCCACCCTCGAGTAGCATAGCCTAGTAAAGTACATATCATCCTAATACAGTACATATCAGTAACAAGACATAAACCCATGGCCTAGCTCTTGTGACACTACATGTCTCAGCCTACCTTGAAATCTGGAATCTGCCATAGAATACTGGTAGCACAGGCAGGCCACTCATGTAAGCTATAAGTACTTCTATTATCCTCCCATACTATGGTACTCCCATTACGTGATGATAAATTGTTTATACTGGAATGCTTATGGCACGTCAGGCTAATGTGGGACGGTTATGCAGTTGTATTGTGCTGAGGAGGATGCAAGTATAAGCAGTAAGACTACGCCTGTTACAATAATAATAGCTGCTTCCTCCTCAGACACGTGAACATAGGAGGTATGGAGGGGCAGAGTTCGACCGCTATAGGGAATCGAGACACAATCTCATGGTGGCATTCCCATGGAAGAAGAAACCTAAGCAGTGTGGTAATCTTACACAAATAGTGAAGATCGGCTGGCACACCCTGACCCACAAAAATGCTTCCAAATGAGAACAGCTAGGAGTTTCATGGCATATATTATAGTACAATTATGGTAAATTTGCTGGGCGACAGGAGGCCACGTCCGCCTCATGCCCATTCCCAATATTTCCCAAATGAAGCTTGTACAAATTTTTTTTTACTTTTTGGTGGTAATATTCAGATAAAGAGGACCTGATAAATTCCTCCCTTCATTCTGTTGCAGTGTTTGTATTTGTATTTTATAATTTTAGCAGTACTTGATCTTGGTGAGAACCGTGGACAATAGGTCTATCAAGGTAGGTCAGACTGGAAGAATACATGCATGTGGCATATGGTATTTAAACATTATCATAATAATAATAATTGTCTTCTGGTATTCGAACGCTAAATATGGCAGTTTCCATGAATTTGGGAGTAATTCTGAGACCCTACATACAACAGAATGTGTCTAATTGCCCGTTATTTGTGACTATGCATGAAATAATTCAAAAATGTCTACTTCTGCTTACCACTGAGCACATTTTTTCAGTATAATAATGTCTAATGGCTTGGTCACACCTGCACTGAGCTCCTTTTTCTTCTGACCCATCAAAAGATCAGAAAAATGACTGATCCGTTTAAAGGGGTATTCTCATCTTAGACAATGGGGGCATATCGCTAGGATATGCCCCCATTGTCTTATAGGTGCGGGTCCCACCGCTGGGACCTGCACCTATATCCAGAACGGAGCGGGGAGCGCTGCGCCTGGAGGACCCCAGGTTTCCGGGGGTCCGGCCACCACCAGGCGCAGCTCCCCGCGCCGCTCATAGAAATGAATGGGAGCCGGGCCGTGCATGCGCGGTGCGCTCCCATTCATTTCTATGGAGCCGACGGAAGTAGCCGAGCCAGCGCTCGGCTATTTTCGGCGGCCCCATAGAAATGAATGGAGGGCGGCTGCGCATGCGCAGTGCGCCCTCATTCAGTTCGGGGGCTCCGTTCTGGATATAGGTGCGGGTCCCAGCGGTGGGACCCGCACCTATAAGACAATGGGGGCATATCCTACCGATATGCCCCCATTGTCTAAAATGAGAATAACCCTTAAGGGAATGGCTACACAGAGTTTTTGGGCACAACACGTCACGTGCTCATTTCCCGTCCAAGTATTGCAGTTTAGTGGGACAGCCTTAGGAATGAATGGGGTCGCAGTGTGACTCATCGCAACAAACGTGAGTCTCATTGCGAGTCCCATTTATTCCTGTGGCTGCCCTGCTACACCCAATACTTTGGTGGTGAAATGGACATTACGCCCAAAATACTCTTAATCCCCATTTATTTGAATGGGCATCAGTTGTCCTCAGTTTGCATCCATCAGAAGAAAAAAAAAATAAAAAAAAAATGTATCAGTTTATTTTGAGCATCACTTTGTGTCACTTTCATCTTTATTCACTGAGGAAAGGTAAGTTCACCTCCGCATTGGAGGCTCCATTCGAGACCTCCATCGCAGATCACACCAAAAATGCGGACGGAAATGTCCTAAAAAACAGACCCCTGAACGTAAAGCAAATAGAACCTATTATAGTCAATGGGGTCTGTTCAGCTCCATTGGTTTCAGTTATGTGCCGAATCTGTTCTTTTCCTTGTTCTGCGCCTCTAACAGAGCATAAAACCGAAATAAATAGCACCGATATGAACATGCCCTACAAAGTACAGCCAGCAGGACTTTTTCTCCCATCAAAAATAACTGATGGCTAAAGGAACGGAAACAAACTGATGCAAACTGATCAATTAAATGGATCCAAAGAATAGAAACCTCAATGTAGATGTGAACTCAGCCTAAAGGATGAATATGTTTAGGGCTCATGCACAGAATTGTGTTTTTTCAGTGTGCTATAATTTTTTTTTCACGGATGGCACACTGACCCATTCATTTTTATGGAGCTGTGCACACATCAGGGTTTTTTTTGTGCCCTATCAGCAGAGCTCAGCACAGGTCTTAATCTTGTCCGTATAAAAGGATCAGAGCAGTCCTTTCTGTTGATGGGAATGAGAAAAATAACGCACATCCGTACTTTGCAGATCCGTTTTTTTTTGCGGACCTAAATATGGATGAGGCGTTATCAACTGAGCTAATATAAGCAGCCCTCTGTTTTATAAAACAGAGACAAGGCAAGCTTCCATGTGAACAAACTGAGCTCAGTCGCGGCATTTCAAGGGTTAAATATGCAGGCCGTGAAGAATGATTTTGCCAGCAGCCATTTTCACTAAATAAGATGCGCTACCTGCTAGGTTTTTTTAATGGACAGAAATAGCTGATGCTGCCCTGGGGACCGGCAATGGTTTCCATCTTGTGATTTAATTACGAAATTCAAGTACGTAGGATTATTTTGTCGGTGATGTAGTATTGAGGGGTTATAATGATTTATTATAACTAGCTGACCTAACATAAATTTCAGCCTTTTATAATTGCACAGAGGATATGCTTTTCTAAGCAAATCTGACTTGCAAATGATATGAGGAATGAGTGGACTTTATGGAGCACTTACATGTAGAAGGCAGCATACTAATGCGCCGACACGAGCAGCCATTTACAACTGCTTTAGTTCATAGACAAATGATGATGATTGACAATGGGAAGCAGATTTCATACCAAGCTTTTCATCGCTTGTCATAGTGGCACAGCTGCATAGTGCGCTAGGAATATTCCTTATTTAAGTATATGTCAAATTAGGCTCAGCTCCTTATGGGGGTCGAGCTTGTGGCAAATACCCTTTTTGTCAAAATTTGAGGGCTGAGATTATGGAAACTCCATAGATATGTCCTTATATGAATATGGTGAGACCTCAGTGATGAATCCATCAAAGACTTCAACAAAATAGAGGCTGCCAAATTTCTTCAGTTTAAAATGCATTAGAACCTGTGAAAGACTGATTCACAGGATCCGTTTTTTTATACATGATTCGTTTTTTTTTCTTTATTTTTCTATTCTTCTGACGGATCAGAATGGAAAAATAATGGTGATGTGAACTCCTCCTAACTTAGTATTGTATTTTCATTTTCAATGGTGGCTCTGGTGTGCACTATCTTCTAATTTCTTTCTTTTTATACACTGCAAAACAGCAGTAGTGGTCGCTCTTGCGCACAAGACAAAAGGGCAGCCTAGGCCAAGAGAGAGCATGCACAGGCCTGCATGCATGTGCATTAGTTCAAGTCACCACTCTTATCTCCTCTTGCATAAGTTCCCGGTCACCTTCTTTCTCCTATGATTGTTTGTATAGAACAGCTCCAGGGCATGCTCCACAGCCTTGGAACTGTTCTATACAGCTATCGCTGCTGGGAAGATAGAAAATTAGCAAACCGATTGCAGCAACCACTTACTATTAGTTGTCACGATCTGTACAGTGACCGCTCCACCAAAGCCGCTCGTGATTCTGATACACTAGCTGCCTTGCGAGCCTGCATGCAGAGGCAAGGGGCAGAATTACATTAACCCAGAGCTGCTTGCCTGTGTCATCACTCACAGCCCTGCGCCCTCTACAGCTCAGAAACTGCGCAAGTCTCTGTCTAGGCAGAGGGTGCCCCTAAAGTCGTTCTCCAGGAATGATTTAAAATGGCCACCAGCAACCTGTCCTAGAATGTGAGCTGGACAGGTCACCTCCACTTCCAGAGCTGCCTAGGGTTGATGGAATGAGACCTCTACACACTGTTGTACAATAGTTGGTAATGTTGTGATTCTGGCTATGATATGTCATCATGGCTAAGCAGCCTGATAGGAACACTGACCAATATGTAGTATATGCAAGTGCCAGAGTGTAGTGTATAGTGAGGCCACGCTCCTTCACCCCCCTAGGCAGCTCTGCAAGTGGAGGCAACGAGTCCTGCTCAGATTCTAGGACAGGTTGCTGGCAGCCATTTTAACTAATTCCAATGAGAACCCATTTAAACAGGTATTCCTACAATAGACTGTTAAGGCATATCCTTTGAATATGTCATCAATGTCCTGTTGGGGTGTTTTTTTTCCTTAAAGAAGAACTCCCACAAACATTTTTATTCTCTGACCTGTTAGAAAGGTGCATGATATAATCTGCAGTGAATGTCATTTTCTTATCAGTGACTTATAGTGACTTATAGTTTCTGTGAGTAAAAACCTCTCTTCTTATTGTAGCTGGGTCATGTGACCAACTCCCTGACCTCCAACTGACCCAGGACAGAAAGCCAGTAACTGCTCTATTCATTCCTATGGGAGCCTCACTTTCAGTCTCATAGGAATACATAGAGAATTAGACTTCCTGTCCACACATAAGTCTATGTGTGAGTTGGTGGGTCTAATTGCTGCTCACATGACACAGATAAGAAACTTCAGGATGATATAAGTAAAAAATTCAGACACTGGTAAGAAAATGACATTCACTACTGATTATATCATGTACATTTCTAGCAGGACATGGAATAAAATTTTTGTCGGGAGTTCTTCTTTAAGGTGCCCATACACCTCCAATAGCTATTAGAGAAAGCTCATACTGCAGACAGCTATCTCTCCCAACTCCCACATACATGGCTGTCACATGTATGTGTTCTCAATGTGGAAATAGGAAAAATGGGTGCCAGACGGCTCTTATCAACCAGGAGAATAAACATATTGGTTGTTAAAAGGACTGTGTCATCAGAAAATGACATATTGTTTACATCACATTTTTGTAAAACATATATTTTTATGTGATTTTTTTTTATTTTCAATGCCCCTGTCTATAGATAAAAATTAACCCTTAAACCATGCAGTTTTCCCACTGGCCACTAGGCCTCATACATGTCAAAATCTCTTGTTCTTTGAGAGCACCCACATGGGTTATAGACAAAATGGATAGGAGGTGATCCCAATGACTTCTATGGAAGAGTTTTCTAGGCATGCTCTGGGACCAAAGCGGTGGTCAGAAGGGAGTAGATAAGCTGTGATATCACCTATTGTGAATGGTGGGTCCTGTGTTATCTTTATAGAGGTTATATCTGGCATTGTAATTCTGCCTGTGGTAATAATGTGATATCAACTGGAAAGTTACTCAACAGAACAGTAAAACTCAACATAATATTATTAGGCCTAGTGGCCACTGTAAAAATATAGATTAATGTTATATTCTGATTCCTTACAGATTATCACTGGACTAATCCTCCACTAAAGGTAGTGTATATGACATTAAAAGCATATTATGGAATTTAGACTCGTTATCAAATTCTTCTGCTCTCCAGATTTTTTTTAATTCACCTGTCTAGTCATGTACAGTTAGTCAGAAATGTTGCACAAATGTCCATTATAGAATATGAAAAGTATGTAGCCATCTGAGAATATCTCAGAAATATGGTGAAGTATAGAGCACTATGTGGTGGCAAAGGGAGTGCAGATGGCTCCGTGATACGGTACTGCAGGGACTTCATGGGCCTCTCAAACAGCCTCCTGCACGTGGCTCCTTGTCACAAGGAATTTGGTAGTAGATGATCAGATGTATTGCTATGTAACACAAATGGATCCTTCTTCCTTTTCATCACGTGTTTTTGAAAACACATATTTTATATGCAAGTGATTCCCCTTGGATAATGCTGGATTGTTGTTATCTCTGTGTGGCAATGTTTATGTTATTGCTGTGATATAATACGGTTGTTGATGTTACATGATGCCGATAATTAGCATTTGACTCTGTATATAGTCATGTCTGTCTCGCTGTGTATCACCCACTGTCACCTACATATTTTAATGCTGTTCATTTGGAGGCGGCTTTATAGAGCGAGATATATCACCCAAACCACATTTTCAGCTCAGCAATCTTGGACAGATTTCTCTCCTAGAGAATTAGGAACAGCAGTGGGATTATACCAACCTTAATTATTTGCTCCCATCTGTTCATTAAAAGAGCCTACAACCAGTCTTGCTGCAAACTTTCTTTCTACTAATATAAATGTAAAACGTCTCACTCTAGAGAAATGTACTAAATTGTTGGTAAAGACTGCAGTTCATAAGATAACTATAGACAATTTAAAGGGAACCTGTCAGCTCCAAAACACCGAACAATCTAGAGTAAGCAATATATAGTGTAAGTGATGCTCAGTCCAGCTATGTAATTTTTATCTTTATACTCACTTGTATTCCGACACTATGCTCCCACAAACTAGCAGTGAAATGCATTGAGAGGACTCCTGAGCTCACCCACATAATGGAGAGGACTTAAAGAGGAGTCCTCTCAATGCATTTCACTGCTAGTTTGTGGGAGCACAGTGTCGGAATACAAGTGAGTATGTTATGTAAAATTACATAATCGGACTCAGCACCACTTACACTATACACTACTTACTCTACTTTGTTGGGTGTTTTGGAGTTGACAGATTCCCTTTGGGGTATGACTACATAATAGTGATCATGGCATTCAACAGTGCTATTCAGCAATGATAGAAAGTGGACACTAAGTAACTGGCCAGTAACTGGCAAGTCTCAAACTGAAGATGACACTTGTGCAGCCAAGTGTCCCGACTGTCATTCAAAGGGTGGTAAAGATTTTTATACACAGAACTACCTTTTATACACCATTGTGGTAGAGATCCCTTATTCTCCTTAGTGGCGCAAGCCTTGGGGTACAAGCCCTAGGTGTCCTCCATTTTATTCAATCCTGTGAGCGGGTACCCCCACCAAATATAGGGGTCTTCCATATTCACTGTTGATGACATTTTATGAGGTCAGAAATTGCATAATGTGAACCTTCACATTAGATTGCAACCATCGTTTTCTAATATCAAAGTGCAAGAGGTGATAAGAAGCTTTGTATTACAGATACATGTTAACTTCTTCACTTATCTGACTCTTCTTTCTCAAGCCCCTGCCTCCTGCATGATTACTCATTTTTAGTTCATTGGTAAAATCTCTCTACAGAGAGGCAGGGATAAGATGGATTTTCAGGTTAAGATCCTCTTCATAGAAGTCTATGTAAAGGGAAATGAAGAAGGAGCTGAGATACACAGAAAGACATAAATGCTTCTGCATTGTGTTTTCTGCCTAACCCTAGTGCTGGCTTCACAGCAACACTGCTCAATGTACTCTATTCTGCTGAGTGTATATACAGTAAGAGAGAGAGAGAGAGAGGAGCAGGATCTGTGTATTGAACACATCATACCCACTCTGGAACTGAGAGTATGCAGCTAGGGATGGGAAACGGGTTGGGGAAAACACACAAGCTCAGGCCCCATGACTAGTGTATGGATTTGAAACATTTTGATATCTGCAGCGCCACCCTCTATACTGTATACATTTATATATATTAAATTGATTATATGATTATTATACTTACCTGCAGACATCCAAAACAACAATTTTTTGGGTAATTATGGACACAGGGGGATTGTAAATCTACACCTGACAGGCATGTAGACTGGCAAGTGCTTAAAAGGAATGCCACCCAATAAGTGTTTGTGTGAAATAGTAATTAAAACGCTTCAAGAGATTCAAAGTGATCATAAATGCCTTAAAGGGGCTTTCCAGTATTAATTATAGTTTATGCAATGCCCCAGCCTGCCTCCTGAAAAAGAAGATTCTAACTTATCTGCTCCACACCGCTTTGGTACTCTGCACTGCTTCCGATGTCTCCATATTTAAGTCCCTGCAATGTTTTTTTCAATGGTGCATGGCACATCACTGCTGAAGCCAGTGATTCACTGGAGAGGTGTATGTGACCATGGCCACCTGGATGTAAACAGTGCGGAGACCAGAAAATGGTGACAGTGGAGGCCTGGAGCAGTGTCTAGGTAAGTATGAATCTTCTTTTTCGGGAGGCAGGCTGCAGACATAACATAAAATATAATTATTATCAGAAAACCCCTTTAAAGAAGAACTCCTGAAAAAATGTTATTCCATGTCCTGCTAGAAATGTACATGATGTAAAATGTAGTGAATGTCATTTTCTTACCAGGAGCTGAATTTTTGAGTTATATCATCCTGAAGTTTCTTATCTGTGTCATATGACTAGGAATTAGACTCACCAACTCACACAGCACCTTATGTGTGGACAGGAAGTCTAATTCTCTATGCTTTCCTATGGGAGCCTCACTTTCAGTCTCATAGGAATGAATAGAGAAGTGACTGGCTTGCTGTCCTGGGTCAGTTGGAGGTCAGGGAGTTGGTCACATGACCGAGCTACAATAAGAAGAGAGTGGAAACTCTCAATTTCAGCCTCTGATAAGAAAATGGCATTCACTACAGATTATATCATGCACCTTTCTAACAGGTCAGAGAATAAAAATTTTTGCGGGAGTTCTTAAGTTACCTAAAAATGAGGGATACAAACTTCATTGTATCTGATATATGAACATCTGGGACTATATTTGGAAAGTTATATAGTAATTTAGGCTTTGTCCAGCAGAGAAACATAATTAGGATGTTCATTTCTAGTGAGGTATCCAGCCTCACATAAAGCACTCTATTAGCTAATCTCTAGTATAATTAGCAATTACACTGAGTAAACTACGCCTTGTACAATGGAGTGTGATTGCTTTATGACTACTACATTGTTTCTAAGGAATGCTAGCCAACCATTCAGAATGTTTAAGTATAGTGAAGTAGATAAATGTGAAAAACCGTCTTGGTATATTGCATTATTTCCTTAAAGTGTAACTGTCATAATTTTTTTTATTTGCTAGTTTGTTACAGCTAGGCATGTATACGAGTTAGTCCATCAATGATTGCAATAAAATCTGAAATTACCTTATAATAGCAGCTTTCATTAATGTGCCCTGTTCCTTTCCACTGGTCCCTTAACTCTTTCACCCACAGAGGTTTTTTCGGTTTTGCGTTTTCGTTTTGCGCTCCTTGCCTTTATACAGCCATAACTTTTTTATTTTTCTGTTCACATAGCTGTATGAGGGCCTGTTTTTTGCAGGGCAAGTTGTACTTTCAAACGCCACCATTTAATATTACATATGATGTAGTGGGAAGCGGGAAAAAAATTCCAAATCGGGTGAAATAGCAAAAAAAGCACAATTCCGCTACAGTTTTCCTGTTTTTTTTATTTACGGTGTTCGATGTTCATTAAATCTGACCAGTTACTTTCATTCTACTGGTCAGTGCGAATCCGGCAATGCCTAATATGTATAGATTTTCTTGTGTTTTGATAGTGATAAAATAATTATAAAGTTGGATTTTTTTTTTTTTTTGGTCGTCATATCTGGACCCCTATAACTTTTTGGTATTTATGTGTACGGAGCTATATGGGGGCTAATTTTTTGCGGGGCGATCTGAAATTTTTATTCATACCATTCTGGGGTGCGTATGACTTTTTGATTACTTTTTATTTAATTTTTTTAATAAAAAAAAGCGACAAAAAACAGCGAATCGCCATTTTGACGCTTTTTTCTGGCACACAATTCACCGTGTTGGAATTTTTTTTTCTATTTTAGAAGTACGGACGTTTTCGGTCACGGTGATACCCATGATGTCTATATTTATTTAGGTATTTATTTTTTAATTATACGAAAAGGGGGGTGATTTAAACTTTTATTTATTTTTTTTAATATATTTAACCTTTTTTTTTATTTTTTGTGATTATTTTAAAGCTCAAATATGAGCTAATATATTGTGTTTTTTTTCTTTATGAGCAATCAGGGATTTACTAGATGGAGAGAAATCCAAGAATTGCTCATTTCTTATCCTGGCCTGCCATCTAGTGGCCAGAATAAGAATTGCAGTTTGAAAACTGTAATCCTCACCAGCGAGGATTACAGTTTTCATATGGTGTACAGACACCCCGATTGGCCACTCGGGGCGTCTGTACACCACCCGGGTTCAGACGCATCCTGATGCTGTGATCACATGTGTCTCTGCTGTGATCACATGTGTTAGAAACATCAGAGACTTGCCGGCCATGACGCCCGCCGCACGGGCGAGCGGGCGTCATGTCCCCGCACCGCCCCAGCGCCGTACATGTATGGCGCTGGTCGGGAAGGGGTTAAAGGATTGTTGATAAGGAGTTTTCTGTCTTCCTTTAGTGTAAACAGAAGACAGGGGGGCATTGCATGACTGCATTAGGCTTTAGAGTGAGGAGGCATGTCTCCCAGTAATCCAATCTGATTGGCTGGCAGGAAGCTGCTAGCTAAAGTAAGTGTGTATGTGAAGTGAGGGAAGGCAGTTTTGCCCTCAGTGGACTGGCAGAGGAGCCATCTTGAGAAGATCCTCATATTGTAGGGTTCAAAACAGCCATAACTAAGGGAAAAGCTGAAGTATAACAGTGGTAGGTGAAGAAACTAAAGACTGCTTTATGCATAATGCTGCAGCAGCAATAACATATGCTAAGATTGATTTTTGTTTTTTGAAAACATGACAGTTACACTTTAAGGTGACCCTCTAGTTGTGATAATTGAATGTTTGACTACACATAGCATAGTCAACATACTTAGTGCCTTCCTCGTGAACAATTATGACTTTGTTCACGTATTCGCGTTCCCCATTTGCATCTTCACAAAATGCCCACAACAGTCTCAGGCTTCCCCAGAGATTTCTTAATAAGTCTAAGGCACTGCCCACCACCACTGTCCTCCAAAGGTCACAGTGCTGGTGTCAACTGAGCTATATTCATTGGAGGGCTCTGAAGTGGGGCATGTCTCAGACTTCCCAGTGCTCAGCACAGAGACATTTGAGACCTTGGTGATGACTATGGCGAACTTTGAGAGCTGCTGGTCTAGCTCTTGCCAGTGAAATAATTGGTGACCAGTGTTATACTATACCATGTTAAACCATTTTATGTTGTGCATATGGATATTTACTATCTGACATTCACTTTATTTCTAGCAATGTGCATTTAAGATATGTTGTACTGCCAGCTGAGAGAATGCCATTTAGCTAAGGTCAGGTGTCACTCATGGATGCAGTAGCATTGCACAGCACTGGTTGCAAGGAGCTTAGAGCACCTCCTTGGCAGTTAACTAGAGAGTATATGGCAGAATGCAGAAGGCATATCTGCCATGAATTAGTTAGCAGTGAGGAGGATCGATGGATGAAGTTCATCCTGCTGAGAAAACTTGTGACCGGAAATAGAATGGGCGGTTACAGGCCACTGCCTACATTGTGGACCTGCTCAGGACTGCTGCCGCTGTTGAAGAGAATGATTCCTCCAGGAGCAGAGACTGCCCGGGATATCGCAAGTGATTCTGACCCACTTCCATCCTGAATTTAGTTGCTAACCAGTGACTTTGACCCAGCCTATCTGCTAAGCCCTGCAACCGCCTGGTGTAAGTGAACTGAGGACTCTGTATAATGGCCCTGTTAATGTGTTAAGAGACTGTCCCGTTGGTATCGGCAACTACTGTACACTAACTGTATATAGTTACTGTTTCATCACTGATAATCGCCAGGCTCTGTGCCACAACATTGTGCTTAACCCATACCTCCCAACTTTGTAAAGAGACAAAGAGGGACATATTGTGCGGCACGCTGCGGCAAATGTTTTCAGCACTAGACCACACCCCTAACTCCGCCCACTATACACCTAATCCCACCCAGTCCCCTTGCTGCTCCACATAGTAAATATTTCCCAGTTATGTGCCCTCATTAATATGCCTAGTTGTGCCCCCAGTAATATGCCCTGTTATGTGTCCCCAGTCATATGCCCAGCTGAGCCCCCAGTAATATGCCCTGTTATGTGCTCCCAGTAATATGACCAGCTGTGCTCCCCAGGAATATGCCCAGCTATGAGCCCACAATAATATGACCAGCTGTGCCCCCCAGGAATATGCCCAGTTATGTGCCCCCAGTAATATGACCAGCTGTGCCCCCCAGTAATATGCCCACATTGTGCTCTCTTGTAATATGCTATATAGCCAAGATCCCCTATAGGGTAATCCTCGGGGTGTTAATATATACAAAACCAGTTTGATCACACCTTTGATCAACAAAATTTGCCCCTTTAGGGATTCCCTAGGATTATGTAGATAAGACTTAACTTTTATTAGAAATGTATAAATAACAAATATTGCACTCAAAAATATTAAAACTGTCAGCCGGCAGCTGTGCCCTATTGGTACTAACACCCACGTGTTGTGGGTATAATTAGGTAGCCAGGAGTCACCTTTTTATGAGGATATATTTTTATAGATACTATGTGACAACATATAGTTGGGGAATGGTAATAGCCCTTAATTCTGGAACATAGTATCATTAATAATAGAGGTTTAGAGCTGTTGAGCCTATAATAGTTACTTTTGTTATAATTGCACTACAAACAGGCTTTCTGTTCGTTATATCGCTGTGTGCTGCCACTATGCACACAGCGATCAATGCCTGGGCTGTATGAGAGAGTCTGCCTTATTTCAGGTCAGAGCCCTCTATGTAGGCTATTTTCACAGTTCACTACTAACCTCTATTAGAAAAGGCTGGTCGTGCAGCAGCAATGGTTGTGTTGATAATGCTGCCTATGTTTTAATAAGACCGGGGAGCTGCTTCCCCAACAGAGCAGGCTTGTATAGCGGTTCGCATGCCACTGAGGGACACTGGAGCGTTACAGTCACGTGGTGCGTGACCGCTCCAGACTGTCCGTCAGCCTGTCCTGCGTGTGAACCTGCAAGTGCGCGATATGTGATCGACGCTAGGTACCGTCTGTGTAACTGATCGGGGACACCTTTCCCCCGATCAGTGAAAGATCGGTACTACAAACTGGCTCTGTATCCGGGAGATCGCGGGTCTATGTGGTCACGTGATACGTGATCACCGCGATTTGTTTGTCTCCCTGTACAGCGCCAGCCAGGACAATGCCTCGCTCTGTATGCTGTTTCCCTAAGCAGCGCTAGCACAAACCTTTGCCTCACTCCATAAATAGCTACAATAGGACTTTGCTGCCAACTGTCTAAAACCTGATGTCTATCACCCTATCCCAACATGTTTCACCACTGTGCGTGGCTTCGTCAGGGGGGTGGGTATAGCACACGCGGGGTATCCCAGATCCCTATTTGTGATATCCTTAGTCCCAGTCCATCATGCATGGGCCAATGAATTTTCCAGTCTGAAGATTGACAGGTATTAGAACCTATCATCATGCATGTGTCAATGACTTTTTCTAGTCTCAAGATTGACAGGCAATAGCACCTATCAAAATGACATCTCTGTTAACTCTATGTTCACCTGATCAGATTGTGTTAACTCTTTATGTTCTGCCTGAATGGAAAGAGCAGAATTCAATCTTTCAAATCAATGCACCTGATCAGATTGTGTTAACTCTTTATGTTCTGCCTGAATGGAAAGAGCAGAATTCAATCTTTCAAATCAATGTTTGTGTTTTTTTTTTTTTTTTTTTTTTTTTTTTTTTTTGAATGAAAGGGAATATGAAAGGGAATTTTTCTGATTGATACATTGGTCCATTAAAGATGGGACTTATTTGATCTATTGTAGTACTATGATTATACCTTATTTTTTATCTTTTTTATCAATTAATGGTATATGGATAATATATTCACTATAGGGTGGAATTATTCTTGAGTGCCCCTGCAACATTAAACATATCACAATTTTTGGATAAATGAATAACACTGGGATTTTTATGAAAAACACTGGGATTTTTATAGAATATTTTAAATGAAGGAAACATAGGAAAACCCTTCGTTTAGGCCATTGGGATTCATAGTTTTTAATCTATGAATCCATCTTGCTTCTTCCTGCGATAATTTATTGTCAAGATTTCCTCCTCTTGGTCCAAGTTGCATTCCTACCATCCCCCAAAATTTCAGGACACTTATATCTCCATTATGTATGTAGGTAATATGCCTATATAATGCTGTATCCTTTTTTGTATTAATGGCACTAATGTGTCCCGAAATACGTCTCTTTAATTCCTGTATTGTCTTACCTACATACAGTTTTGGACAGGGGCATGCAGCTATATATACTAGACCCTTACTGCGACAGTTAAAAAATTCTCTTATTTCATATTCGTGATTGTCTGTAGGATTCTTAAATTTTTTTATTTTTGGTAAGAATTTGCAGAAGGTGCAGCTCCCGCATGGGTATGAACCAGTTATTTTAGATTTTTGTCTTGCAATATTTTTCATTTCAGTTTGTAGATGACTATGTACAAGGTCATCTCGCAAATTTCGGCCCCTTCTGTATGTGATTGCAGGAGAAGAGCTCAACACCTCTCTTAGATCTCTATCAGAGGTGAGTATGTGCCAATGGCGTCTAAGAATGTTTTTAATTGTCAAGTGATGGTCATCGAATGTGCCAATACATCTGATATATTTTTTCTCCACAGGTTCTGTAATCCCCTGGATTGTCTCCATTTCTTGTCCACTGACATCTGACAGGTAGGTATTTATTTTCTTATTGGTTTTATTTTTGACTATCAAAGATGTCCTATTTGTATGTTTAGCTCTGTTATAAGCTTTCATGAGAGTCTTCCTAGGGTACCCTCTCTCTCTAAATCTCCGGTACAATTCGTCACATTCTTTTTTAAAAGATTCCTCAGTGGTGCAATTCCTGCGTGCCCTTAAATACTGACCCACTGGAATTCCGTTCTTTAAGGAAACTGGATGCCAGCTCAGATAGTGTAGAAAACTATTTGTTGAGGTGGACTTTCTAAAGATCTCAGTATTTAAATGGCCGTCTTTTTCTTTCTTGATAGATAGATCCAGGAAACTAATTGTATCACGATGTATTTCGTGAGTGAAATGCATCCCTATTTGATTGTGATTTAAGACTTTAACAAATTCATGAAAAAGTGACTGGTCACCCTCCCAAAAAATGAGGACGTCGTCAATATATCTTCCCCAATAAATAATGTGTTTGGTGTATTGTGACATGGTGTCCGAAAAAACTATAAGGTCCTCCCACCACCCTAAGAATAAATTAGCATATGTCGGTGCACACGGCGTCCCCATTGCGGTCCCATTTATTTGGTGATAAAAAGTGCCTTAAATAAAAAATAATTGTGAGTAAGTGTGAATTGTAAAAGTGTCAAAATAAAATCATTGTGAGCTTGAAATGAAACACTGCGAGTGCTAAGGTAATATTGTATTGCTTTTAGACCCAATTCGTGTTGAATATTGCTGTAGAGTGCTTCGACATCCAGGGATGCAATAAAGGTGTTTGGAGTTAGAACCATATCCTGGATTTTGACTAGAAGGCCGTAACGAAAGGTCTAAGTACTAGGTCCACGTATTCACTGGCAGGTTGAGTTAGTGCATCATTTCCCGAGACGATTGGTCGTCCCGGGATTGGGTTCTTATTCTTGTGCACTTTCGGTAGTGCATAGAATGTTGCGATTGTCTGAGTTTTTTTTATAGAGAAATGCATATTCATCTTTTGAGATTAAATGATCTTTTTGAGCCTGATCTAAAATTATTTTTAGCTCTTTAAGGAAACCTTCAATGGGATTATTCGACAATTTTTTGTAAATATTGGTATCCTCCAATAGTCTTTTTACCATTGCAATGTAATCGTTTTTTTCTGCTCTTGTAATATGCCCTCATTGTGCCCCACTGTAATATGCCCACATTGTGCCCCACTGTAATATGCCCACATTATGCCCCACTGTGATATGCCCACATTGTTCCCCCCAGTAATATGTTGTGCCCCCAGTAATGTGCCCACATTGTGCCCCTCACAGAAAGTTAAAAAAATAAAAACCTTATACTTACCTTCTTCGTAGCAGCAGCATAACCAGCAGAACATCGGCTTCTCTTGTCTGGAGGGGGCAGAGTCAAGGCTGTCGACTGGCCCCACCCCTAGCCCAGACAAGAGCTACAGAGAGCTGCATGGGGGACGGGAGAGAGGATGTAAGAAGCAGGCAGCTGATTCCGGCTGTCTGCTTCTTCATGTAACAGGCAACTGTTTCTGCGTCCTATGAATGCAGAGACAGCTGCCAGAGACCGGGACATACCTCCCCTGTACCGGGACAGCCACTGCAATCCAGAACTGTCCCGCTGGATTTGGGACGGTTGGGAGGTATGGCTTAACCATCAAGTTTGTGTCCTCTGTAACAATATACCTATTTAATACGTATATATGTATTAAACCTTAAAGTCTGTTTGAGTCATCGTGCGATCCTCAAGTGTTTTTCCGTAAAATAGTCATAGGTCACACCGATACATTTCTGACCCCCTTACAAAGTAATCACTAGAGCGGGCTCCCAAGAACCAGTTTCAGGGAGTTTGAATGGAGCAGTATTTATTGATGGGGAACTGTCTTTCAAGAAACAGATATCAGCCATTAGGAAATCTTCATACTTTCACCTGAGGAACATTGCAAGAATCAAACACCTCTTTCCACCAGAAGATTTATCAACACTGGCACACATGGCCGGACTACTACTGTAATGTCCTTAATCTAGGCCTCCCACACAAATCAATACACCGCCTTCAGCTAGTTCAAAATGCTGCAGCTAGGTCAGCCCCAGCATGTTCCCATAACACCTATCCTCTGCTCTCTGCACTGGCTGTCTATAAAATGGAGAATAACTTTAAACATTTGCTTGCAGATTGTTTAAGTCATAAACAACTTAGGCTCCAATGATCTGAAAGAACTACAGCAGCCCTACACTCCTTGTTGTCCTCTCAGATCAGTTGGCATTAACAAACTGTCCATACCCAGGATCCACCATAAAACTTTTGGAGCCAGAGCCTTCTGTCATACAGCCCCCACTCTCTGGAACAAACTACCTGGATCAATATGAGAAATATTAATCCAGAGAAATATTGATAAAAAATAAGACTTAAAATGCACCTGTTCAGTTTGGTATTTGAGGGCAAATAATTTGCTCTCTCCACAGGACATTATAACAAACTGAACTGATCATTTGCTGCTGGACTGCACTTTGAGTCCCTACAAATGTTTGTTGTTGTGTACACGTGTCCGTCCATTTCAATCAGCGTGGATAGGTGATGTGGGACAGAATCTATCATCATACACTTCCCCCAAAACTGGATAGGTAAAAAGATGCTTATCCTGAATCTGTAATATTTATCTTTGTACTGATTTGCATTCCTCTACAGTAAGCTTGCAAAAACTCTATTTACAGTAGAAATAGTAGCTTTTTAGCTGTTTCAATAGCATGCAGCACACAGACCACTCGCAGGCTTAAATGGTCATTAACATTTCACACATCTCTGAATAAATTAATAGTATACGTGAACATAAGAAACTCTGTGATATATGTTATCAGAGAAAAATGCCACTTTCTCATCGTCGTAGCGGTATGTACTCCAAAATAGTACGAATAATAATGGCACCCTATCCACCAAAAATTAAGCCCTCACACACCCTCACATGTATGGTTTTCAGAAAATAGCTGTACTACTACCCCAGAGGCTGAAAGTAACATGGTGCCCGTAAATCAATCCATCAAAATCTGCACTGCAAAAGTCAAATGGTGGTCTTTCCCTTCTGAACCCTGCAGCATACCCAAACAGCAGTTTATGCCCCTATTTATTACATTTCCATACCTAGCAGAACTTGCCTTTCAATTTAAGAGGTGTGGTGTGAGTCTCAGATGGCACATGCTGGGAACAGCATACTTGGTACTAAAATGCCATATCTGTCTAAAGCTTGCAATTTTCATTTTGCACTGTCCCCTGCTCATTAATTTCTGCAAAATACCTGTTGTATCAAAAGCCACACTCCACCCCTTGATAAATAACTTGAGGGATGGTTTCGCAAATGGGGTGAATTATTTGGGATTTTCACTGTATGAGTACCTCAGGGGCTCTGCAAATGTAATAAGTACCCAAAAACCATTCCAGCAAAATCAACACTTCAAAAGCCAATTGGTGCTCCTTCCCTTCTGAGCCCTGCTATGTGACACTACAACTGCTTACGTCCACATTTATGGCATTTACGTACCTAGTAGAACCTGCCAATTTAAGAGGTGTTGTGTGAGCGTCAGATGGCACCAGCTGGGCACAGCATGTTGGAAAATTGCAATTTTCGTTTTGCAGGGTCAGCTGCATATTCATTTCTGCAAAATACCTGTGCTGACAAATGCTCGCTCCCCCCTAAGTACCTTAAGCGGAAGAGTTTCCAAAATGGGGTCACTTCTCGGGGGTTACATTTATCATTTCACCCCAGAGCCTCTACAATTGTCAGCACACCTTCTGTAAATCACCACATTGGGCCTCAAAATGTGCATGGTGCTCATATCTTCCTGAGCCCACTCATAAGTTCAGGCAAAACATTAGAGGCACAAATAGGGTGTTTCTAAGAAACATAGCATAATAAATAAGGGGGCTCAATTTTCACACTGGCATACGCTGGGCAGAACATATTGGACACCAAAATGCCATATCTGTGGAAAGCAATTTGTACTTTGCACCATCTTCTGTAAATTAATTTTTGCAAAACACCTGTGGGGTCAAAATGCTCACAATACAACTTGGTAAATTCTGTGAGGGGCGTGGTTTCTAAAATGGAGTCCCTTTTTGGAGGTTTTTTTTTTAAATTTCACCTCAGAACCTCTGCAGTTGTCAGCCAGTGCTGTATACATCGCCAAACTAGGCCTCAAATGCACATGGTGCTCTTTCTCTTCTGACCCCTGCAGTGTGCCCAAACAGCAGTTTATAACCAAATAAGTGGTATTGTCTTTCTTGGCAAAAATTATGTAACAAAATTTGGGGTGCTTTTTCTCATATTACCACTTTTGTAAATAAAACATTTGAGGCTAAAACTCATGTACTTAAAGGCTATGTACACCTTTGGGGCCATTTTTTTATTATTGCATTATACTTATTTTGAGCTCAAAATCACTTTTTCAATTGGTCTTTATTAACAATATGTAATCCTTTTTTGTGTACAGGGCTGACATGCTCTACTAGCTGCTGTGGATTTTTGTCAATTCCGTCATCTGAGCAGCAGACGGACTCCTTATCTGTGCTCTAAGATCTCATAAACACTCATTAAAGCTCAATCCTTATCTTACTGATGTAGAAGAATGTAACTTAAATAAGTGTTTATAACTTCTTAGTAGTTTAGGAATAAGGTTTATTAGATGACTGCACAAAGTGAAAGTACCAATCACAGACTTAGAAAAACAGTTAACCCTTTGTGACTGAACAGCTCAATATTTTTAATAAAGGCTAATTGAAAATATGATTTTTAGCCAAAAATAAGTTAAATGCAATCATAAAAAAATTGACTCCAAAGGTGTACATAGCCTTTAAATTACTATGTCATTTTTCATTTCATGTCCCAATTTTAATGAATTCTATGAAACACATGTTGGGTCAAGCCAATCACTACACCCTAGGTGAATTCCTTGAAGGCCTTAGTTTCCAAAATGAGCTAGCAGTTTGAGGTTTTACCCTGTACTAGTACCTCAGGGTCTCTGCAAATGTGACAGAGCACCCGAGAACCATTACAGCAAAATCTCCAAAAGCCAATTAGTGCTCCTTCCCTTCTGAGCCCTGAGGTGTACCTATACAACAGTTTACAACTACATATGAGGTGTTGCCATATTCAGGAAAAAGTTATTGACCCAAATTTACCATTAACTTGAAATATAATGTGTCAAAAAATAAACTCAGAATCACTTGGAAAAGTAAAAGTATCACAACGTTATTACTAAATAAAATGGCACGTCACATTTGGCTGTGTCAGAACAATGGGTGTGTCTGGATAGGGTTAACCTATGCATCTATTACAGTAGTTTGGCGCACGTTTTCTGTGGTGACAGTTTCCATTTAGCAGTTAGAGCTGTTTTGTGATATTGAGTACATAATAAAACACCATGGACAAGTGAACATGTAGTATACTGTTGTATCTTCAATTAGATTACTCCATGTAAGCATTTACCTATATGAATACCTAATTTACTAAAGATTACCAGACGCTAACAGTTAAAGACAAATAATCTAATTTACAAAGCATAAGGAGACCTTGTGTGCAAGTAGGAGAATTTGATTTATTGGTATGTGCTATTAAAATGATGTAAGGTCATCAATGATCGCGCTCTGTGGGACTCTGGCTCTGATGATGAGTTTTAGAATTGCTAAACATATGTGCATTATTGTCACAGTGTATAATTGCTGGAACGTCTAAGACCAGATGGCTTCAGGTTATTAAGGGCAAAATAATTAAGTCCAGCTTTAAATGAACTCATTCAGATGCAACTCAAAAGCAGCTAAGCCAGAGTCATTGTGTTGCTTCAGTGCATTTTTTTAGCAGCTATTGCAACATGAATTACTACCAAGATAATCTAACATTATACTAGAAGCAAAGCTCTCTGTATGCTTTGCATCCAAGGCTTGCTATCTCCAGAATCCTAACAGCTTTCCATTGCATTCTAGTTATTTCACAGTGTTTGTTAGATCCCATTCCAGTTATAATAATGTTAGCTCGATGTTCAACATATAGATGTGTGTTTTCCAAAAAAAGTATTTTTACTCAATGTAGGTCGAACACTAATTGCACAGAAAAACTGCCTTTCATCAGGCCCCTCATGATGTTTTTAAAACAATACCACTGAATAATCTTTATGCCATTTCAAATAATTACCATCAATAATTTCATCAATTTGTCCCATGAAAAATATTCTACAGTTTTTAAACCAGCATATGGATCTGAATACTTTTGTAATTGCATGTAATTAAACATTTGGCATAGCCACTGAGTTATTCAATAAAATGTATCTGTATGGCACTACCTGCTTGTTTTTTTCTTATTTCTTTGTCCTGTTGACATGGCCACACATGCTCAGTTTCATCCTTCAACTGCCTCCTGAGCTGTGATAGGGAGAGCATGGACACGCCCCCTTAGCTACAGCAGAAAACACACTCCCCTTGAGCTGCCAGCTTGATATAAATCTAACAGAGCAATGAATTTGAAGATCTCTGGATCCATGTGAGGTACAGGGCTGGTTCTAGATTTATTAGAAAGAGATTGTCGTATTCTATATGATGTCTGATCATTTTTCACATTATTCACTGGATAACCCCTTTAAAGGGATTTTCCAAGAGTGTAAAATGAATGGCCTGCCAATCAGCTGTTGGAGGAGGCTGTGGAGCTACTGTGAGCATTGTGGCCTCTTTCTAGGTGAGTGATGTCACATTCATGGCACACATGACCTAGCAGCAGCTCAGTCCCATTAAAATGAATGGACCTGGGCTGCAAAACCATGCATAGCCACTATCCAATGGACTGCACTGTGCTTGGTATGCTGTGAAGAGGCTGCAGTGCTCACCAGTGCTCACTCATCGGAGGCAGTGCTGGGAATCGGACCCCCACCGATCAGATATTGATGACCTATCCTGAGGATTGGTCATCAATATTGTTCTCCTCGAAAACTAGGAAAAGGATAATTTGAGAGATTTTCAAAAATCTTAATAATAATGGGTTCATTTGTCTTTACTCAAAGAAAATACACTTTTACATAAATTACCCAGGATTGGGAAGCACTATATATAGATTATTGTAGCAGAAAATAATATGCAGTCTGCCATTCTGTTGGATAAGCAGACTGTTATACTTTACTTTCAGAAGATCAATCCTGGAGTCTGTCCCTGTCTATTCAGCATTTTCTTCTGTGACTATGGCAACCATACTTGAAAATCTTCATTGATAGCTGTGATAGCATGTTCACACTGGCAGCCACCATGTAAAGTCACACCATATACTATGTATAAAGTAAAAGCACTGCAGACATATGCATTCTAATGCACTTTAAGCCTATGTGATGCTAAGGGAAGATCTGTTTTTATATGAACAAGCCTTAAGCTGGGAATGAGTTTGCTTCTCTTTAAAATCTGCTGCTAAGCCTGACTATACTTTGTTTGCATACAGAATCGGTAAGGCTACTTTCACATCTGTGGCGATCCAGCCTAGCCGAATAGGGCAATGCACTGCCAGACACCATTGATTACCGTATTTTTCGCTTTATAAGACGCACCCGATGATAAGACGCACCCCAGATTTTAGAGTAGGAAAATAAGAAAAAAATATTTTTCATCAGACCTCATATCAGACCCCCATACATTTCAGGACATCACATCAGACCACTATATCAGCCCTCCATGTCAGAACCCCATCAGACCTCAGATCAGCCCATCAGCCCCAATATCAGCCCACTGTGCCCCCATATCAGCCCACTCTGCCCCCATCAGACCTCAGATCAGCCCCCATATCAGCCCACTGTGCGCCCATATCAGCCCACACTGCCCACATCAGACCTCAGATCAGCCCACTGTACCCCCATATTAGCGCACTGTGCCCTCATCAGACCTCAGATCAGCCCACTGTGCCCCCATCAGACCTAAGATCAGCCCACTGTGCCCCCATCAGACCTCAGATCAGCCCACTGTGCCCCCCATCAGACCTCAGATCAGCCCACTGTACCCCCCATCAGACCTCAGATCAGCCCATCAGCCCCATAAAGATAAAATTAAAAACTCTCTTACCTGTCCTGCGCCGTGGCTCCGCTCCTGGTCCGGCGCTCCTCTGTCTTCTCCTGCCGGCGCTGCACTGTCACCTGACTGCGTGCAGAGTCAGGTCATAGTGCACGCACTACGCTCTGACGATGTACGCGATCAGGACAGTGCAGCGCCGGCAAGAGAAGACAGAGGAGCGCCGGACCCAGAGCAGAGCTGCAGCACAGGAGGGTAAGTATGTTTCCCCGCTCCCGGCACCTATTACATACTAGTGAGTGCTTCCATAATGGGGGAAAAAGCGTGTCTTATAAAGCGAAAAATACGGTATATTGGTATCCAGAGGGGTTTCGGATGGTACTGTTATGTTGTTCCATATGGATAAATGATGCAATCGTCCCTGTAATGTGCAGTTCTCCAACCTTTTGTATGTTGTGAGCCACATTCAACTTTTAGTGATGGTCAAGAGGAACAGCCAATTCAAAAACAGAGGAGAGTAATTTTAAATATGGAGAAACAAAAAACATGAAATTGCAAACATTTTCTGATGAATATTTCAGTGTGATATGTAACACTAGTAATTATACCATCCAAATTGGCACTGTTTGGTGGTAAATCTAGGATAGGTCTGCAACAATGTCAATTGCCAGTACCTATGGTCATAGCTCTGGACTCCCATAGGGAGCCACACAGCAGGGGTTCATAGCCATACAGCCGTATGTGGGTCCCGATCCCCTGGTTTGGGACCACTGCTGTAATGGGACTGACACAGCATGGGGGATAAATAACAGATAAGCTGTTATTGTCCAGAGAAATATTATATTACATGTTGATCATTTTAATGAAGGGCTGACTACAGGGTCAGGTTGTCCCACCAGAGCATCCTTTGTTGGGTCTAGTCTTTAGCACAGTTAAGTTGTCTTCACAAGTGGCGAGAAAATCCACCAGAAAATGCGTCACATGAAGACTTCCCCCATGTTATCCTATGGGGTTGAAAACTGCTGTTCAAAAGCAGAATGGCGCTCTTTATTTGAATGGGGAATGTAATCTGTATAGAAATCCACAACAAAAATTGCACAGATATCCACATCTTAATCCGTATAAAAATCTGCAACAAAATCCACACGTATGTATTTTCTGGCAGATTTTTCCACCACATGTGAAGGCATCCTAATGGTTCCTAAAAGTCCAGCAGGAGACAACAGGAACCAACTTTGGAGCTTGCCAATAAGGGTACAGCCACACATTCAGTTTTCCTGATGCACTTGTGAATTTTGCTGTTAAACTCCTTGTTGGAGAACAGGAAGTTGTGCAAAAAGTACTGAAACACTGAACAGTTGGACATATGCATTCACAAGTTCAGAGAAGGTCACATTAAGTTCACCTGTAAAGATTAGAGTGCATTTTAGGTTCATCCTGAAATTTCACCCACAAGCCAAATATCCCTAACATATGCAACACAAAGCGGATGTGCACATGTTCTGTATGCATGAAGGTAGGTGGGGCCTGCCACCCTCAGAATCATTTTCTCTGGTGGGCCCAAGGAAACTGGATCTGACAGTGGATGATTATGTAATGCACAGACATGCCGGGTCCACCATAGTGGGAGATACGTAGGAGCAGCTTTTAAAATAAAAACAAGCTGGAAATTGTCTCACTTGTTGAAAGCTGTTTCAGGAAGCCTCTGATTTATGCTCCTCAGTATTTAAGAAAATAGACAAAAGCATGCTAGATGAATGTTGAATCAAGGAAATGAAATATAATTCCTGTATGAAGGATCATCTACGCTGCCCCATAGTGATAGTGATACTGATAACAAGTGTGAGACAGTATATTCATTTGCGGCTTGGGATATCAATCATCAGGGTATTCTTCACAAGAACCAGAACGATCCTGAAATAACTGTTGACCTTTCTGTGAACACAAGTGGAAATTGTGTAAGAAATCAATAAACCATAATGATGTCTCCTGGTCCTCTAACATATTAAAGAACAACACATATTGATCAATATATAATTTTAATGTTCTTTTGGTTTTGGCCTTGTGTTCTGTTAGCTTCACTCACTGAATATTCTGTTCCAAGAATTTGTAATTGTGATCACTTACAGTTATGTAAAAACACATTTATTCTTCAAATGTAGCCTACTTGATGGCATTATTTCAGCCTAGAAGTGCAAGGGAGAACTTAATAAAAATTTTATGCACGACTTTGGAGGAAACTGGTAAATAGGGTCCCATGGCAAAGCTTAGTATGCCCCCCTCCAGTGAATATGTTGCAAAAAGTTGAACAGAAGCTTTATAAATATAGTCCTCATTCTGAATTCTGGTTCCAAAAAGTCACAAAAAAGTATAGGGCTCATCTGCATAAAAGATTGCAACATTTAGCATTTTTCACACCACTCTCTGCAGTTACCAGACATACTGCCTGGTAATGTTGGTCATAGTAGCTAAAATGTGCCATTTTTCTCTGAAATATGTATTACTAATGCAAAGAAATTCTTAAATTTTGTTACATGCAAATGAGGTGCTTGGAGCACCAAGGGGCTGGTGTAGCACCTTAAAGCATCGCTTCACCTAAACCTCTCCCTGATGCCAGTTCTAGTGATATTGATAGGGCCAGACATCCTTACTGCTCCAATGGCTGGCGCTCAAATCTTCGGCATGTGGCGGCGCAGGATAAATCTCATACAGTCGTTCCTGCTCTGAGATCTTCACTGCACATGAGCCAATAGTACTGCCACCAATGTACTATGCCTTAATTCAAAAGGAATGATCATGGTGACAAATGCTCTTTAAGCCATATTTATTAACTGTGACTTTGAAGATGCACTGTGAGACATTTGATAAATCAGTTTCAAATTACGGCAATTCAAACTCCTGAAAAACTAAACTTAAAAATTCCCCTTATGATAAATTCACCCCTCATGTTTCTCAATGTAGACACCAGAAACTGGCATAAGTACATTGATAAAATCTCCCATACAGCTCAAAACCCTCTGCTTCCCTTCACACATCATATTATCAGGCCATGTGCTCATCACATTTGCGTGGTATGCCTCCATGATAAGTACCCCACTGGTTGGTATGAGCCCTTTGGGGATGTAAAAATATGGTATAGATATGTTTCTGAATGTATGCATGGAAAGTTGCACTTTGCTGTAGACTGATTTCTAGATTGCTTCCTTTATTTTCAAGACCTGCTTTTTCTGCCATACCTGCCTCTGAAGCTGCAAGCAGGGAGCTTTATGGGTGTTCCCTGTAACTTTTTCTGTAGGTTTTTCAGACATAGCCAGAAGTGGATTCAAAAGGAATTAGAAATATAAAAGAATGACTTATGCAGCGAGCCCCTGAGGAGCTGCTGCAAAGGATGGGAGTGGTAGTGGCCTTGATGACATGTTGTATCACATTGTACTCCCTCAGGCTGTCACTCCCTGGGGTTTGGTGCAATGAAAGGTTAGTTTGAAGACTCAGACCAGAAGTAAACATATAACAGTTTCTCTTTACTTGGTGCAAAATATAACTTTTGGCACATCCAGCAGTATTAAGTACAGAGTACAGTTTCAGCACCAGATGAGGCATGGTGTTAGGTTGGATGGCAATAGGTTGGCACTAGCAAGCACTTGTGGATAAAGGTGTCCACTGTAATACAGGCTTGATATTAGTCTGGCCTCGCAATGGTTTAGGTAGGTGGTGGTGTCTGAGCTTTTGCCCCTCACCTTGCAGCAGTGTCGGCAAATCTGTATTTCCCTGAACACTATGCTGTCTTGCCACACTGATGCTTTCTTTAAGCTGTACTCTTGAATTTTGATGATCTCTCTGGAGTGTTGGCTTCACAGGAGAATAAGATACAGTTCCTGGGAGTAGGAGCTTTGGCATGTGCTTCCTCACTCCTCCATTATCAGAACAGAAACTCCCTCTCCTCCCTCTATCTCACTTGACTGCAACTCCCCCTACTGGCAGGAAGCAGGACCAGTCCACTCCTACTAAGAGGGGAGGAAAAGGGTGGTTAGCTCTGTTCCTGCCACCCATTGCCAACCATTACATCCCCTTCTGAAATAAATGGTATAAGCATGGACATACATGATATAACATTGCATATAAAAGATTAAACAATTCCATAAACCCCCAGGTCTGGGGTACTGCACTTCCACTTCTAGCGCTGGATGAAAAACTTGCAGGAAAATCTGCTTCAAAACCTCCGCCAAAAACTGTGTGTGAACCTACCCTAAAGCATTCTACCTTTCTGCCCCTTCTTTCTCTAGGCCCTCTACCTTTGTCTACCCCTTCCTCCTCCACACTGATGCCTACAGCCTGTGTGGTTTTGTAAGGAAATGTAACTCAGATACAAGGATACACCGTAGGTTAGCAAGAAGCAGGGGGCAGGAGAGGATAAACATGACTGCAGGTCACACTATACAGAAGGTTTGTTAGTCCCTAACCTTGGTGTAAAAGCTGTATCAACCTGCTGTACAAACAATACGGCACAATATTTCTAATCAAGACTATTTGTTGCCCCTTCATTTTTCAATAGGACACCTTACAAATTGACGGCAGAAATATTTTAAACCCTGTATTTTCTTTAAACTAGATACAGAACCACAGGAGGTGCTGAGAGGTCTTTTCTTCTGGCCATCTACTGATCTCATGTGCCCAGTGTAACCTCAATCTGCTAAAAGATATCTGGCAGATGTTACTGTACTTCTTGCTCATTCTCTAATGTTTTCTTTTTTCATTTAATCCCCATGTGAATAGCACAATGCCAAGACCAAATCTGTCACAGTTTACATAAGCACAGAAACTAAATCCATGTTACTCCGCTGTTAATCACTGCACACAATTGTTTTTTTTCATAGCTGGATCAATTTCTACATTCCTTAAGATTTAAACAATCTACTTGCCGAAGGGCTTTTACTGTTGTCACCCTAGTTCTGACACTACTCATCCTCAAACACGGTGCCAACCAAGGGATGACAAAAAGCCAACATTTTCTAGACATGGGGCACAGGAATGTGAAATTGCCCTACAAACCCCAGGAGGCTTATTGGGTGTTACAGTCTAACAATAACCTTCTGAGCTTTCTTATTGTACTCTGTCCCTTCAGTAGTGTTATCATAAGACGCAGCAAGTCTTTCAATACTTTAGACTTACAACACATAAAGCAAGGCATTATAGTATCTCAAAGAGAGCCACCTCATATTTTATTGCCTGCATATCTTTTGGCTTGTCACATGCACTTGTGCCAAACGGAGACATTTTTTTTATAGCTTCTAACTTTGACATTTTGGTTCATTATACTCTCTTGAAGGAGTATTCTGGTAACTTCAAGTTATCCCCATTCAACAAAATGAGGGATAACTATTAGATTGGTTGGGGTCATACCTCGTAGTGCCACTCCATTCCGCTTTATGGGACTGCCGGAGATAGAAGTACAGCACTTGGCGTTATGGAGGTTCCCATAGAGATGAATGAAGCAGCAGTTTGTATTCTTGACCCTCTGCTATATCCCCTTTGAGGGATTAGTGAGGTACAGGCCCTTGCTCTTGTTATCCCCTATCCTGTGCATAGGGGATAACTTAAATTTACTAAAATACTTCTTTAAAGGGGTCAACCAGCTCCATAAATAGTTTTTACAAAGACCTTACTTTGGAGTAATGCTCACCTTACCAATTCCCTGACACTTCTTGGGTACCTTGCTGGGCTCTGTTCACATGACTCCAGCGACAACATGTTAACAACCTGTGAACAATGTGGCCAGTCGTTGGCCTCCATGGTCACGTCATTTTGAAACATCATTGCTGAAACTAGGTGATCAGATACCTGTGGAGGACCAGGCAACAGTAGTCATGGGAGCAGCAGGGGACTGGAAAGGTATTGCTTCTTCTGCTATTTTATAGCATTGGAACTTCTTTATAAAAAGTGTCATGGGGATGGACAACCCCTTTAAATAATTATTCTTTAGGATTTCATTTACTCTTATCATAACTCATAGCAAACATTCAGATTGAAGTGGACAAATATATAATTATTGATTAGTTTTTATCAGGGGCGGATTGGCCATATACCTTACAGGGAAATTTCCCAGTGGGCCGATGCCCAGGGGGCCACCTGGGTCCTCATGGCCGGTCAGTGGAAGTTTTTAGGGATGTATTTAGTGCTGCTGGCAGTACTTTATGATGGACTGTGGTATTTGGCTTTGTTGGGTGGTATAATGTGCCACAATATGGTATTGCTGGCCCTGCCTTCCATCAATTTGGACCCAACTACAAAATGGGGCCACTTTTAGTATTTTTTCCAGGGCCGCTTTAAGTTCCCAGTCCACCCCTGGTTTTTATATATTTATTGACCCCCCTCCCTCAAGGACAAAATGTGGTCATGGTGGCACTCTGTGAAAGGTAATGCCAAGCACATTTTGATACTAGGAACACTTTTCTACCACTCTTTTCTGAGGTTTAGCCTGTATCACATTGCTCTGTTACACTCTGTATTTGGATATAGAAGTAATGATTGTGACAAAAATTGGTGCTGGGCTCAAACAGTGTCCTCATAAGTTGTATGTGACCTGATGCACTTGACTCTAATTTGAGGTCTTCCACACATCGCAGTCAATAGGGAGACACAGAAAACTCCATAGACTGAACTAACTTTTTCCATACGTAAGAGAACATTGTTTTTCCTCGAATGTACACCACTCCATATACCTAGAGACGAGTAATAACCTTGTGGAACTAATCTTGAAATTGAACCGTTTTGGTTGTGTCTGTGTTTTTACTGTAATATGGTAAAGGCATTTGAGGTCTTTTAAATACTTTCACCTTTCGATGAACCAATATACTATTGTTTTGTTCTGGCACTGATTTTATTTCTAAGCAATGAATGATATAATTTTGGTCTTCCAAAGGATTATACAAGGTAACTAATTACACCATTGTGACTGGAACAAAATCAGTAAAGAAGGAAAACAAATTAAATGGAATCATGTGGTTTCAGACACGTTCAATTGGTTTTACTAAAGTTATTTGAGCATGATACATTATATTTTCCTTTTGTTATGTATACTTTTGCAAATCACACATGGGTAGATGATACATTATTTTCTCTATTAAGGTAGTAATCTTTTGCAAGCGTGAGAATATCTTATATTTAAAGAATTCATTCACCTTTAAACTCACTTTCAAGGCTGGTCATATACACCACATAACGGCTGGTTATACACTCATTTAAATATACAAAAAAACAATGTACGAAGTGCTCACCTGAACAGAGCACGACCGGCTATAACCAGGTTAGCTATAATAATTTCAAAAAATCTAAAAAAAATGGTCGGCTCTTCAGTAACCAATGTGGTATTTAATCATATATCAACATTACAAAACAAATAAAATTACAATAAAAATATTTCTGAATTCATATAACACCAAATTCATAAAATATGTAAATCCCGTTTGTGGTATTTTAGTATAGTCACAGTCCCTCTTATAGTTCCAGTTGCAGAGCTCACGCAAATTCTGGAACTAGGAATGTATATTGTGGTTTTTTGATATACAATAAAATGTTCCTTTTGTTAATTATTGGCTGCCTTTGTTATTTCCACTTAAAACATTACGGCCTTAAATATCTTTGCAGTTCCGTGATTTTACAATTGTCTTATAATTAGTGAATAGCGCAGTCTATGATGTGTTCGAATACTGTGCTTTCGCGCTCCTTACTAGTACCCCAACGTCACCAGATCCAATTTCCAAGCCCCTTCCCCTACAAACATACTCAACTGGCTCGGCCAAGCATGCATGTGTCCTAAACAGGAATAGGCATGATAGCCACTGCAAGACACATCCAGAAGTGGCATATCTCTCTGAGAACAAAAAGATCAGTGGAACATTGGGAGACCCCCAAAAGTTGTCCAAACCTGTCAATTTCGGTGGGACCGACTGACCAACTAATGTGTATGGTTGTCTCCTGGCCCTGATGGGTGTTAAAAACAGGATGATTGCTAGGAGATGCTGAAGAGAGGCAGGGAAATTCGGACAAAAAGGCCAATGAAATTCATACATTTTGAACGGCTTGAAAAAGGATGTTGAACAGACTACAAATGGCTGTTAAAAACATATGTGTCCTGTAGACACATGGATGCAAAATGGCCATAAAAAATGATGGTTTAACTGTTTTTAAAGGCCATTTATTCTTCACTGAATGTAGCCTAAATCTGTTGCTCGTTTTGCAACTGGAAGACCATTCACTCTTTCCCTGGACCAAAGTAATTAATTTGTATTGAGAAAAGTAGTAGTAGCAACCAAAAGAATTACTAATGCAGGTCTCATGATATCATTAAAGCTCAGACTTATGTTTTAGGCTACTTTCACACTAGCGTTTTCTTTTTCTGGTATAGAGTTCCATCATAGGGGCTCAATACCGAAATAAAACGCTTCAGTTTTGTCCCCATTCATTGTCAATGGGGACAAAACTGAACTGAAAACAACGGAATGCTCCTAAAAGCATTCTGTTCCGTCTCCAGAATGGAGAGCAAACCGCAACATGCTGCGGTTTGCTCTCTGTACTGCTTATCCGCACCAAGACGGATCCGGAATGACTCCCAATGGAAGTCAATGGGGACGGATCCATTTGGTGTGACACACTCAGTAAACGGATCCGTCCTCCATTGACTTTCAATGGAGTTCATGACGGATCCATCCACAGCACACCACACAGGACAGACACATACACACAGACATACACACAGACATACACACAGACATACACAGACATACTTACATGCTCCCAGCAGCTCCGCACATCACAGGAGGAGGAGGAGGACTGTGCGCACATTGGAAGATTCTCCCTCCAGCAGAGAGCGCTGTGGGGAATCTTCCTATGTGCGCGCAGTCCTCCTTCTCCTGTGCTGTGCGGAGCATGATGGGAGCATGTAAGTATGTCTGTGTATGTATATGTCTGTGTGTATGTCTGTGTATGTGTATGTCTGTGTGTATGTCTATGTGTGTGTATGTATGTGTTTATGACACGTGTGCTGCTCCGCCTCCTCACGTGTACCTGCGGCAGCACGGATCCGGTGGCACCCTTCACTCGCCGGATCTGTGCTGCCGCTAATGTGAAAGTGGCCTTAAGGAGGATAATAACACAGTTCAATAGTTACATAGTGGATGAGTTTAGATAACATACAGGTCTATCTAGTTCAACCGATAAGCCTACCATGTTGATCCAGAGGAAGAAAAAAACCACTATGAGACAAATACCATTTGCTCTATATTAATCAGAATGAATCCCTGGATCAATGTCCCTACTCTTGAAATCAAATACCTGTATCCTGTAATATTTTTACATTCAATAAAGGTATCCAAGACCTTCTTGAACTTGTTCAATGAATGAACCATCAGAACATGGCAAAACATAACTTTTTTCCTCCAGATCTCCAATACCACTAACTTATAATCAATGAAGGGCCAATCGCTGCAACCTCAATGATAATGAGAATGCTAGGTAGTTTTACCACATACTACGTCAATCATGTCTGAGTTATATGTTGGATATTGTAGTTATTCCCCGTGACCACATAGATAAAAGAGGTGAATTGACTGGTAAAACAGTAAAAAGGCCACACATCTAAGAAGGGATATTTATATCCCACTAATCTCTCATATCACACCTGCATTCAACAGTTCTGTTACTTATAATGAACAATTGTCTCATATTACTGTAAAATGTGATACTGGACTACTGTAAGCAGAAGAACATGAATGGTTCAAGCTGGTGCTTCTCTCTACATACGTATTAGACAACAAGTTATTATTCTAACAATATTGTCATTAAAGCTAATTGTGTATGAACAGAGATGGGCAAATGATGCACGGTGCTTGTATACCATAATCGCTACAGAGAAGACATAATTACTTCTAATTATCCTCAAAATGAGATGTGGACTATGAACATTTACAGTAAGTACAATGTAAGTGTTCTAAGGATACCACAAAAAAAACCTTAATACTTATCCTTCAACTTTCAAAGCACTGAAGGCTATGGTAAAAGGTTCTACTTAATGCAGGTTAGAGAAAATATTTCTCATATACTAGTATTCATTAGACTTGCTCAACAGAGCTGAATTTTGTATGTGCCTAAAACTAGACATAAAATATTTGGAAAAAAACATAGATGACCCAATTTGTCTAAAAGCCTTTGCAGTCAA
This sequence comes from Rhinella marina, assembly GCA_900303285.1. NCBI lineage: Eukaryota > Metazoa > Chordata > Amphibia > Anura > Bufonidae > Rhinella > Rhinella marina. The sequence goes on from ONZH01002825.1 coordinate 242,981, forward strand.
TTAAAGCTAATTTTTGGCTAGACATGCCCCATGTTAATATGCAAGTTCAGGTCAGCTACATATGCATTGTGATAAGAAAAATGATTGAGGATAAATTTCCCCAAGATTCCTCTCATATGTGTACTAGGCTCAAAGGATTACCGTATTTTTCGCCCTATAAGACGCACTTTTTTCCCCCCAAAAGTAGGGGGAAAAATGCGGTGCGTCCTATAGGGCGAATACAAGTGAGCGCTTCCATAAGGAAGCGCTCACTTGTACGTAGGGACCCCCATCAGACCTCAGATCAGCCCACCCAGCCACTTAAAGACCATACTTACCTGTTCTGCGCTGCCGCTGCCGTCCGGTCCCACGCTCCGCGCTCCTCTCTCTTCCCTGCCGGCACGCACTATGACCTGACGCTGCAGCGTCAGGTCATAGTGCGTGCCGGCAGGGAAGAGAGAGGAGCGCGGAGCGTGGGACCGGACGGCAGCGGCAGCGCAGAACAGGTAAGTATGGTCTTTAAGTGGCTGGGTGGGCTGATCTGAGGTCTGATAGGGGCATAATACGCTGATCTGAGGCGTGAAGGGGCACAAAACGCTAATCTGAGGTCTGATGGGGGCACAATATGGTAATATGAGGTCTGATGGGGGCACAATATGATAATATGAGGTCTGTTGGGGGCACAATATGATAATATGAGGTCTGTTGGGGGCACAATATGCTAATCTGAGGTCTGTTGGGGGCACAATATGCTAATCTGAGGTCTGTTGGGGGCATATTCTGCTGATCTGAGGTCTGATGGGGGCACATTCTGCTGATATGAGGTCTGATGGGGGCACATTCTGCTGATGTGAGGTCTGATGGGGGCACATACTGTTGCTCTGAGGTCTGATGGGGGCACATTCTGCTGATTTGAGGTATGATGGGGGCACATTCTGCTGATATGAGGTCTGATGGGGGCACATTCTGCTGATCTGAGGTCTGATGGGGGCACATTCTGCTGATCTGAGGTCTGATGGGGGCACATTCTGCTGATCTGAGGTCTGGTGGGAGCACAGTGAGATGGTATGGGGGCACAGGGGGCTGATATGGGTGTCTGATGTGATGTCCTTAAATTTATGGGCAGTCTGATAAGAGGATCTGATGAAAAATATTTTTTTCTTATTTTCCTACACTAAAACCTAAGGTGCGTCTTATGGGCCGGTGCGTCTTATAGGGCGAAAAATACGGTATATATCTTTCAGGGAAAGATGGAATGAATCCGGGAAAGCTGAGTATCCAGAGCCAAGAGTAGTTTGCTAAGGGCTTTGGGAAGTCCTGCTCGTGGGCCTGGGTTTTTACAGAATGATGGGCAGGTTGGTAGTGGGGCCTATCATTCCTTTCCTGGCTATTACAAGTTTTCTCTGTAACAGCTCATTACTGGGCTATTAAAGGGGCTCTCTGGGAATTATGAAAACAAAATTATTGAAAATATGTAAATATCACTTTATTATAAATAAATTCTCAAATGCCTTTGATTAGTTATAATGGCTCGCATTGTCTGGGGAGCAATAATCAGGGAAAATAAAATGGCCGCCGTCCTATTCGTACACATATAACCTGTCCTAATCACACAGCAGGACAAGGTACATTTTAAAATCAGAATCCGAAGTTGGCTTTGGTACCGAGGTACCAGACACTACCGGATTTCTATTTTAAAATGTTTTTTAAAGACGCAGATAGGAATACCGAAGTAATTCACTGAAGTCTTGCATGACTTCGGGTGATACAAACGTTGCCTACATGGAGCCAATACATTTTAATCCTGTACAGAAACAGCATTAAAAACAAAGTTTTTGAACAAAACGACTTTGCATCTATGATCCGAAGCTCAATTCATTCAAGCCTCTAGGAAAAGTGTTAGGTTCAAGCATAAGACATTTGATAAATAAAGTAAGCCAACACGGACTCAAGCAAAACCGACTTCAAATATTCCCCTCATGATAAAATCCACCTTTATGTTTGTTTTGTGCAACAGAAATGAAGAATAGGCAAAGGCCTTGTTTGAAATGGGCTTCTGTGTCGGTCTCTGGCTGCATTTGATCTCATTTTGCGAACTGCTGCAGATCTAATTCCCACAGCATATAAATCTTTAAAAGGGTTGTAAAAAAAACAAAAAACAACCAAATACCCTATTGGGAATTTTGGTTTAATAAAAAGGAATCTCTCATTCAGGACAATCAGCTTTCAGCCAGTACAAAGAACAACTGGAAAATCTCTGCTACCTGGACAGGCTGGGTCACTGATAGCTAACCTCCGGCACACCAGCTGTGGTGAAACTAAAATTCCCAGCATGCTCTATTCGTTTCTGTTGAGTTCTGAGAACAGCCAAGCAAGGGGGCATCTTGGGAGTCATAGTTTTACCACAGCTGGAGTGCTGGAGATTAGCCACCACTGGGCTGGGTTAAATTTTGCCAAGGCATTGCTACAATGGAGATTACATAACCAGATTACACTTTATTGCCGGATGACTAAACTGCACAATATGTCAGTGCTATGTAAGTCACCGGTCCTGACATTATCATATAAATACCTGGTAGTCTAGGGCATACTGAGGAGATGTGATTTTGCTTATTTTTTTCCTGTTGGTTGCTCTGTTCCCCCCGCTGTGCCCCCTGTTCTGGTTTCCCGCCTGGTATGTAAATCCATACCATAGGTACAGGGAGGAGGAGACAGCATTGTTTCTCAATGGGCGTCTCCTTCTCCCTGGCTTTGAGGCTCTTTGCTGTGATTGAGCAGCTCACAGCCAGGAAGAAGGAGACTCCCCCTGAGGAACAAGGTCGTCTCTGCCTCCCTGTACGAATGGTATGAATTTACATACCAGACAGGACACCAGAATGGATGCAGAGCGAGCGTATGGAGCAGGGCATAGGAAACTAAGTAAGTGATATAACATACCTTCAGTATGCCCTACACTGCCAGCGAGTTATATAATAATGTCAAGACCGGTGAAAGGTCCTCTTTAAAGGGTTCTGTGCAGCAGAGGCATAGTTAGCGGTGGGATGGTAGGGGCTACCAGGGCATATGCCTCAAGTGTGGATTCCAGGGATGCACCAGCAAGCCATTGTGTCCATAACTGAACGGTTATCCCTATGGTTGAGGGAGGTGGGTACCAGGGCTATGTACCACTGCTGTTATTAATTCATGCTGTTATTCTCATTTCTTCTTTTAAAATTAAGAAACATGAATGAACGAGAGTTGAGAAGAGAATACAACACATTTTCCAGTTTTAAACGAAAAGATAAAAGGACAGATTTTCTTTAAAAAAAAAAAAGAAATTGGACAAATCCTTACTTGCGGTCAAGTCTGACTCACTCACTAAAGAAGACATTGGCAGGCAGCCACCTGAATAAACTTATCATACTGTATAAACTGTATATTTTTATTGAAAAAGGCTAGATTAACAAAAGTCAAAAATCTGCCTCTTTATTTGGGCTAATTTTGTAATTTAGACTGAAAATCATTGCATATACCGTAAGCGCTTGTCAAATAAATGGGCCTATGTACAGATATATGTCCTAATATGGTGCGCACTATAAAACTTTCATTTGGTGCTTGTATAATCCATATATATGTATAATATAGAACCATTGAAAAGCATTTTGTTGGTTCTAGTGTAAATTAAAGCACACTCATATAGTCAATGCTTGTCCTGACAAAGGTCATTTCCCCACTGCTGGAAACAGACTACGTTACTTCTCAACTAGTGAAAGATACTTTTTATCCTCATGGAAACAAATCACACTGTGGAGGTTACAGTGACGTCACATTGTAGAGATTACAGTGGCATCACTGAGTTATTAAAAGGGTTGTCTCACTTCGGCAAATAGCATTTATTATGTCGAGGAAATTAATTCAAGGCACTTACTAATGTATTATAATTGTCTATATTGCTTCCTTTGCTGGCTGGATTCATTTTTTTCATCACATTATACAATGCTCGTTTCCAGGGGTTATGACCACCATGCAATCCATCAGTGGTGGTCATTCTTGCATACTATAGGAAAAATCCCTTGCCTCTCTGGTGTCCAGGACCGTGGGAGCTTTTTCCTATAGTGTGCAAGCATGGCCACTGCTGCTGGATTGCAGGGTGGTCGTAACCATGCAAATGATCAGTGTATAATGTGATCAAAAAAATGAATCCAGCCAGCAAAGGAAGCAATATGGATAATCACAATACATTAGTAAGTGCCTTGAATTAACTTCCTCCACATAATAAATGCTATTTGCTGAAGTGACACAACCCCTTTAAGCTGTATCACGCTAACAATAGTTATGCTACAAAATAGCAATCACCACCACATTAAAAGACATATAAGAAAACTGCACCAAGCTGGATAACAGAAAGCAAAGCAAAAGGGATTAACAAATATGTCTTGAAATTGAAGCTTGAGTGTCTTCCACAGTACAAGCATAAAAAATTATCAAAATTGTTACTTATCCAAAAAGGAATGGTGTCAGGCTAAGGATTTAGCTGACATTTCTGAGAGCACATTATGGACCCCAGAGTATAATAACATTAAAGGATCTAAGTACTGGAGAGAACATTTGGACAAATGAGGTCTACAATGCACATATACGACACAGAAATAGAGTAGCAGAGATTTTTATGATATATGATACAGCTTTCATAGATTCTGCATAGTGTTCCACATATGCTAAAATAAATCACTTTAAAAAAACTGTGCACAGGTCAATCGTGGTTCACTTGCTTAGGTTTCTCATTGCACAATTGAACTAGATAAATTCTGATGGAAAATCATGACCTTATAATAGCAGCAAAAATCGATGTTAATAAAATGAAAACTCTCAGGAACAGGCAGCCTTTTACCTGCTCCACATTATAATCTATCCATTTCATGGAAAGTATAATAGTGTGGGTATTTCATTTTATAGTAGCAACATTATAAGATACTATTTTCTGCACCTGGCATAGTACTGTAGATGGCAGAACTGTAAGCTCTTGGGCTCCAATGTCAATTTATATATAAAAGGATAATTTTAACGGTGGCCCTATAATACAGCAGTAATAAACTGATAATAAACTGACATAGTAACAGAGTGTTAATGAGTAGAGATGAGTGAACGTGCTTGAAACGAGCACTGTACCGCTCGGCTCCCCTGCGCTCGCATGGGCGCAGGCAGCCACTTCTGTCCTTCACAGGAGGACGGAAGCGGCTGCCTGCGGAGCCGAGCGGTACAGTGCTCGTTTCGAGCACGTTTTACTCATCTCTATTAATGAGCAGAATGTACAGGGATTATAGTCACAGTGATGTCACATTGCAGGCATGATGTACAAAGTGATGTCACATAAATAATAAACACAGTGGCACATGACACAAACTGGGTAATCTCCCTTAAAGGAACTTTCCGACTTTTTTATACTGATGACCTATCCTGAGGATAGGTCATCAGTATTTAATCACGGGGCTCTAACACCTAGGACCCCCAATGATCAGTTTACCATTGTATAGCAGCTGTGCTTGGTAACACAGCTCAGCCCTATTCACTTTGGCTAGGCCATGTGGTCAATGAACGTGAAGTCACTGGCCTAGGGTAAGCTGCGAGAAAGCCGTAACGCTCACAGGACCCCCACCAATGAAATGGGTCATTGTTATGAATAAGTTGGAAAACCCATTTAACTGGTATAAATATGTAGTGATGTCACAGCTAAAGGCTAAGTACCACAGTGATGTTGTAAGGATAATGCATTGTAAGGTAATAATAACCACTGGTATACCTTTATGTTGGGTCCCCTCAGGTCCTAGGGCCCAAGTGTAACTCTAAACATTGCAATCCTTATAGTTACACCCCTGTAGATCACTATGGAAGAAATTGATCACTATTGAAGGGGATGGGCCGGCAGACCCATCTCATTCATTATTTTCTACTCCTGTTCTAGATGTGGAAAATGGTCTAAATGTAAGACAGCTCGGAAACTGTCTTACATTTAGAACTATTCGGTGCTTTGTGACACACTGCTGAGTGGCTGTTATAGGGTTCCCACCCCCACTGTAATACTCTGAAAAATAACAGCCTTCACCAAGGATACATTTGTTTCTTTCTTTTATTGGCACATTTTTTGTGTAAAATTTTTCGGCTTATATCAGCCTTCATCAGACACTTTGCCAATAGCGCTGGTGGAAATGAGGGATTATAAGATGGGCGCTGCTGCAATACTGCTGAGGGAGGCCGAAAACCTTTAGACAAAAAATGTGCAAATAAAAGAAACAAATGTATCCTTGGTGAAGGCTGTTATTTTTCAGAGTATTACATTTAGAACTGGCACTGGATGCGCCCAGGGGTGGATTGGCCATAGACCCTACAGGGAAATTTCCCGGTGGGCCGATGCCCCAGGGGGCCACCAGGCTTTTCTCTCTGCCGCTGACCGGGTACATAATCAGCTCTCAACAGTAATTAACGCTGTGAGAATCAGGTACTCATGTACCCGGCCAGCAACTGTACTTGCCCTCCTGAATTCAACTGCCGTGGCCCACACCTCGCTTCCTAAGCCCTCTGCTCCATAGACAACTGGAGGAGGAGAACAGAAGATGGGAGCTATTGATGGCCACCACAGAGGGCTAGCTCTTGGGGCAGTATTTTGTGCTACACTGTGTTATTTGATTCTGTTTGGATGGTATTTTCCACTCAGGGGTGCACCTAACCTTTCTGATGACTGAGGTGAAAACTGAAACTGCACCCCCCAATCCCAATTTCTTAACCTAACCCCTTTGCCACAATGAAAGTGCTCCTTGCCCTTCTGCTGCCCTCCTCTTGCTCCTTCCTGGTGCTGCCTGAGGCGATTGCCTCACATGGCCTCATTGGTGGTGCTCCCGTTTGCACTATTGTATTGTTGCCCCACCTACTTGTCTTGCTCCGCCTTCTGTTAATTAAGACCTGCCTACAAAATGGGGCCACTTTTAGTTTTTTTTCTAGGGCCACTTTAAGTTCCCAATCCACCCCTGGATGCGCCTAAGTTATGTAGAGGCCGGCGCCTCTTTATAACTTTGGCTATCCACCACCAGCGCTGGGGCTTTATTAAGGCCGGCATCTAAAACAGCAGTCTTAATAACTGATCCCATAGTAGCTGCATGGTTGCAAGATATATTGGCAAACATATGGCTTACCACTTTGGTGCCTTCAACTAAACAGCTGATGTCTTGGAGGCTCTCACTGAACAACAAATCCCTGTGGTCCCCATTAGGTAAGGAACACGGTAAGGCTAATATCTAATGAGCATAATATGGGAGCATATCTGCACCCATATTATGGCTGAAAATCATGTTCTGGCAACAAGTCCTGCCTGAACAAACAGCATCATAGGTCCCTGTGATAATTTTCATTTGGGTCACCATATTCCCTTGTCAGGCCTGGATTCGCAGCTGTAATGTGGGTGCAGAAATACGCCTGCATTACCAGCTTGTGAAATTGGCCTAAAGAGTAAGGAAGAATGTTGACTAGCCATTTTGAACTACAAAACTTAATTCCAAAATTGATCAAATGTGAGATCATGTACAATATATGACAGATCCAAGTGCAGAATTTAGGGACTGCTACTTTCAGCTTACAGTAACATTTGTCCAGGCAGATTGACAGTCTGCCCAGAATGTGTGCACTAAAGCCCATGCCCGTAACTTGCCAGGCAATATCTATGCCAGGACAAGTGTCTTTGCGTATATGAATAAACACATGTTGTAAGTAGCTGCCACCAAAATCTGCTTTTGGGACCACTATTTGTAAGATTATTTGTATAAAAGTTTACAAACACATGCTATGCCCAAGACCAGGGGTGTAACTAGAATTCTATAGTTGCCAAAAGTATCAAATTTCCTAGAACCCCCTCCCCCACCCAACCTTGTGACAGTAAATGAGCTATAATAATGAAAATTGCATTAGTTATACTTGCACATGGATAGTAGATTCATATATTAGATCTTCTGCAAAAAGAAGAACCTTCATAGTACAACTAGATGGCAGAAAGCCACCCCATTCCTCATAAAATGGAACAATGCTTCTCCACCTGAGTGGGCTACTTCAGCCTCCAGGCCCCTTAGCATGGGCTGTGTCATGATTGGCTGTTATAGTCAAGTGACATCTTAATGAACATGACATCACTGCAATTGAAGTCCACCAGCAGGGCCGTTACTATAATTGTGTATACTTAAAGGGAATCTGTCAGCAGTTTTGACCATGTTAAACTGCAAAAAGCACTGGGTAAGGGCATATGCTTTGAGTAACACTATACCACTATAGCATATGTTAAGACATGCACACATATACACTGAAAGGCCACTTTATTACAGAAACCCATCTAGTAGTGTGTTGGATCCTCTTTGGCCTTCAGGACCATTTGGCAATTTGTCATAGCGTAGCTTGCACTAGATGTTGAAATTGTTCTGCAGGAGCATTGGCCTATGCGGGCAGGAGAGCTTTTTGCAATTAATACAAATTAGATAGTGGTACTGACATGATCTGAAAAGCCTGTTCTGCTTTATCCTTGAGATGTTCTATAGGATTAATATCTGGGGACCGTAAAGGCCTGGGACACAAGGAAAACTCACTATCATGTTCTTGGAAGCAGTCCATGAATATATGACTCTTGTGGCATTGCACCTTGTCCTGCTGAAAGTGTCCTGCTATAGGGTAAGGAGGGGCTATGAAGGGATGAACCTTTCTTGGCCATAAAGTGCCAATAAAGCTTTCCTCACACCATTACTCCAGTACTACAAGTCAAAATGACAAAGGAACTACAAGTTGTGTGTTTGGACATGTTACTTGGAGCACCAATGTTGTATACAGCTGCAATTTGCATGACTGTGCGCCACCAGTTGTACAGGATGATTTGTGGCATCCATCTCTTACCCCTTTCATTGACAATTTGTTTATGTCTGCACAGGTTCCTCTTTTGGCAGGATGTTTTCCCTCAATCACACCATTCTTGGTATACTCTCAACACTATTGTAAAAGATGACCAGGTCCACCAACAATGACCATGAAGTCACTCAGATTGCTCAATGTTCCCATTCTAACGTGGATTCACACTGAAACCAAACCATGGAAAACTTGTTCACTTGATTTTATACTGCACCCGCGTGTTTACTTTCCATACAGGGAAGCTCCAATCATGAAAGGGTAGGTGCCTCCAATAAAGTGGCCATTCAGTGTAGATGGAATATATGCACAAGGATACTGAAATATCTTATGGTTCAGACATTGTCTGCACTTATAATTCATATAAATGTCTTTAGCTGTAGACTGTATTCTGTATTCTTTTTGTGTCCTGAGGCAGATACAACAGAGAAAGCTGATGGAGCTGATCCCAGAGCCAGGACATGGGACTGGCAGAAGAAAAACATTGTTGAATGGTAGCTCCCAGCCCATTTATTTCACACGTAGCGCATTTGGCAGCAGAAAAACTAATGGTTCCTGAGGTTGTAGAAATGTTACCTCCTAAATCCTAGAAATCTCTGAAGTACTTTTTTATATATTTCTCAAATGAATGCCTTACATTAGGCAATCTAATTAAAAATCAAATGCCCTGTTGGCAGCTTAGGTTACCTTGATTAGTGTTGGCATATTGTGAGAGTATGTGGCTGCTGAAGGAGAAGGTGCTGCGGGATACCAGCTTTGCTATGCTTCCTGTAACAAATCCAAAAGACACGGTAGAAGAAGCCAGATTTATGTTACCTAGAATTACCTCTGTGAGTGACACTCAGCTGTATCAAAGGACAGTGTTAGGGCACATCCACAGGGGATGAGTCCGCTACAAATTTTCTACAATGAAAAATCTGCATTGCATCTACTGGAATTCTGCAAATGGTGCAGATCTTGTTGCAGAATCCATAACATAAGTACTATGGGGGACATTTACCAATCTATTGACGCCACTTTTGTGCCAAAAAGAGGTTGCAAGTGCGGCAACATTTCCCCCTTTACATTACTCTTCAGAAGTGCCATTTGCAGGGAGCAGTTGGCGCAGCAGGTCCACCACATTTAATTTTATTGAGTCCAGTTTTCTGGCATAAAAAAGACTTTAACCTATGGCAGCTAGGAGGCTGCTGTAGATTTAAATGTGTAACACAACATGGCCGAAAGATGAGCCAGAAATATGAGAGGCGTGCGCCTCTGCATAAATTTGGTGCATCTGCCAGAAGCACATGGGGGAATCAAGACTGCTGTACAAAACGCCAGTCTTGATAAATTTACATTGCAAAGGGTGAAATCTATGGCAGAAATCTGCAGCATAAATTGACATGTTCGCACCACAAATTAAGTTATACGCAGTCAGTTGAGGATTTTTCCACCATGCTTAGATAAGATTTCTACCATCTCATGCAGATTTTCTGCACGCAAACCCACGATGTAAAATCTGCAGCGTATACACCACCTGAACATACCCCAATGGGCCATTCATATGACCGTATTTCTCAGTCCGCAGCCACTCTGCAATTTTTGCGGAATGGGTGTGGACCCATTCATTTCAATGGGGCGGCAAAAGGCGGGTGCCGGATCCCCACCAATCTAATATTGATGACCTATCGTTTGGATAGGTCATCAATATTAAAATCCTGGGTTGTTACTTCAGTAAATGGCATTTATTATGTAGAGGAAGTTCATACATGGCACTTACTAATGTACTTTGATTGTCCATATTGCCTCCTTTGTTGGCTTGATTAATTTTTCCATCTCATTACGACCACCCTCCAGCAGTCCAGCAGTCCAGCAGTCCAGCAGTGGGGTTGTGCTTGCACGCTATAGGAATAGCTTCTCTGGTGGCTGGGACCGTGGTAGTGCACATAGGCCAGAAGTTTCTCTCACAGCTTGCAAGCACGGCCAATGCTGCCGGATAGGGTTGTCATAACCATGGAAACGATAAATGTATAATGAGAAGGAAAAATGAATCTAGCACGCAAAGGAAGCAATATGGACAATCACAATACATTAGTAAATGCATTGTATTAACTTTCTCTACATGATAAATGGTATTTTCTGAAGTGAGACAACCCCTTTAAAGCATATCAACACTTTCAGATAACTTTAGATTACATGTGACCCCTATATATAATAACTTGCATTTAGTAGTTTTTTCCCCACCTGCTATATCTCTAATTTTTATCTCTCACTGAGATGGAGGTTGGAGGCTAGCTGTTATTATGTCTCCCCATAGAATGCACATAGAGACCGAAGGTTTGGCTCCTAAGTCTCTTTCTTTCTCTCAGAATCACCCAGAGTAGCACTCTTGGGGTGAAATATAACACTATGAACTGCTCTAGTGTCTCTGTCTGTGCTTCTCTGTTTAATTCTCAATCGCAGTTCACTTTTTCTCCCTAGACTTCTGTTGGAGCTTGTTAGGCCAGTTTCACACTAGCATGCGGGAGATCTGGCAGGCTGTTCCCTGCTGGAGTTCTCTGGATCTGGCATTCCCGGAAGCTACATGAATGCTTCGTTAACTCTAATGGGGATCAGCAGAGATCTGGTCGCAACCCAGCAAATATGTTGAGGATTAGCTGGAAAATACCACTGCGGTATTTGACAGGTTGAAGCCGTTTCTCTGCCGGTCCCCATTATAGTTAATGGGGCAGGATGACATTCATGTAGCTTTTGGCAATGCTGGATCCAGAGAGATCAGACAGCCTGTTCCCTGCCAGAACAGCCTGCTGGATCTCCCAAACGCTAGTGTGAAACTAGCCTAATTTGATCCTTCAGTGAGCTGACAGTCCATCTTTGTCCCACAACATGGAATTAGCAGAACATTCAGAGAGAACGTTAGTTAAGAAAGTGGTTGAGAGGCAGCAAAAGAGGTGATAAGAGGAGAAAGAGGCATTCTTCTATAATAAGGTACATTACAAACTTTTATATTCACCTGTACTATTAATTTATGCAAAGTTGTGTGAAGTAGTGATCAATATAAAAATTAATTCAACTACACTACTCTTGGTTGAATAGCAGCTAATGTAAAGATGGTGAAATGTGGATGAATATCGAACGTCCTATTATTATCCTATTATTTTTTAGCCCGCAGGTACAGAGTGAATAAGGGGTCTAAGACTTCTTTGAGTCCCTACTATTACAAAAAGTATGACTAAACAAAAAACATTTTTTGCCTAGAAAATATAGAATGCTCCAGATTTATCACAGTGGCTGATGCTGGATGATAAATCTGGTTCACCTTTATACTGACTAGCCTAAAGAGAATCTGTAATCCCGATTTTGGACCATTATCTACAGTAATACATGGAGTCCAGATCAACAGTTTTTAATTTCCTAACTCCCCACTCTTTATTCCTAGGGGGAACAAATACAAACGCTTAAAATTAAACCCTGCGTGGCTTAATGCAGATGTTAAAAGGGCAATACATGAAAAACAAAGGGCATTTAAAATATACAAATCAGAGGGGTCTGCCATAGCCTTTAATAACTACAAAAGGGTTAATAAAAATTGTAAAAGGACTATAAAAGCAGCAAAGGTTCAAAATGAAAGGCTGGTGGCCAGGGATAGCAAAACCAATCCCAAAAAATTCTTCAAATATATAAATGCAAAAAAACCTAGGTCAGAGCATGTAGGACCCCTGAATAATAGTGATGGGGAATTGATTACTGGGGATCAGGAAAAGGCGGAGCTACTGAATGAGTTCTTTAGTTCTGTATATACACATGAAGAGGTGGGAGCTGCTGTTGGTAGAGTAAGTGCTGGTGATACTTCATGTAATATACTCAACTGGTTCAATATAGATATGGTCAAAGCGAAGCTAAACAAAGTAAACGTGAATAAGGCTCCAGGACCGGATGGATTACACCCAAGAGTTCTTAAGGAACTTAGTTCAGTAATTTCTTTGCCCTTGTATATAATATTCAAAGATTCTCTGGTGACTGGCATAGTGCCGAGGGACTGGCGTAAAGCAAATGTGGTGCCCATCTTCAAGAAGGGCTCTAGGTCATCTCCGGGGAATTATAGACCAGTGAGCTTAACGTCCATTGTGGGGAAACTTTTTGAGGGTCTAATAAGGGACTATATACAGGAATATGTTTTGGATAATAGTATTATAAGTGATAACCAGCATGGTTTTACTAAGGACAGAAGCTGTCAGACTAACCTGATTGGTTTTTATGAAGAAGTGAGTAGAAGTCTGGATAGAGGGGCGGCTGTGGATATTGTGTATTTGGACTTTGCAAAAGCGTTTGACACGGTCCCTCATAGACGACTGATGGGTAAATTAAGGTCGGTTGGATTAGAAAATCTACTCTGTAACTGGATTGAGAACTGGCTGAAGGAGCGTACTCAGCGAGTGGTGGTGAATGATTCCTACTCTGAATGGTCCCCAGTTATAAGTGGTGTACCCCAAGGTTCAGTGCTGGGTCCACTTTTATTTAATTTATTTATTAATGATATAGAGAGAGGAATTAACAGCACTGTTTCAATTTTTGCAGATGACACTAAGCTTTGTAGTAGAGTCCAGTCTATGGAAGATGTGCAGAAGTTACAAGCTGACGTGGACACACTGAGTGTTTGGGCATCCTCTTGGCAGATGAGGTTCAATGTGGATAAATGTAAAGTTATGCATCTGGGTACTAACAACTTGCATGCCTCCTATGTCCTAGGGGGAGTAACACTGGGAGAGTCACTTGTAGAGAAGGATCTGGGTGTCCTTGTAGACCATAGACTGCAGAATAGCATGCAATGTCAATCGGCTGCTTCTAAGGCCAGCAGGATATTGTCATGTATTAAAAGAGGCATGGACTCGCGGGACAGGGATGTCATATTACCACTGTATAAAGCATTAGTACGGCCTCATCTGGAATATGCTGTTCAGTTCTGGGCTCCGGTTTATAGGAAGGATGTCCTGGAGCTGGAAAGGGTGCAGAGACGGGCAACTAAACTGATAAGGGGCATAGAGCATCTTAGCTATGAAGAAAGATTGAAGGAGTTAAACTTGTTTAGTCTTGAGAAGAGACGTATAAGGGGGGACATGATCAACCTGTATAAGTATGTAAATGGCCCATACAAAAAATATGGTGAAAAACTGTTCCAGGTAAAATCCCCTCAAAAGACAAGGGGGCACTGCCTCCGCCTGGAGAAGCAAAGGTTCAGACTCCAGGGGCGACAAGCCTTCTTTATTATAAGAACTGTGAATCTGTGGAACAGTCTACCGCAGGAGCTGGTCACAGCAAAGACAGCTGAGGGCTTCAAAACAGGCTTAGATAAATTCTTAGAGAAAAAGAAGGTCACCACATATTAAGAAATGTAGAGTCATGTCTTAAGGTTACCCGTCCCCCTCCCCTTCATCACTCCTACCCCCTCCCTTGGTTGAACTTGATGGACATGTGTCTTTTTTCAACCGTATTAACTATGTAACTATGTAACTGTTCACCTGCTGTCAGCGCTCAGAGCTGCATAGAAATACACTGTCAGGACTGCCAGACATGCACACATAAGTCCTCTCTATTATGTAAGAACAGCACAGTAGTCCTGACTGCATATTTCAGTGCAGCTTTGAGTGCTGACAGTGATGGAACCAGGGGGAGTAGAAAAATGAAAATAGTGATCTGGACTCCATATCTGCAGTACTAAACATGTAATATTTTAGATAATAGATAATACATGCCATTTGTTGAAGTGAGACAACCCCTTTAATAAATATTCTGGCTTAATCAGAGCCAGAATTCTGGTGCACCTGCAGTATTCAATCTTCCCCAGTATGTCCAATGATGTTGCAAAGTGGTACTGACCCTGAAAAGGGATAAGAAATGTAGTGATGTAACAGCTAATGGGTTCCATATATGCAGTAAGAGATCTGGCAGGCTGTTCCAGCAGAGAACAACCTACTGGAGCTCTCTCGATCGACCCAGAATGCCTTCCATCTCCATTAACTATAATGGGGTCCGGTGGAGATCCGGCCGCTACCCAGCAAATATGCCGGGATTCAGCTGGAAAAAAACCTGCTGCAGGCAATGGTTTTTATCCGGACAATTTCCAGCATTCTATTCCAGAACAGCCTGCCAGATCTCTTACCGCAAATGTGAAAGTAGCCTAAGGACCACAGTGATATCACAAAACAGGGACAATAAGCACAGTATGTCACAGTGGAGAGGTGCCATATAACATAGGATTCTTACAGTGACATGAAAGAGGTCTGAGATATTTCCAAGTACAGCTTTATGAGGTGCACTTTTTCATGGTCGTCTTCCTCATACATCATGTGAAATTTCACCACGCAAGTTTAACAGCTGAGACATTTTCTCAGATAAAGTAAGACTACATATTTTATACATAATCCACATTTTGTTAAATGACAGGAAATATTAGAGAAGCACAAAACCATTAAGTCATTGTCTACCCGGGGTGTGTAAGGTGGAACATGCAGAAATCTAGTCTACCTGGTGGGACAGATCCTTGGTGTGAGCTTCACTGCTGCTCTGTCCATAAACAAATAGCATGGACCAGGGGTGCACGTAGCCTTTCTGCTGCCTGAGGCGAAAACTAAAACAGTGCCCCTCCCCCAATGCCAATTTCTTAACCTAACCCCTTTGCCACAATGAAAGCGCTCATTGCCCATGGCATTTCCGCTGCCCCCCTCTTGCCCCTACCTGGTGCTGCCTGAGGTGACGTACCCCTGGCATGGACTATCACAAAGCCGCCAAGCAGATCGACACGTTAACTTTATGATTCCAAGATCCAGGAACAGTCTCCGTTCTATTCTCCTCGGCAGCAAAGTATAATTTAAGTCATATGATTTGGTTCATTTTGGAGCATTATGAGTTCCATTTCTTCTGGTCTACTATGGAAGAAGACCTCTGGGAGTATTGCATTTCTACAGATTTTTTTTGATCTGTTGACTGAGCATGTTAGTAATTTTACTGTACTCGTTTTGCAATCCAAATAATATGTTCCATATTTTCTCCTCCAAATGTTCAAAACAGCTCTGCAGAGACGTCTGCTTTGGTAAGCAGTCCAAATTCTGCTCTGAGAAGATGTTTTATGTAAGCTTGAAGCTAGCGTTATTTAGTGCTACATTGTATAGCATTTCTGACACCAAGTGGTGATCGCATGTAACAGCAGGCAACCCTGAAAGATGACATGAATTTAAAATATTTTTATTGTTCTGTTTTATCAGTGCATAAATCTCAAACGTATTCAACATAACTGCAAAATGTATGAGAGGCTACAAACGTAATCCGTTTTGTGTGACATATAGCCCGACCATTTCACTTACTGCAATCTAATTGTAGATGTAGGAGGTGTCGGACTAGGGTGCCTAAGGCCCACCAGTAAACTTTATTCTGGGGGCCTACTGTATAGCAACATGCAAATACTATCTGCTCACACAGCGGTGGCAGCAGCAAGATACTACAATATGATTGATTATAGGGACCATAGCAATGACTTCAAGAGGGAAGGTCCCCGCCTGGAGACAGAGGATACTGGCAAACTTTACTGTGTGCCTAGCAGTCACCTCAGCCACTTGATGCATCTGTAATAATAAATAGTCTGAAAGACATAGTCTGGTTTCTATATGCAGTGCAGTCAGTGTGATGTGCTATGTGCCACTAGTGCAGAAGGTGGGGGATAAGGGGCCCACCTTGCTCAAGGCCCATTGGGGGATTCACCCTGTGGGCCAGTCCGAGCCTGTATGGAGGGCACAAACTATAAATAAAATAACTAAAGACAGAATAAAACAAAATAAAAAAAAGAATGCCACCCCTAGCCCAGCTTCTAGCCCCGCTCCAGCGACTGTAAATGATATATTCCCTATATCAAAATGACTGTATGTAGCAGACCAGTGAAGTGTCAAACAAAAGTAGTTTCGTTGTCGCAAAACAAAAAATGTGAAGAATAGACAATTATTTTTCCTTTTTTTTTTTTTTTTTACATTTTCCTGGGTATGAAGTGATAAAGCAGGTTCACTGCTAAAAGGTTATCTAATCTAGGACTGCACCCTGCAACTAGGAACTGCAGTATTAGTATAAAGTATTTTGAGAATAATTGAATGCCTGTGGTTCATTTTAGAAGATTGTTAGTACCTACAGAGAGAGACTCAGGGAGTACTACTACCATCATTGCCACCTCCTCTATACAGCCTTTGGCAAAAGTCTAATCTGTGCAATACCTGCGAACTGAAAATATAAGTACAAAAGTGACACTCTAACCCTGGAGGAAGAGCTTTAGAAATTCTGACTTTTAAATGCAGATCCAGCAACAGTACTAGAGGTAGCTCCTCTTAGGTTCCTGGGACCGGAAACCAGAGAGGCAAAGCTATAAACATGAGATTACAACTGGACAATGACTCGGCTAACAATAAATCATTCTGCTTGCCAGACGTCTGTACCTTGAATATTACTTCAAACCAGTCAACACAGAGTCTCGTTGTAACCACAAGTTCAAATTATTTAAAGGGGTTGTCCCAGAATGACAGTTTATCACCTATCCTCATTTGAATGGAGTGGAGGTCAATCATGTCCACTGCTGCTCCTTTCAATCTCTGTACTCTGCTGTCTTTGCTAGACCCTTACAATTTGAATGGAGTGGCAGTGTGCATGCTCGACCACTGCTCCGTTCAAACAATGGACATGGATCCCCTATGATTAATGGAGGTCCCTCCTGTGGATAGGTGATAAGTTGTCATTCTGGGACAAGTATTTAAACCTCTTTGCTGTTGAAATGTGTGTTACTACCATGTCTAGATCTTAAAGGGGTATTCCAGTTACACAACGTAGTATCTATGTTACAGAGTTTTACCATACAAATGGTTCACTAATATAATGTTATTTCCAGTTTTGCTGCCTTTACCTGTCCTAAAATTACATTTTTGGGAAGCCAGCCTTTTGTTTAGTCAAAGATTTCAATGGATACCACCTATACTTTTCTGAGCAGCATGGTCGAGCATGCACAGTTATTTTCTGCCTCTGCCAAGCTTGCTTCCTCATACGCAGTGGAAGCGATCACCTGGATGAATGCTTGCCTTCAAGTAAAGCAGAGAGACATCGAGACATATAAGCCCCATCCTTGGGAGCGCCAGGACACCCCCAGAAACTCCCACTTATGGGGAGGAATTGTGTTAGCCCCACACATCTCGGCCCGGGACAGTGCGAGAGAGTTATGGACAATGTAGTCAGAATGTTTTTTTCCAGCTGATGTAATGTAAAGCAAAGCGCCATTACATTAAGAGCGGATTACAGATCAAAACAGGAGAATAGTAGTCGGATACAAAGGTAACGCTGGACACCTGAAAAGTGTTTCTCTATGGGTTAAGACTTTGACACATATTGCAGCGCAACAGTGCAGTTTAAAAAAATAGCTTACAAAACCGGAATACACGTTTAAGTGCTCTATACGACCGCCTTCAATCAGTGCCTGATCAGTTTCATCACTGATTTCCATCGGTGACTGTGAGCCAAAACAACAAATGAAGCCTATACCGAGATAAGGTATAATGGAAAGATCTGCACCTGTTCTGTGATTTTGACCCGCTCCTGGTTTTGGCTCACAATAACTGAGAGAAATTACTAATCAAACACTGACTGTTTGAAAGCCACCTACAGCCTTTAGAAAGAAACTTACAGATTCCCTATGAGTTTGGAAAGGGCATATAGTGGTTTCAGTGTCACCTTGGTACAACTACACTGCGACATGTGTTGTGCGACATTTATGTCAGGTGACATTTTTGTAATGATGGTCAATGATGTCACACTGTGACATGTGACATTCTGTGACGCAATAGTCACATAAAAATCCAGACAGTCGCAGCATGTCATGTCGCAGTGCGACACCATTGACCATCATTACAAAAATGTTGTGCGACATTGCTGCGACAAATAGTCGCCCGACACATGTCACTGTGTAGCCCTAGCCTAAACCATAGTCAACTACCCAGCATAGCAATATATGGGGTCATTTATTAAGACCGCCATGATGCACCTAAGTTATATAGAGGCGCCGGCCTAAATCTACGCCAGCTCCCATGCTGGTGTAGATTTAGATAATTTTCTACGCCTAAAACAGGAGTAGAGAATGATGAAGGAGATTGGCCATGTGGCCTAGAAATTATAGCGGGGATACCCTTTAGCTGTGGCATCGATTACTTCACTCGTAGATATTCAGGTTTTCGTTTTTGTTGCATGAGACATCACCAGTGACAGGGGTGGCAACCATAGCCCTTATTCTCATGCCCCAGCCTCCTGCCCCAATCTCCTATCCATCTTGCCAAAGCCATATTTCTAGTATGGCACCTGAGGCTTGGTGTATAGAGGATGGATGGAGTCTTAGGATACGTCCACATGGTCAGGTTTCTGGATGCAGTTTTGGAAGACAAAATCAGAAGTGGACCCCAAAAAGAAGAGAAAATATGAAAGGACAGAGGCATCTTCTGCTTTTTTGTTTTTTTTTAACTCATTGCTGGTTTTGGTTTCAGGAAACCTGACAGTGTGGTCGTACCCTTGTAGGTTGAAAATGTCAGTAGTACTTTTTTATGGTAGGTAACAGCTTTCACAACTACATCAGGGACAACCTGCAGGAACATCCAACTTCAGGTGTATAGTCTTTACCCAAAAAAGTATCTGGGCCGCAGTCACTAAAAGTAACATTTTTCATTTTGTACACAAAGGCTATGTTCATATTTGGGCACGTTTTTCCATTTTTCTACCCAGTTCTAGAAACAGAAAAACCAAAAATTGGCAACGCCTGATCTGTTATATGCTGGAAACGAATGGCTTCCCATTGACCTCCTTGATTACAATGGGATACAATGGCTTTCTGTCAGGGAGGCCCAGATTCTTCCAGACAAAGTAGTGCAGCATACTCACAAGCGCTATTTAAATAATTTCTTTTTTTTCCCCATTTATATTTTATTTATTTTCGATGAAAGCAATACAATATGTGTATGACAAACATAGTACATTAAATCAAGTAAATTAAGTCAGTTGAACATATTCAGAGAACATGTTGTAAATATAAAAAATAAAGGTGTATATAACCAAACAGAAAGTCTCTCTATGTTCTTTAGTCAATCAAATGTTCTTGAGAGTCCCAAGGAAGCCAGCATTTCGTAAATTTGGCTATGGAATATTCTAGGGATCTGATCATCCGTATCCTAGCGTCTAGTTCAGAGGACGTAGGCGGAGAAGGTCTTTTTGAAAACAGGGCTATCAGACACTTCGCAGCTGTCAATATATGGAGGAGCAGCCTGGTGCTATGGCCCCTCAATGTGGGCAGTATTACATTCAATAAGAGAATACTTGGGTCATTAGGGAGTGAAAGCTCTAGTATGATTCTTATAACATATCTCACATTACTCCAAAAGGGTGCCAAAACCAAACATGACCAAAAAATGTGGAACTGAGAGGCCTGCGGAAGGGAGCATCTCCAGCAAAGGTCTGGTATTTCAGGTATTTAAATAATTTCTAAAGCCCCTAAAGGAACCCCGACGTAGAAGAGTAAATAGCCTCAATGCTGTTGAGTGTACCATCTGCAGATAAGTATATCATGAATAATGCAGAATGGGAAAAATTGGAAATTTCAGCTCTGAAGCCTGCAGAATGGTGAATTAATTTCTATGCTGTAGGCTATAATTTAAGATTGGTACAAGATAAATAAAGCAGCGTTTATACAAAGTTATTTAAGTAATTATGTAAACCTATTATGTGTATAATCTGTAATATAATGCTCCAGTCCCAAGGGTTAAGGTATTATACTCAGAGGAGGCAGTGGCACACCACACACTTGCTCTGAAGGGAAAAAGTAGGAAGTATTTCCAGTTAATGGGATTCCCGGAAAGGAGACATCTACGGTAAAAGCCCTAAAAGGTCATATGTACAGGGGCTGTCCTGTTACAAAATCAGCCTTTGATAATAATATTTTGATGATGATGATGATTATTATTATTAATAATAATAATAACTTTTTTTTCTGAACACGCATATACTTTTCTTCAGCAATACATTATTACATGTAATAATAATAATAATAATAATAATAATAATAATAAGACAATGTCGTATAGACAAATAGTAAGACATTCTCACTTTCATCTCCCACTTTCATGGGAACTGCAGAATATCAGATGAAAAATGTTGCATATGATCAAAGCTGTCATTCTACAAAAGTTTGGGTAATCCCTCATGACCATAGTTTTGGTCCACGTCTGATTTTTTTGCACATTGCACACAGACTCATTCATTTCTATGGGTCATCAAACAATGAGGTCATCTGTGTGCTGTCCGGATCCGTGTGAGCGCTCCCCATATTATAGAACATGTCCTATCCTTGTCCGTTTTGCAGACAAGAATAACCAGTTCTAGTAGGAAAGACCTAAGATAAAGGAATTTATGCTAATATACACGTACTATACTAGATATGACAAATGGCCACTAGATGGCAGAGCAGGTTAAACTTCATACAAGGAATAGCTAGAAACGCTAGGTCATTTGTGATCAGTTCCTTAATTAGCGAGTCTATTTTTATAAACCAAAAATATATACAAAATAATTACAAAAATTGGAAGAATTATATGCTTTATGTGACATTATATTTAGACATTTTAGGCACCTGAGCAGTAATCTACAAGCTAGGGTTGTAGTTTTCAACAGCGGGAGAGCCGCAAGTTGAAGATCCCTGCCTAAGGTGATGGAATTTATGGCAATATGATATTCCAAATGGCCACTAGATGGCAGAGCAAGTTAAAATTCATACAAGGAATAGCTAGAAAGTCATTTGTGATCAGCTCCTTAATTACAAAGCAAGTCTATTTTGTGAACCAAAATGTACAATAAAAATAATTATGAAAATTAGAAGAATTGTATCCTTTACGTAAAGCATGATGGGTTTTAAAAACATTTAAACATTTTAGGCCCCTGAATAGGACCTGCTAGGGGTTGTAGTTTTTCTACAACTGGAGAGCCACAAGTTGAATTAAGACTTTTGATATAGAGATACCATGTTAAAAAATGAACAGTGGCAAAACTTGAAGCTCATATGTCCCCACCATTTGTACTACTGGTATCTTCTTATGTGGCTCAGGGGCTTTTGCACCAGTACGACTGCTATGTCTGCACCACTTATAGCTATGCTCCTCTATATATACTATATATCTTTCACATGAACTTTATCTCAGACACAGCTTCATGTGAATCCAACCTATCAGTATAGTTTTTAGTTTGTGAAGACAATGCAGTACCCAGAGTAGAAACCTACAGAGCAATGAAGAGTATTCAGAGCTTCCGACTGTTTCAGTAAGTTTGAAGGAGACCTACCATCAATGTTATGCTGACCTCACTGACAGATGAGCTGATTTCATAAGTATGTCATCCATGAGCTAAATGTGGTTACCAAGAACCAGCATCATAATAATTACAGTCCAGGCCTACAAAAGAGTCATGTTTGCCTGAGAAGAATCATGATTATTCATGAGCTCCTGATCTCCCTGTCTGACTGCTGATGATTGGCAGTTTTCTTCTTAGAAACAACCAATCATCAGTAGCAGGGCGGGGAGATCAGGAGCTCATGAATAACCAGACTCTCCTCAAGCAGCTGTGATTCTTTTCCATGATGATGCTGGGTTTGCCAAACACTTACTTTTAGCTCATGGATAACACACTGCCGAAATGTAGAGTGTCTAGAAATACTTTATGTTACCCTCTGTGAGGTCAGCATAAATGTCATGACAGGATCCCTTTAAACCAGTTTTTGTCATACAGGTGATTCAATGACAGAAGGTCCCTTTACGTGGGATGATATTACAGCAGATAGTCTGGAAGGAAGTGTTTCTTCCTGATGTGCAGCGATCGCCTCCAGAGTATGAGGAGGAGCGATCACTAATGCCATGGACAATCTACTGCCGGTAAACAATACTTTTTGCATGTGCACAAACGATCGGATTACCTGATGAATGAGCGTTCAGCTTTAGCACCAACACACATGAAAACATTCAAATAAACACCTGCCCGTCTGGGCTCTACCTAATACACGTGTTGTCTCTATCTCACCTATAGAGCGCCGTTCACACACGGTATTAGATCCAGCTTCCTCAGCTATACGGTACAGCAGCCTCCTGGCTGTGACCTCACCAGCACTTTTGGGGGGAGATGGTCCAGAAGTGTCCTCCTGACTCTGACTGTGCTACCCTCTTTCTGTTGGTGTCACTGGGCCCCCCAAAATTCAGGCTTTAGAAAGCCTTGTGGCCCCTCAGCCCTCCTGGCTGAGACCACACAGAGCCTCTGCAGGAATCTGTTTCCAAGTCTCTCAGGCTTCCTCAGGCTTTCTCTCCCTCACTCTCATACACAGAGGGTTGTTTTATCCCTCCGTGATTACAATAGCAGGCCTCACTTGCAATCTCCTCAGCTAATCGCAATACCTGTGCTGGAAGGGTGTGGACTGGCAGATCCCACTTCCAAACCTATCCCCCACCTATTTATACATACACACATATATATATATATATATATATATATATATATATATATATATACATAGTTATTTTATATATTATACCTGTATATTTTTGTATATTTAGGAATATAATAGTGTGGCAGAGAGGTTATTATTGTGATAGGTTATATGGGCTTTCGACTTCGAAATTTGTTTAGCCTCTCATTCACCTAATTAAAAAAAACAAAAAAGTAGTTTGGGTCCAAATAGATTGTACCCGAATCAAATATGCTCCAGTTGCCCTGAAAGTTGGTATATAAAACTTTAAGGTCTCCTAGGACTCCTTTTTCTCAAATACCAGCGAAAAATAAATGTCCTAGAAGATGAGAGTGAGAACTACACGTAATTCTTCTGTGAGTGAGACATGCAAGACAGTTCTTTTTATTTTTTTAAAGTAGGAGGTGCATTCTTTCTACACCCGTGCAGCGTGCCACACAAAAAACGAGCACTAGGTTGTAGTCCATCACAGGCCCTCTCCCTAAGAAAAGGGCCCCCCCATAAACCTTTCCTAGTCCCTCTGGGCCAGAAAGCTCCGGCAAGGGTCCAGGACAAAAGGCAATCCTCAGCCGAGGGTATGCTGGTCTGTGCCCCGGCTTCCACCAGGCTACCACCCAAGGTGTAGGCACAGAGCTCAATAAATCTAGGTCAAATCTAGGACATGCAAGATGAAAAAAAAAAAGTTCTTTGAAAAGGATGAGAGTACTGAGGGTTTCAAGAGAAAATTGCCCTGGTCAGCTAAGTGGCCTTGGGGGTGCTCTTTTTCATTAGGATGACCATCCATACATGAGGACTGCTGCAGTCCAGCCAATGCTGCTCTGCATTTCTGGGAAACATATATGCAAATTACCATGTCTTACATCTGCAGGCATCAGACAGGCTTAGTGTTCTTAATTTCTCCATGCTTGTGCGTTAAAAAACATTTCCAGGAAATGTGGAAATTTAATGTGCGACTTCCCAGATTTCTATCAAATCCACATTTTTGTTTTATGAAAAAGAAGAAATAAAACTTCTGTGTTGGAAAAAGTAAAAAATTTGCTTCATAAACATGGTGCTTATTCTGAACACCATAAGTCAAAAGTCGCAGAACACCCTTTTATTTCAGAAATAAAAGGGAAAATGAAATATCTGAATACCCCAGCAAGTAATGGGTGAGAGGGCCTATCTTTTAGGCTATGTCGTGAACATGACTGCCATCTCGAAAGCCACCAAATCGGATCAAGTGCAAATGTTTCCAATGGGAAGGGGATCATGTAGCATATCAAGACCAGAATTTCCCCAGAAATCGATTGCCATAATTATATTTGGAATATCTCTTGTGGTTCAAAAGTTATTAACACAGAAAGTTGCAACAACCGGGAATGTTCCCTGTGATGCTCAGCTATTTCATATGTTCAGAGTGTTGTCCCTGGTGTTGAACACAGAACTTTGATCTTTTAAACTTTCTATGAGGAGAGGAGATGTCCAGGATTAGAAAAGCATGGTGGCTTTGTTGTAGAAACAGCACCACACCTGTTCAAGGGTTGTGTCTGGAATGTGTCTGGTTGTGTCTGTAATGCTACATATGACTTGTGAACACTATTTTTGGTAGAGAGTAGACATGATTTTTTTTTCCTGGACAACCTCTTTAAAAGGGTTGTCTGATGTTTTGATATTGATGACCTATCCTCAGGATAGGTAATCGATATCAGATAGATGGGAGTCTGTCTCCCAGCTGCCCTGCTAATCAGCTGTTTGGAGGGGATGCAGTTTCCTTGACAGCACTGCATCCTTCAGTGTTCATCTACACACTGTCGGCATTGTATCGGTGGTGGTGAGTAACTACAGCTATTTCATCTCATTCAAGTGAACAGGAAAGGAAGCTGTAATTACTCTGCAATGCTGCCACAATTTTGATGGTGTGCAGGTAAACAGTGAAGAGAATGCAGTGCTTGCACAAGTGCTGCATCCCCTTCAAACAACTGATCTGATCTGCCAATCTGATACTGATTTCAGAAAACTGGTCAACTGGCCGCCAGCAACCTGTCCTGGATAGTGAACAGGACTGGTTGCATCCACGGGTTGAGTGGGTGGGGTTTAACCGCACACTATGCTCCGGCACTTGCATATACTATACTTCGGTGAGTGTTCCAGTCAGGCTGCTCAGCCATGATGGCATATCATAGGCAGGATCTCACTATTACTATCTATTGTACAGTAGATTAGTGTGTGAGGCCTTGACCCTTCACCTTCCCATTGCAATTGGTGGCAACCAGTCCTACTCACATACTAGGGCAGGTTGCTGGTCGCGATTTTAATTAATTCCTGGAGAACTCCTTTAAAGTCCATAAATTGACCTTGTGAAGTTGTTAAATAATCCTTCATATGCCATCAACTTCAGTATTTTGGAAAAGGGACAACAAGAAGTGGTTAAATCTATACCTTCCTTGGCGGGTCTCATCCAGCTATTCCAGATGCCTGAACGGCCAATCTTCCTGCATGTGCAGCTTAATTTACTTTGCTGTTGGTACTGTACTACTGCATAAAAAGCCATATTTGCCATTCAGAGGTATGGGAAAGCTTGTGGACAACTCATTTGTGAGTTATAAATTCATTGACGTTTCAAAAACAGTGAAAAATATATAGAAAAATTACAAATGTTTAAATTTTGTATATTCAAAAAATTGAGACAGTAGACTGTTCAAGGACTCCTCAGTTTTATAGGCTTTTTAATATTGAAACCACAGACAATAGGTTTTAATGATAAACATTAAGACGTGCTATAAGGGAAATGTTTCTATAGGTAAAATTTGGCATGTCTAGTAAAACAAGCCTGGATAGACAGAAACGCCTGCCTTTCGCCACCATTCCTTTGTTCCATTGTTACCCACACTGTATTCAGTAACAAGGCACATTGAAGGAGATGAAGATCTGCAGAGGTGATGAGGGCAAAACATTCAGTAACATCATTCTTTACCCGCAGCTGCACTGCCGGCTAATCTTCCTGGCAGGCACTGACCTTAGGGCACCGCAGTGCAGCTATACTCTGCTTTTGGCATTAATTTACAAATATTCAACATAATAACGTCACATATATCAACTAGACTGAAGTGATCGGCGAGATAATGAGCTATGGGACAAAAAACACAACTCTGTATTATACAACCAAACCAGAAATGGACGTATATACAGTATTAGATCACTCATCAGCCACATTATAGCAGACGGTATTGTACACTGGTCCTGGACACCTCCCCATGCTTCTCACTATTAAGGAGAACAAAAGATCGTTGGTAAATTCCACTCATGAGGATGGAAGACAATGCATGTGCGCTTAAGACAGCGGTGTAACAAATTCTAGAACTCTACTTTATGACCATACGTTTAGTGAAGGTTATATCACAACATGTGTTACGGGCGCTTCAGCAGGTAGGTGAGGGGCTGGAGAGCTCCCATTCTCCACATAAGTCCAAGAGGTAGGACTCACATCTTGCAGACATTTCTGGAATATCCTGACACTATGCCATAAACAACCAAATTGGAAATTACCCGTTTAAACTAGGACATAACGACTTATAGTAAGACCTTTAAGTGCCTCAGTATAGGTTTTATACAATGTTTTCATTATTTGCTGCTCAAACCATACACACGGTCAGTAATACGGTATATAGTATACATTATGAGCTATGACCCATGTACTGTACCCATTTTGCACACAGCTCTAGCTTTAGAAAAGTGTTGAGATGCTAAAAAAGTCACAAATTAGGGCACAAATATGGAGTTTAGATAGATAAATAGATATATAGAAAGATATAAGACCGATAGATCAATAGATAGATATGTGATAGATAGATAGATAGATAGATAGATAGGAGATAGATAGGTAGATAGATAATGTACACATTAGATAAAAAAATAAGATACAATGTAAAATGGGTGGTAATGAAGCACACAGAATACTAGGTGTTGTCCCTGATTTAAAGACATAGACATAGTCCCCAGGGTCTGATAAATCACCCACTAGTGCTGTGTAATTGGCTCACATGACAGAAGTAAGATCGTCCAACATCTGGTGACTTTAATTATTCACTATGTCATCAGTGTTTTGTGTGTAATATGTGTTAATGACATACTCACAGGCACGGGTTAAACAGTGATGTCATCCTGTAGGGACAATGGTCATTCAATATACTGTACCTACGAAATAGATTCATGGACATGGGGCTGTGTCTAAACGTTTCCCACTATACTTGTAGACGGTATAATTCTGAACGGTTTAATAATTATAGTAAACGCATTATAAGAGCAGTGCTGCCCTAAATGTAACAGCTGTTATCAGAAATATTATACTTTACATTATAAATGTTACACGTAGCATGATTTTTACTTTATGTTTTTTCACATGCAGGACAGTAGAAACTGGCCTAAATAATGACTGAAATCTACACCAGTTACGAGCTGGAATAAGCTTTAGTCTGGAGCATAGACTGCCTGAGGAGGCCTGCGCCTCGTCATAAATTAAATGCCTGCTCTGGTATCACAGGGCCTATCAAGACCATTGTAGCACATGCTGGTCTTTATTAAATCAGGGCCTTACAATTCCCCATAAGCTAAATAGTAAAATCCAGAGTCCTGCCTAAACCAGCCGAGACATCTAGAATTTCTCTTTAATTCAAACAGTAACACCCAGAGTCCCTCATAGATGCCCCTAAATATTAGAAAAGTACTATTAGATGCTGGCCATTGAAATGTAATACATGGACAGATCACGTCTACCAGAGACCCTCCATCAGGGTTGGACTGGGCCACCAGAGAATCCTCCGGTGGGCCCGAGCTCTAACAATAATAGACATCTAATAAAACAGGGCTCAAGGGACTTCAGTCCAATGCTGCCCTGCATAATGTCCCACTACCCTAATGACACATATGGCCAGGGTTTGTCTTGATAAGATAACTCCTTTAAGCATCTTCTATTGGAAAATGCTTATAAAACAGCAAGAGACTGGGAGAAAGAAGGTAAGTGGCACATATTACGTAGCATTTTACATGTACTATTGAAACTGGTACATTATACAGTAAACCAGCTTTAAGAAGGAGAAAATTGTTTGACTCCTTCTGACATCCATCCATTATAGTCAGTGAAAAGCAATATGTTTATCTCACAGGAACGTGTCGTTTTTCCTATTGTTGCCACTTGACGATGCCATCTCATCAATGTGATTCCCATTATATCTGCAGTTGCTAGATTTTAAGCGGCAGAAAAATTGCTGGTTAGTTTATCTTCTAAATCCAATCCCTGGCAGATGTAATTCCCTGGCAGTCCTATTACCAATGTTATCCATGTACAGATGCTGTACAGTAGGTGCATTTCCTTTGAAGGGTAGATGAACCTGTTTCTGGATGGTGTTCTAGGCCTTCAGGAAAACTGATGTTGGATTAGAAACCCTCCAGGTAGTCACACATCTTCTCTTGATCCTACTATCTATGTTATCCATTCAGATGCTGTACAGTGGATATATTTCCTTGGAAAGGTAGATAAACCTGTTTCTGCATGGTGTTTTAGGCCTTCAGGAAAACTGGTGTTGGATTAGAAACCCTCCAGGAAGTCACATGGTGAAGTAATGTTTCATTGCACTAAAAAATCCATTCCATACATATGAATGGGGTTGCAACTGTGGCATATGCATGGATTTTTGCAAGCCCCATTCCGGTGAACGGAAACATATGTGAATATGCCCTAAGGACACTTTCACATGGTCAGTATTCTGCATTATTATGGTAAACCAAATCCAAGAGTGGGTCCAAAAAACAGAGGTACAAAGCTTTCCATAATAATTTTGCTCCCTGTATGACCCACTTCTGGTTCTGGCCTCCTGCAAATGACTGTATTAGTTTTGCAGTCCTCAAAATATGGACACTGGCCATTTACATTAAGTTTTCTCAGCCCCCATTGAAGAAATACTTATTCTTGTCCACAAAACAGACATGTTTTATTATGTCCTATAATGCATGGCTGCATGGATGCAGACAGCACACGGATGATATCTGTGTGCTATCCACCTTTTTTTCGGCCCCACAGAAATGAATGGACTGATCGGACACAGACCAAACATACGGTTGTGTGCAGGAGATCTTAAAGGGATTGTGGAGCAATATATATTGATGACCTATCGTCAGGATAGGTCATCAATATCAGATTGTTGGGGTCTGACACCCGGAACCCCCGCTGATCAGCTGTTTGAACAGGAGGTGGGGCTCCGGGCTAGCACTGCTTCCTGGTCATTACACTACTCATAGTCCCCTGTGAAGCCGCGGCGTTGTGTAATTATAAGTACTCATTCCACTTAAGTGAATGGAGCGAGTACTTATCATTGCACTGCACTACCACTCTACAGGAGATTACAGGTAGTGTAATAAACAGGAAGCAACACATGGAGCGTCGCCTCCTCTTCAAACAGCTGATCGGCAGGGGTGCCGGATGTTGGACCCCCGCCGATCTTATATTGATGACCTATCCTGATTATAGGACATCAATATATATTGCCGCACAAACCCTTTAAGGTTACAAATACTGATGAAAAATAATGACCAAAATACTCCTGTGTGAATATGGCCTTATAGTTGAGTGCTCGTAGGAGAAGTAACATTCTGCAAGCCTTATTAATATACATACTAATTAAACCATCTGCTGATGGCCCTAAACCAAAGCCATTTCATTTTCAGCCAAGCCGCAGCAGTATCCGTGTGTAGTAAAATGATTTGCCAGCAAAGACAATCTGAAAATGTAAAATAGACTCATTATGATGAATGAATGGATCTTAAATGCCATTAAGGGGGACACACAAATAACATCCATGAAAACATTCCTTTTTAATGAAATGGAAGCATGTGCAGTATGAATTTAGGGCCACCTCTTTTTAGACCCAGGAATGTA
Organism: Rhinella marina; assembly: GCA_900303285.1. Lineage (NCBI taxonomy): Eukaryota > Metazoa > Chordata > Amphibia > Anura > Bufonidae > Rhinella > Rhinella marina. The sequence continues at coordinate 273,325 of ONZH01002825.1, forward strand.
GCCAAACCAGTCATAAACAAATTCATTTTGGGTGTGTTCACAAAGAGTTTCTTTTTTGCTGTGGATTTCAGTGTGTTTCCAAGATGAAATCCTTCTAAAAAAATAATAATTATATCTGATTATAATAGAAATCCAGATTTGGAATACACAGCTTTGTAAACAAAGTCATTCTTGCCGCGAGTGACGGGTGGCCACTCATTGATTAGCCCCATTGAAGGCTAAATCCGAGGGCAGACCCGGAGCATGTAAACTGATAATCTGCAAAACAAAATTCAAGAATGAACTTCAGATGACTAGGGAAGATTCTATGGAAAATACATGTTGGAATTTTCCCATGTATAGTTTCCATGGCCTTAGAGCTTTACTGAAAAAAAATCAAGAAATGTTATATAGGGCAACATCCTTATGATACAGAATCCAAGGGAATGGATTCCCTTGTGCTGCTCCGCATCAACTTTATATGTTGTGGTCATGGCACAACACCTCAGAAGACATACAGTACAGACCAAAAGTTTGGACACACCTTCTCATTCAAAGAGTTTTCTGTATTTTCGTGACTATGAAAATTGTAGATTCACACTGAAGGCATCAAAACTATGAATTAACACATGTGGAATTATATACTTAACAAAAAAGTGTGAAACAACTGAAAATATGTCTTATATTCTAGGTTCTTCAAAGTAGCCACCTTTTGCTTTGATTACTGCTTTGCACACTCTTGGCATTCTCTTGATGAGCTTCAAGAGGTAGTCACCTGAAATGGTTTTCACTTCACAGGTGTGCCCTGCCAGGTTTAATAAGTGGGATTTCTTGCCTTATAAATGGGGTTGGGACCATGAGTTGTGTTGGGCAGAAGTCAGGTGGATACACAGCTGATAGTCCTACTGAATAGACTGTTAGAATTTGTATTATGGCAAGAAAAAAGCAGCTAAGTAAAGAAAAACGAGTGGCCATCATTACTTTAAGAAATGAAGGTCAGTCAGTCCGAAAAATTGGGAAAACTTTGAAAGTGTCCCCAAGTGCAGTCGCAAAAACCATCAAGTGCTACAAGCGCCCCAGGAAAGGAAGACCAAGAGTCACCTCTGCTGCAGAGGATAAGTTCATCCGCGTCACCAGCCTCAGAAATCGCAGGTTAACAGCAGCTCAGATTAGAGACCGGGTCAATGCCACACAGAGTTCTAGCAGCAGACACATCTCTACAACAACTGTTAAGAGGAGACTGTGTGCAGCAGGCCTTCATGGTAAAATAGCTGCTAGGAAACCACTGCTAAGGACAGGCAACAAGCAGAAGAGACTTGTTTGGGCTAAAGAACACAAGGAATGGACATTAGACCAGTGGAAATCTGTGCTTTGGTCTGATGAGTCCAAATTTGAGATCTTTGGTTCCAACCCCTGTGTCTTTGTGCGACGCAGAAAAGGTGAACGGATAGACTCTACATGCCTGGTTCCCACCGTGAAGCATGGAGGAGGAGGTGTGATGGTTTGGGGGTGCTTTGCTGGTGACACTGTTGGGGATTTATTTAAAATTGAAGGCATACTGAACCAGCATGGCTACGCCAGTTGACCTGGCCTCTACAGTCACCAGACCTGAACGCAATGGAGATGGTTTGGGGTGAGCTGGACCGCAGAGTGAAGGCAAAAGGGCCAAAAAGTGCTAAGCATCTCTGGGAACTCCTTTAAGACTGTTGGAATATCATTTCAGGTGACTACCTCTTGAAGCTCATCCAGAGAATGCCAAGAGTGTGCAAAGCAGTAATCAAAGCAAAAGGTGGCTACTTTGAAGAAACTAGAATATAAGACATATTTTCAGTTGTTTCACACTTTTTTGTTAAGTATATAATTCCACATGTGTTAATTCATAGTTTTGATGCCTTCAGTGTGAATCTACAATTTTCATAGTCATGAAAATACAGAAAACTCTTTGAATGAGGAGGTGTGTCCAAACTTTTGGTCTGTACTGTATATATTAGGCCATCGGCTACAGCCTTTTTTTTTTATGTCCCCTCTAATCCATTTGTGTGTAGTTTGGTAGTATGTGGGATTACTGCTGGTGCTCCCACTGGATGAAAAGGAGCCAGGTCCAATGTCAAGTTCAAAAACCTATTAGATCCAAAAAGTACCAATGTGTTACAAGACCGTACCAGTCTCTTCATCGTTATAACGCACCATCCTCATGAAGAAACCGGTCTCGTAATGAGTTGGTAATTCTTGCACCTAATAAATTTATTGGAACTTTATTTTGTACTTATTGGAGTCTTTTCATCCAACAGTACCACCAGATGTGATCCCTCATTGTTTTCACACTCCCAAATAAAATAAATCACACCATTACCCAGTGATGCCAGTTATTAATGGTATTGTGATCATCACCATTCTCATGATGGATCTAATACAGTACATTTATGGTCAATAATAGAAATTATCCAGCACATACTGTATGCTAAAAGTAAATCCAATCTTCATTTCATACTGAAAAGCAGAAAAGTTACAATCTAGTAGCAAAATGCAATAACATTTCTGAGTCGGCTTAGCATTGCTATGACTAAGAGCGCGTACTTGTGGATTGCAACTCATTTTTGGATTGTAACGATTGGGAATTTTGTCCAGTTGTCTGTACAAGTCCTCTTTCCATATTTAATATTGCCCAAAGCTAGGATCAGTCACGAGCACAGGATTTATAAGGTGTTTGTGATGACCTGGAAGCTTATCTTGGGATCTCAGTAAAACCAACAAGCCATGATGTAAACCAGAAACTATCAGGCTATTCCAAGATGGCAAACTCTTCTAAATCTAAAAGACATTTAGTCAACTCCCCTAGTGATCAGATAATATTAACCAAAGTATCTAAGGCCTCTTTCACACGACAGTATATTTTGCGGGCTCTGAGATGCAGAATGTGGACCCATTCGTTTCTATGGGTCCGCAAAAAATACTGACAGCACACTGTGTGCTGTCCGCATTCGTATGTCCGTTCCGTAGTCTGCAAAAAAAAAAAAATAGAACATGTCCTATTCTTGTCCGTTTTGGACAAGGATAGGCATTGTTACAATGGATCCGCAAAAAAAACGGATGCCATATGGACCGCAAAACACAACGTTCGTGTGAAAGTAGCCTAAAAGTGAGACCCCTGATGAATGCTGGACAGTCGAAATCTAAGGTCACTGATGTTCATAATTGTTCGGACCATTGTTGACGTATATAAATGTGGCATTTTGACTTGATGTGCTAATGTCATGGTGGCCAATATTCTCTGACTGTTTTTGGAGTGTCCTTGTTATGTACCTGTACTTTTGTTACATTTTTGTATTGTCTTAAAATTTGAAAATAAAGCCTATTAAAAAAAAGTGAGACCCCTTTCTATGATGTCAAAATAAGAGGACACCTGGATGGTGCTTGTCCACTTGGATCAACCATTCTAAAGAGAGAGAGAGCAGGGGCGAAGCCATAGTGAGGGCCTGCGCATGACTGGGGTTTATGGACAGAATAGGACAAGAAAAGGGGTTAAAATGAAAAGTGAGGCGGCAGTTAGGGCACAGAGAGCAGGAAGAAGGGATAGGTGTCGTTAGAATGGGAGGGGGAGCATAAGTACATCTATTACGGGGCCCAGGAGGGAGGGGTTCTTCATTTCCTGCTGGTATGTGGTATGAGGGTTATACACTTTCCTGTCGTAGCAGTGACGAGGAGGTCTTGGATGATACTTACTCAGTGGGTTGGGTTAATCAAAGGTATGGAACTGCTGCCAGGCAATAAGGTTCTGCTGGTGGTTCCTGCTGGGATGCAGTCCTTCTGTAGAACTGGTAGTTGCAGTATCCTGACATATTTGTCAACCCTGAGTTGGTGTGTTGTGACTGTGATTGCCTTTTGGATATCACAGGGAAGTTCAAGGCCTCCATGTGTATGACAGTACTTCAAGGATTTATGTTTATAGCTGATAATGTTATGTCACGCAGCATGTCAGTGTGTTTATTTGGTTGGGTAAGAGTTGGTGGGAGCAGGTTTTGGGTACACATTAAGGGAATCCTGACACATATACAATACCCTAGTCAAGTCAGCAAATCCCACCTCCACAGTCCAGCTTCCTTTATCCTCAAAACATGGAGGTCCTGTAGACCAATTCTATTGTTCAGGAGTTCTCATTTAAAGAGTGTATGAAAGAAGCAATCTACAATTCTCTCTAACTTAGCACTACTCTTGTTACAATATTCATATCTAGAGACTTTCTAAGCATCAATCCATATTAATTTATTCCGCTCGAGGGGTGGTAGGAAACGCTTCTCCTCCACGTTTAATTGTATCTGTGTCCATATAGCCGCAAGCTCCTTCTGAATGAGTGAGTTAGTGACCTCACTTCCTCTAAGATGCTGAAAGGAAGACGGTTTAAAGCGTGAATGTGGTAGTTGTTTAAAGGGGTTGTCTGGGAATTTAGAAAATGAAAATACTTAAATATTACTTTATTATAAATATATTTCTGAATACCTTTCATTAGTTATAATGGCTCATTTTGTCTAGGGAGCAATCATTAGAAGAAACAAAATGGCCGCTGTCCTATTAGTGCCTACTAAACCTGTCCTAATCACACAGGAGGACAAGTCACTTCACAACACTGAGCTAAAGAGCTGCCTCATCCTCCTCTCTGCCCTGCTTGTCAGGGATTATGATCCTGAATACAGCTGATAAGATCTTCATATGAATCTCTGTAGGAATGGAGTTCATGAGGAGACATGAAGTACAGAGAGGAAGGACAGGACAGACTGTGGTAATGTGGAGCTGTGGTAATGGAGACTGCATACAAGTGCTCCTGCTCATTATCCACATCCCCACCTCCTCTATGTACTTCATGTCACCTCATGAACTCCACTTCTACAGAGATTCAGCTGGAGATCATATTAAACTGTATTCAGGATGCTAATCCCTGACAAGTACAGCAGAGAGGAGGATGAGGCAACTCGTTAGCATAATGTCTTGAAGTAACCTGTTCTGCTGTGTGATTAGGATGGGTTTTATGTGTACTAATAGGACTGCTGCCATTTTATTTCCACTGATGATTGCTCCCTAGACAAAATGAGCTATTATGACTAAGGAAAAGTATTTGGGAATATATTTACAGTAAAGTAATATTCAAGTATTTTCATTTTCTTAGTTCCCGGAGAACCCCTTTAAAGTTATTATTGCGGTATTATTTAACCACTGTATGGCAGTAGTGCTCACAATATAGTTGTATTATTCAGTCACAGAATGGCAACATTAATCGGTCACTGTATGGGATTATTATTGGTCACTGCATGACGGTTTTATTCAATTTGTTATAAACTACCATGTTTCCCGAAAATAAGACAGTGTCTTATTATTTTTTTTCCTCCAAAAAAAGCGTTAGGGCTTATTTTTGGGATAGGTCTTATTTTCAGGGAAACACGGTTTAAAGCGTGCCCCCATCAGACCCCCGATCAGCCCACTGTGCCCCCTTCAGACCTCAGATCAGCATGCCCCCATCAGACCCCCGATCAGCCCACTGTGCCCCCTTCAGACCTCAGATCAGCATGCCCCCATCAGACCCCCGATCAGCCCACTGTGCCCCTTCAGACCTCAGATCAGCGTGCCCCCATCAGACCTCAGATCAGCCCACCCAGCCCCATAACAATAAAATAAAAAACTCCTCTTACCTTTCCTGCGCCGCGGCTCCGCTCCGGGTGCTCCTCTGGCTTCTGAGGCCAGCGCTGCACTGTCACCTGACTGCGTGCAGCGTCAGGTCATAGTGTGCGCACTACGTCCTGATGCTGTACGTGGTCAGGACAGTGCAGCGCCGGCCCTGGAAGCCTGTGGAGCGCTGGACCCGGAGCGGAGTCGCGGGGCAGGACAGGTAAGAGGAGTTTTTTATTTTATTGTTATGGGGCTGGGTGGGCTGATCTGAGGTCTGATAGGGTGCCGGCAGCGAAAATATACAAGTGAGCGCTTCCATAATGGAAGCGCTCACTTGTATTCACTTTATACAGTAACGTAGATAGGGCTTAATTTTGGAGTAGGGCTTATATTTTAAGCCTACTCCAGAAACAAGGCAAAATAGCACTAGGGCTTATTTTAGGGATAGGTCTTATTTTCGGGGAAACACGGTATGCAGTTTCAGTTTCTCACACCTATACATGATATATCCACCAAGCAAACAATATTATCCACACACTTTGTAAATTAGAGGGAAGAAAGGAAGTGCCTTATGTTATCTTTTAGAATAAAAGGTAATATATACATATATAAATATGTTAATTTGTGTTTCATCCTACAGCGTTGAGCACCAGTAATTAGGTAACCTACATCTCACATCATTACTTCTGCATGACGATCAGTGCACGCTCCCTAATGAATGTTTTGGTGCTTTTCACTTTATAGATGACAAGGTGGATTTCATTGTCTACATACATTTTCCATGCTAAATGCTAATCTCATTTCCACTTAATTTTAATGTGTGTTCAAAGATAGCTACGTCAAGATCATGGAACACTGCATAATAAGGGATTTAATTAAAATAGTTGCCCCCTCCCCCAATAAAAATAAAGTAGTAAAATATGTTTGCCCATACTATGTACATGGCACCTTCATTTTATTACTCAATATCAGCAGTGAACATATTTTAATTACAGCCAGATTCATTCATTTTTGCTAATTTATTTGTTTGGCAAATATGACCTGCCCTGATTTGAGTATATAGAGAAGGCAGACACAAATTACAGCTATACCATATAAAAACGACCTAAACCACTGATTTCCGATTACACATTAATAATGCTATTTTATAATAGACAGATTAAATACGGTATAACAAGAGGATATATTGTTGTTGGCTCTAGATGTTAGCTGCAGGCATGGTTTCCCACATATGTCTGTATTCTTGCTGATATTTGTCTTTCACACCATGGCTCCACTTTCCTATTAGAAAAAGCTGAAATAATGCAAAGCCCAGAGCCCATTTATCAGGATCGCTGCAGCGTACTAATGAGTTTATGTGACTTGGAACAGGTGCAGCTGTATTACAGGAGGAAACATCCATTATGTAACCTTTGTATCAGTAACTACAGTAGGCCCGTGGATGAGGAGAGGTGGAAGGGTTATATGGATTTTATTTCTTCAGGTTTCAGTCACCAGTTTTAAAGTGAAAAGTATCGTATTCATCTAGAGCCATATAAACAACCTACACTAGACTGTATACGTGAAGGAGTCAACAATAGGGAACCAACACTCGCCATCATGGGTCACCTGGTTATGTGTGCTGCTATATGGTGGTGGCAAAGAATTTGGAGGAGAACCTCTGATGAGATATGCAACTTCTTTCCATATGAACCCAACAGTAATAAACAAATGAAAATGTGTAAAAGTATCCAATTCCAGTATTTTTAAGTAAAAAAAGGGAATGTTATTTATGTTTGACAACTAATAAAATATATACTGGTGTAATATCACTCTAGGTTGAATTTTTCATATTTTCATATTAAATTGTTCATCACTAGAGTTGAGTGAACGTGCTTGTAACGAGCACTGTAGCGCTCGGATTCCCTGCGCTCGCATGGGTGCAGCCATCCGGATCCATCCTACTCACCAGACTGCAAGTCAGGTGAGGACGGATCTGGATGCCTGCGGCCATGTGAACGCAGGGGATCCGAGCAGTACAGTGCTCGTTACGAGCACGTTCGCTCAACTCTATTCATCACATATAAGGGCTTGTTCACACGCCAGTTATTTGATCAGTTATTTCCATCAGTTATTGTGAGCCAAAACCAGGTGAGGGTCAAAAACGCTGAACAGGTGCAGATCTTTTCATTATACCTGATCTCTGTGCAGCAGGGACGGACTGGCCATAGACCATACAGGGAATTTTCCTGGTGGGCCGATACCCAGGGGTCCGCCCAACCCCTCCTCATGGCCGAAGGCCAAGAACATAACGGTCTGATGCTCTCAGCATTAATTAATACTAGGAACATCAAGTACTTACCGTATGCACCTGGTAGGCGGTGGAAGTGCCATCCTGCATTCAACTGTATTGACACCCTCAGAAGAGTGGCAGTATTTTATGCTGGATTGTGGTATTTGGTTGTGTTGGGGCAGTATTTTGTGTTGCACTAGAGTATTTTTTGCCCGCCTACTTCTTTGTCCATGCCTACATATATTGGCCCTGGCTTTTGTCAATTTGGAACTGCTTACAACATGGGGACACTATTAGTTTTTTTTTTTTTCCAGGGCCACTTTAATTTCCTAGTCCACCCTTGCAGGTCAGTCCCATTCAAGTGAATGTGATTTAGCTGCAATACTAAGCACACCCACCATAGAATAAAAAGTGCTCTGCTTGGTATACTATGAAGAAGCTACGATGCTCGTGTAAGCCCTTCAAACAGCTTGGAGTCAGACCCCCACGATCAGATTAAGGATAGGTCATAAATATCTAAAACCTGGACAGTCCTTTTAATGAAAAGCACATTCTGTCTATTACATAAAAAGTAATATGGAACAAGCCCTTTAAATTGTTGAAAATGTTGCAATGCCACAGCAAAAATAAAAGATTAAAACCTCTTTTTAAAATTCTATCATGAAATACATGTAATAGAAAGGGTTTCTTCATCAATACTGATCCTTGTGATATTCTGATATTGTGTATCTTTAAGATCCCTTTTCATACCTTGTAGATTGTAAGCCCTCGCGGGCAGGGCCCTCTCTCCTTCTGTACCTGTTTGTCGTCTTGTTCATGCTTATTGTCTGTATTAGGGCTGAAACAATTACTTGTTTGATTCGAGTAATTCAACACAAAAAAATCCTCGATGCAAATTTTGTGGATCGGCACCCCTACAGGAGAGGCAAGTATTCTATTTCACTGGCGCTGGGGACATGGCTGGGGGGGGAGATGGTGGCACTGGGGGGCAGCTGGTGGCACTGGGGGGCACCTGATGGCACTAGGAGGCAGCTGGTGGCACTGGAGAGCAAGCTGGTGGCACTGGGGGAAGCTGATGGCACTGAAGGGGCAGCTGATGGCACTGGATGGAAGCTGATGGCACTGGGGAGCAGCTGATGGCATGTGGGGGGAGCTGATGAGTTTTTATAAAGAAAAACGTTCTATTAATTAGTTTTTTGTTATTAGAGTACTCGATTATCTGTTTACAAAAATAGTCGATAGCTGCAGCCCTAGTCTGTATTATGTATGTATACCCCTTTTCATATGTACATCGCCAAGTAATGAATGGCACATTAATAAATAATAATAATAATATTGGTCCTTCAATACATTACAGCATTAGTTGTTTAGAGAAGGATCTGGAGGTCATTTGCCTGGAGTCCTGTGACCTCCGTTCCCCTTCTATAATATTACACAATGTAATCAATTCAATATCATATTATTGTGTTTTATACAGACACTATGCTTTAGTGAACATAAAAAACACACAACACCTTACCTCGGGACCGATCTCGTAAGTGAAACACATTTCCATTTTCTCTATGACAACGTAAAAGCATACGGGTAGAATTCTTTCATTTACGATGTGGCTGCTTTTTATGCAGAACACACAACAGAAGCCCCTAAATCAGAAAAAAGGTCTATTCTGATAGCCCAGGAATAGCAACCGGGAACTAGCCTGAGGGGAAGAAAGCAATATATTCCGCTGCCACACGCCTGCCCATTGTACATGTTGGTTCTGGTGGATGAGTGACTGGCGGAGATTAATTGCTGTTGTATATTTCGTTCAGTGAAAACGACTTATGGAGACCACGCCAATTTATAAAAAATGCACCTGATGTACAGCGAATGCACTGAGCAGATGTGACCCGATACCAGGTCAGGCCAGGAAATACTATCACTTACTGATGAATGCTTACAGAAATGTTACTACTCTGATGAAAATGGGTGTTTAGCATCTAGACATGGAGCTGAACATTTAGCAAACCACTGTAAATAATTGAATAGAAAATAATAGTACACAACCGGTTTTGTGTGTGTATTTGTAGTCTCTCCTCAATTATAAATGAGAAAACATGTTGTGCCAGATGCTGAGGATTGATGTTTTTCACATGAAAGATCTCTCTACAAATAATAGACGCCTCAAGACTGTCCGCTCAAGTCAAAGCGTTGCCGGGAATTGCTAACTGCTGAAATACATAATCACATTCTTTGTCGTACTCTTATTTTAGATGAGCAATGATGGAATCTACACTGGAGGTTGTGAGCTTTTAAGATGCTATAGCAATTTCTACTATATTCAGTTTCATTATATTACCTTACTGGGACCATATTACTACTTTTTGGGAGCCATGCAGATGACTAGTTGCCATTCAGAAGAAGCATCAACCACAACAAAACTTCCAGAGATAACCCCTCTATAGCCTGCACCTCTAAAACCAACCCTTCTTGTACTCTCAGGACTATACTTTATTCTCTGACGGCAGTGACAACTGTGAATTGTACTAACTGTAGCATCCTCAGCTTGCTGGCTCCACACTAGGGCCACACCTAGTCACTACACAGTGGTGCCACCCTGCAAATAGCTGAAGATTAGAACAAATAGTAATATCTCTCCATACAGTCTGCACAACACACCGAGCTATCCCTAACACTGTACTAACGACATAGTAGTGACCCTAAAATAATCACATAGTAGTGCCCTCAAGCACAGACCACTCTCTTTTTCATTAACGGTAACTTAAAGGGGCTGTCCACTTTTGGTTAGGAAAAAGATTGATCACAGTGATGCATGTTTAGTAACACTGTCAATTTGTAAGACGGAGACAGCATTAAACTGTGCCAGTTTTATCACAGTGTCAGAGGCTGGATGACAAATCTATCACATCTTTTTGTATTACATACAGCGATACAGCAGGCGATTGCTGGGAGGGAAGCGTTCCTTCCTGACAATCGCCTGCTCATTAGCACAGGAGACTGATGCTATTACATGCAACGATCTCCTCCACAGTATGGAATGTAACCCCTTTCTGACCAGCTCTGTACATGGCTGGTCGGACCGGGACTTTAAACATGGCTAGCAGGTGCCTGCTGTTTCATACTGCAGACAACAGCGGCTAAAGTCAGCGACCGGTGGTAATGCCAATCGTGAACTTTTAACATTTCAAATGTGATCACAGAATCTGTGGCGCTTCCCAGTGTGCTACGGCTCCCCCGGTGGAGATCCGGGAGCCGGATGCATTGTGCAAGAGCTTCTGTCCCCTGGAAGGAACTAAAGCTGCCACACATTAGTTCCTGTGGAGTCCCTCTAAACGGAAAAAAGTCACAAAAGTTACATACCCCAGAATGATATCAATGAAAAGTACAGATCGTCTTGCACAAAATGAGCCCCCACACAGCTCCGTACACATCACAAAAAAAAATAATAGGGCTCAAAATATGGCGATAAAAAGAAAAACATTTTTTTTTCAAAGTGTTTATTTTTTTCAGTATTAAAATGCAAGAAAAACTATACATATGTGGTATTGCTGTAATCGGACTGACCTGGAGAATGAAAGCAATAGATCAGTTTTACTGTATAGGGAACGCTGTAAAAATAAAACCCATAAAACTGTTGCCCAATTTACTTTTTTTGATTTGGAGTTTTTTTTTCCAGCTGCACACTACATTGTATGCAATATTAAATGGTGGGATTAGAAAGTGCAACTTGTCCCACAAAAAACAAGCCTTCATATGGCTAAGTAAACGGAAAAATAAAAAAGGTATAGCTCTAGAAACGCAGGGAGTGAAAAACAAAAATGCTTATTAATTGGGTAATCAGTGGCAGTATTACACTGCCAAATCATTGCTTATGAGTGTTATTATGAAAGCATGTTAGTGATGATCTGGCAGACTATCTGCCAGTCTAATACAGCCTTTAGACTGTAAAGTGGATGGGTGGATTGATGTATCTGATCCAGGGTGGGCTGTAAAGTTGATCCACTAGCCAATGATGGTCCATTGCCACAGCATATACAACTTTTTGGAGACATAGGTCTTTGCACTACATTATATTTATATAATTAAATACATTATATAATACTGTACATAACATTGAAAAGGATTCATGTAGTGAACAGTTTAGAAAAGCTTGGGGCACAAAGGACCCATCTGAATGATTACATTATAAAGACAGTGAAATGGACGGCATCACTGTTTCTGTTTCTTGTAAGGCAGTGACATTAAATAAAATTGTCCCCTGACCTGGAACATGTGAATGTTAAACCTCCATCTGCTTGTATGAGGACGATTTGAAGGCATAAATCAATACTTCCAGTGTGTCCAGCCATGAAAAGAAAAGGTTCATGCAGTCAGTGGGTACATTGTTGAGAAGCAACTATCTTAAGTGGCGAGCAAAACATATCAGAAAGGAAAACTGGATGTTAAGTAGCACTGAATGTCACTTGTGAGGCACAGAGATTTTATGAGAAAAAAACTGCATAATCACTAGTTTCCTTTACAATTGTGAGAGCATATGGTGGTTATGATAAAACAATCATAGCGGTGCCCATGGGCTAGTTACTGGTACATGCACACATCAGACATAGCGGGAAAGATTGTTAATACTGTCTAACATTTAGAAGTGTAAACTAAGACTAGACAGTCTTAAAGGAGTTGTCTCTTCTCACCTCTTTATTGGTGCTGCTTGTCCTCAGCGAGACACTTCCTGGTTCTTCATGGGTTGAGTTCCTCTCATACTGACAGCACCAGCAAGCGTTACTGTCATGTTGTCATTGTATTGCTTGCCTGTTCCTGCAGGTACCCAAGTATTTGTCTGCAGTAAGGAGAGTCCTATGTGATCGTTTCTCTCACCTCATTCTAGGAATCGATAGGAGTCTCAACACTTGGACTCCACCGATGAAAACATTTGATATACTACTATAACAAATCAAATGTTTTTCCAACGTACAGGGACACTTAAACCCCTTGAATATCAGAATTTTTTTCATTTTTGCGTTTTCATTTTTCTTCTGTCTTCATGGAGCCAGAACTTTTTTACTTTTCTGCTCACATAGCTTATGAGGGCTTGTTTTTTGCAGGACTAGTTGTACTTTTTAATGCCACCATTTAATATGAGTAGTGGGAAGCGGGAAAAAATTCCAAATGAGGTGGAATTGGAAAAAAAACTAAATTCTGCCACGGTTTTATGGGTTTTGTCCCTACGGCATTCCTTATGCAGCAAAACTAACCTGTGCCCTTCATTCTCTGGGTCATTATGATTACAAAGATACCATATTTGTATAGTTTTTTTGTGTTTTAATACTGAAAAAAAATAAAAACTTTGAATAAAAATATATTTTTTTACATCTATGGTGCCCGCTCCACTTGTGAGTTTTCTACATTGACTTGATTTCTCCAGAAACCCAACAGAGTAAATATACCACAATGTTTTTCTAGAGTGAACCAATTTCTTCAGAAACCCAAAAAAGACAAAGACCTTATCCAGCATAGTCCTCCAGATAATGAGCAAGTCAGTGTGCTACTGTAGATATAAAGGTCAGACCCTCAGTTACTCAGCTAATAGAAAAGTGCAAGGCTCCAATAACGTAATGGTGATTCATGAAACCACTAAAACCACCCAGTTTAATTAAAGGGATTCTCTGCTTCAGACAATCTCTGCTTGTTAGAAAGATCCCTTGCAGATCACAACGTGTCCCCGAATGCTCAGCTGTAATGTGAGGGGAAACCTTCAACAAGTGATCTATTTCCAGTAGATCCATCAGAATTAAAACAAAATATTACACACTGGCCTTTGAAATCCATGGGTTATCTGTCTAAGGAAGATCAGGACAGGTCCTCCAGCGTGATAGACACTCTTAGTAACCACTCTCGAAAAAATGAGGGTCCTGAGCAGAAGATCCCCTGATGTTATCTCAGAATTCCTTCATTGGCTGTATGAGTTTTTCAAATTGAACAACCCCTTTAAACATCACTGCACATATCATTCCAAAGCCATGTCTTACAAGTATACTGAAACAGTACATCTTGTGGGTTGCAACATGACAAATAGATGTATTGTCACCTTGGGAATTTGCCATCATTTGGTAATGCTGGTTACACGTCTTTTGTTGGAATCGGTGAACTCATGACTTATTCTGTCCTCATGTGAACCTCGCAGCGCTACTGTGTAAAGATACTGCTTTTTCCTTCTAAATGCTGAGAACCTATGTCAATTGTTCAATGATGGTGCTTTCTACTATCATTGAGAATTTTTAAAAACAATGCGGCACATTTATTAAGAACGGCGTTTTAGACGCCGGTCTTACCGCTATTTAAGCCCTAAGTTGGCGGTGGATCCCACACAGGCTGAGGCTTGTCCATAACTTCAGCGCATCCAGCACTAGTTCTAAATGACAGTTTCCGAGCTGTCTTACATTTAGACCTTTTTCTAAGCCTGAAACAGGCGTAGAAAATAGTGAATGAGACGCGTTGACCCGTCCCCTTCCCCGCCCACGGCACGTCCACAATTTTAGACCTGGCGTGAGCAGGGTGAAGTCGTAAACAGCGAGTTGCACCACAATCTGCACCTGAAATACTAAAATTCTCAGTATTATGTCAGAAGTATGATGTCATGAATACCGTCACTAGTACCAAATTATTCTTTACTAAGGACACATGTAAATTTGTAATGTCTGCAAAAAACTGGTCCACCATTCCAAGTTTATAGACAAATAGAGACTAATTCTACTAAGGTATGAAACATCCATGCTTTTATGATACAGTATTACAGGGCAGGAAAAATAAATCCATTTGGCATTAATGGGACCCGAAAGTTGCAAGACTATAAAATATTCTGGATTATTGGACAATTGTAGAAAAATGCATTTAAGGGAACGTTCTGGGAGAACAGAATGTTGAGGGCTCATGCACATAAACGTATGCATTTTGTGAGGTGCCGGCCTCTACATAACTTCAGCGGATTCACCTTCTAAATGTAAAACAGCTTCCTAGCTGTCTTACATTTAGACCATTTTCTACACCTAAACCAGGCGTAAAAAATGGTACATGAGACAGGCTTGCCGGCCTGTCCCTTTCCCTGCCACCCAACGTCCGCAAATATAGACCTGTCATAAGCAGGGAAAAGTCGCAGATTAGAGCTCTGCACCAGAAATACGCCCAATATAGGCATATTTCTGGTTAGTAAATGACTCCCTATGTGTGCTAGATAACAAAACATGTGAAATTTAGGACATATGATTGATAAGAGCATAGGACTGTACCTTAAGGTCAGAACCTATGCCCACCGGAGGATCCTCAGGTCTTACCCAGTAGTAGCTGATACAATGTACAGTTTAGACTAAACACAGGGAACAGTAATTCTTGAAGAATATTTTAATTTCTTCATTTAGAAGGGGAAGCCCCGGTGGGCATCTATATTTCTCTGTGCAGTGACCCACTTTGGTGCTTGTCTGCACATTGTATTTATGAATTTATCTTAATTAATGATGATTAATGAATGAATCCTCAGAGCAGACTCCATGGATTTGTTGTATTGCTGCCTACTGATTCTCACAAGGTTGCTGGCACACAGACTAATTGTGCAAGCGGTGGGCTACAGGAGGCCTTTGTATATTCATGCTTTATTTAGCTTCTTTTCTCATTAACAACTGTAGACAAGAACGCCACCAGTTTACAAAACCGCAACAAAGAACAATCTGATTTTCAGCCATTGATAATGCTACTGATCTGCCCCTGATTTTTCTAAAGTGGATTTGGCTGTGTGAACCTAGCCTTAGCTCTAGATTTATAACCACACTGAAAGAAGTACTATAAATACTTATCTGAAACTGTCAATTGTCACATTCAGGGGTTAAAGGGTTGTGTCACTTCAGCAAATAGAATTTATTATGTAGAGGAAGTTAATACAAGCCACTTACTAATGTATTGTAATTGCCTATATTGCTTCCTTTGCTGGATGGATTAATTTTTCCATAATACACTACTTGTATCCATGGTTATGACCACCCTGCAGTCCATCACTGGTTGCTGTACTTGCACACTATAGGAAAAAGCACTAGCTCATGTGCACTCCCATAGTCCCAGCCACAAAAGAGGCCAGCGCTTTTTCCTATAGTGTTCAAGCACGGCCACCACTGCTGGACTGCAGGGTGGTCGTAACCATGGAAACTAGCAGTGTATGATGTGATGGGAAAATGCATCCAGCCAGCAAAGGAGGCAATATGGACAATCACAATACATTAGTAACTTGTATTAACTTCCTCTACATGATAAATGCCAGCTGCTAAAGTGAGTCAATCCCTTTAAGGGAAGCCCTGAATGTATCGCAAGCGTACTCAGAAAAGGCTTCACACAGGATAGGCAAAAATGGTTTATTCATTGACAGTTACAAGATATAAATAGGAAACCGTTCACACATACCTACAGAAGTCTGCAGCCGGCACACACAACACAAGCAACCAGCATACATGGGAACACCTCAGCTACTGTCAGTACACAAGAACGTAGACAGCCAGCCTACACGGCAACGTGGGATCACAGTGAAGAGCACCTCCCCTTCAATAATTTAATGGGTCGAAATAGGAATCAGAGAACACATACACAGATTCAAATACCAGAACCCATCAGGATTTCAGAAACAGAACAGGATTACAGAAACTGATCAGGATGATGTTCAAGGGGTTGATACAGAAACAGATCCAGACAGAAGAGAGATACAAGTCACAGAGGTACAGTTCACACCCACAAGAATCCGTGGCCAGTACGCACAGAACACAGGCAGATATAGATGTTGCAGGGTTAACACACAAACTCTTAACTCAAATTTCTTAACTCATCGTGTTATCTCGAAACAAAAGCCATTGAAAAGCCATTGAAGGTGTTTGCTTAACTCATTTAGTTTAGATAACACGTCTCATAAAGCATGTGTGTTAACTCTACTACATCGTATGCACTGCCACATTGACACATGGAGCTAGATACATATCCACCAATAAATGTTGGAACTCACATGTAACCTCCTCAAGCCCTCCGTCCAGAGCACAGACACATGCAAGCCCCCAAATCACGGTAGGCCAGAAGCATGATACACCCTCTTACCAAAGGCCATGATCAGAGAACTAGGACAAGGAATAACAGGAAACTCCTGAGACCACCCACCTTCAAGGATAGCACACAGGACAGAAGGGTCGAAACAACCCACAGACTCAGAATAGTAGGAAACTCCTGAGACAACCCACCTTCAAGGGTAGCACACAGGGCAGAATCTCCTGACCACCTGATGTTCAAACATACCTATGATCAGGTCCTTAAATGAGCTTTGATTGACTTCCTATAGCCTCGATTGGTGTTTGTTACTGGACAGAAATCTGCCCGTCTAAAAGGATAGTAATGGGCTTAGTATTGGAACCTAACAGATCTCATTGATCTGTAATTGGATCTATTAGTTTTCCAATTGTATTTTTAGTGGATATATTAGAATAGCAGACTATGCTACTTTAACAGGTTAGAGCAATGGCACCAATGTGAGCATCATTTGATATATGTGATAAGATATACATACACTCATCCCCAACATGATACATTCCCATCTCCCAACTGATCTCTGCTGCACGTCTTAATTATACTGCTATATTTCCAATTCTCCCAAACATATGCATGGTCAGTTTGGCCAAGGGTGAATGTGTCGTGAATGGGGATGGGGGGGAAAGTAACTACCAGAACTTTCTCCTAGAGAACAAAAAGGAAAAGCACTTGAAATCCAACTGGCTGACCCTCTCTTCCCTGACATCTACTGTTGGGGAAACGTTGTGAGCCCCATGATAAGCTTAAGACCAATACTGCTGAGATTTCAGGCTGTTTACAGTAAAGTTTGAGGGAACTGGTCTAATGATTCAACCAAATGTTTCAATAATAAAGTGACAAGAAGAGATGGAACCTTTTCATCGCATGAAAAAGTCACTTGCAAAGTGTCCTTATCTTTCATGGGAGCGTGCATTGTGTCTAATACCTAGAGTGAAGGGTTGGAGCATGATTCTACCCTCTAAGGGCCCAATCACATGGCAGATTTTGCCTCTGCACTCGGCAGAAACCACAGTTTTTCACTTTGAATGGCGCAAACACATGTGACGTTTAACCCCATCAAATAGAGCTAAACTGCGAGCATAAACCCACTGCGGGTTCCACCGGTGTCTGTCTGGACACCACTCCGGAAGTCACAGCTTTAAATTACCATCTGTGCAAACAACTGACTGGCCTCCCATTATCAACAATGATAGGTGGACACCAAGTGACAGCTGCTGAAATTTTGGCGGAGTCCGTGCCTTCAGTGCAGATCCTCCAGGGCAGGACTGCATGAAAGAGACCAGGACTGGTTATAGTTTGGTGGAGGGACCAGGGTAAAAAATTTTGTGTTGACCCCAGTAGTAGTAACTGTTCCCCAGCAGCAATGTGTATAACTTACACTGGACATACACATCAGATAACTGTTGGCAGTTCCCGCTGATCAACATCCCCTATAACAATCTTATGTACATATATATGAGAGCAGTCTCATTGCCTCCTGGTACCCAACACTGAGGGAAACAAGGGTTACATGTTGAATTTTAACATGACCGATCCTTTCAACATGCAGGAGATGTATCCTGCAGCATTTTACTCTCCTCTTCCTATTGCAGGAAATTTGCATGCTCCTGCATGGAGCTCCAATTAATAATTAATATTAGTAAAAACTGCATAATAACCTCTTTTAACACCTATACTTTTTATATTGTTATGTTATTAATTTCTCGAGACTAGAGATGAGCGAATCATGCAAAATTTGCTTTGCCGAATATTCGTCGAAGTTTTCACAAGATTCGAACGAATACGAATCTATTCGACGAAGCTGCGTACAAATCATACGTTATTATGTGGTGTTTTGCGAACATTTGCACACTAATAACGAACGTACACTTGTTAAAGGTACGCAACTTATGTGAACACGTACACATGAGCGTACAAAAGTGCTTACGAATCCTTAGCGTACTATTGTTTTTTTCCTGTACTGAGGAGGGGGCGTATCTACACTTTCCCGCTCTTGCAGGGGCGGAACGTCACTTTCCCGCCGTACGCAGAATGCGTAAATTTACTTACGTTTCATACGTATCTTACGTATAGTTAGCGGTCAAATTTTTGCATACGTTTACGAATAATACGAAGTGAATCCGACAAAATTCGGATTCGCTTCGGAGAAGAAAATGTCCAAGATTCGATACGAATCTACGAAGCGGCGAATAGATTCGCTCATCTCTACTTGAGACCCATATACTGTTGCTGGGAATGACTGGGAGAAACTATGTGGTGGAGGCCCCTAGGCATTGGAAGTCAGGTTTTGGAACCTCTCCCTCATGTCAGGAGACCAGTATTATAAATGATAATTGAGGAGTTTTGTTACAAATTTTGCACTGGGGCAATGGACAATTTTTTGTACTAATTGTACTAATTTTGAGCTAAAAAAATTTTTTTCAGTTGGTCTTTATTAAAGGGGCTATCCAAGACACTAGGATGATGCTAGGGAGGCTCCCCCCACCTACCATTGGCTGCCCCCCTCCCCCAACACCAGATGTTTTCATCCGCCCACAGGGAGTCTGTTTCCTGACAGCTCATTAACACTCATTATAGCTCAATTCTTAACAAACTCATAAGAATAAGGCTTACACTGGGTGTAAACCCACCCTAGGAGGAGCAGCTGATTATCAGGAAGCGATCACCTCAGCATGAGGACGAGGGATTGCTATTGTGATCTCTCGTCCTCATCGCCGCATCGTTTCTGGGAAACAGATTGCTGTTTAGACAGCATGATCTGCTGTCCAGAAACTATAATTTACTTGCGTGCATAAAGTTATCGTCTGCATCTTTAGACATCTTTAGGCAAGTTGTCGAGAACAAGCATTTTGCAGAAAGTTCTTCCCTGATAATCTGCCCGACTATCAGGCTGCGTAATCCCACCATTAAATAGGTGATTATGAGCTGTCAGGAGTTCAGACATAAGGATTATACATAGCTGTCATACATAGTGAAAGTGAAAGTAAGATGCTCAAAGCAAAAACTTCAACTTAACGGGCCTGGGCTGCATTACCAAGCATAGCCACTATACAATTATGGCGCTGTGCCTGGTAAGCTGTAAACACCACAGTGGCCTTTTCAAACAGCTGATTGCTGGGGGTACCTGTAGTCAGACTCCCAATGATCAGATGTTGATGACCTATCCTGTACTCCTGGAAACCCCCTTTAAGGAACACAAAGAAAAATCAATTAGCAATTGCTTACTGATCGCTCATAACTTAAAATTGCTCATGCGGATCCAGCCTAAGCCATAAGGACTTTTTCACATTTTAAGAAGAATTTCATGTTTTTAGTTGCAGCATTAAAATGTATGTTTCAAGGTGCATCTCAGTCATTAAAGCGTCTATTTACTCATCAGTTTTAACACTGTTAGTTTTCTCACGTCGCAGAGTCCGTAATGCATTTTATTAGTACTCAACACTAAAACTAATTAACCGAAATGAATAATTCATTAAAATGTGAACAATGGGCTGCGAAGCTAATTCATGCCATATAATTTATGTCCCTCTCTCCTCCGGCAGCTATAGCTCTATGCGTTAGTGGACTGCCTACTGCAATGCAGGCTAAGAAATCCACATTTCACAGACCAACATGTTGCCGTTCTCCTCCCAGGGTCTTGTATATTTAGGACCCACAGAATAAATCTGTTAGCCTGCCTTGCTTAACAATGGAATAGATTGTTTTTCGTAATTATTCCTGGCAAAGCTTAGCTGATTTCTTCTCGCTCAAACGTACCTCCCAAAAATAAACTGGAAGCCTTCATGGATGCACTCAGTGCAAACACCCATTCACATTAGTGTTTCGGTCAGGTTACTGAATACTAACAGGAAATTATCCTTAAATGTTATAAAGTAAATAATCAAATCCAATGAATCATGCGGGAAATAATATGTCCCTGTCTAGTTCACCATTGTAGAGTGGGAGTAAGCACAGATTTTCTCCATTCTATATCCCTTGTAATTCTGGCAGCCGGCAGTGTGATGACCTGCTAATATGATGTCACTGTCGAAAGCCCTGACAAGTGTATTTCGGGCGCATTGCCTTGGAATGTGCGGCGCTGATTGGCAGTTCCTTCCTAACGTGTAAAGAAAGGTATTCATTCTCGCAGAGCTATGACGCACAGCACTGATGCATTGCTTATTTTTAACCATTACTGTAAGAAAAAAAAGATCAGCCCATCACAGATTAGTCATAACGCTGATTCGTTTCCAAGTATAGCACATGTTATAATTATTCCTATACAGATCCAGGTATGTGGCACATGCCAGGGCATTAGTATGCCATGCTATCAGCTAGTCCATCCGTCTATGGCATAATAATACTTCTTGCAAAACACAGGGCATAACTGCCAATGTCAAAGCTTAATGGAATGAAACTAAGTATTTACCTGAGATGATTTCCCAACAGGTCTCTCCTCATAACTGGTAAATTGTCCCCTACACCAGTATGAGGTGGAAGCTAGAGTGAAGAGCAGAAGACGTGCTAAGCCGCCCCTGATCAGTGCTGTGATGTTTCTGCAATCCCTGCAGAGCTGCAGCGCACTCCTGGCGGGCTGTCACTGTCTTCATTCAGTCTGCACCAGGCTGAGCGTCCAGAGCCAGAAGTTGGGAGAATTTTAATTATCACCCAGTGCTGGATGGAGCATTCAGTGCCGTACTCGGTGCATGATGTGCCATAATGAATGAATGGCTTCATAATAAAATAGCAGCAATATTTTATAATGATTTCATAATAAATTACCAGCAATATGTTACAATAATGTAATAATAAAATGGCAGCAATATTTTATAATGATTTCGTAATAAATTAGCAGCAATATGTTACAATAATTTAATAATAAATTGGCATCAATCCTTAAAATAATGAAATCAGACATCATATAGTACATGACAATCTCTTTCTAACAAAGCTAGAAGCAACCCTATACCTCACATGGATCTGGAGACCTCTCCATTTACTGCTCTGCTGGATTTATATCAAGCTGGGTGAGTCCTTTCTGCTGCAGCTTGGGAACTGTGTCCTTTCTGCTGCAGCTCTCTCCCTATCATAGCTTAGTGGCAGTTGAAGCATGGAACTGAGTCAGAGGCGGACTGGCCGTAGACTATACAGTGAGGAGGCTGCTTGAGCCCTCCTTACTGCCCCCAGCTCTGTATATAACGATCTGATGCTCTCAGCATTAATTAAAGAGGTTGTCTCACTTCAACAAATAGCATTTATTATGTAGAGGAGGTTATTACAAGCCAATTACTAATGTATTGTGATTGTCCATATTGCTTCCTTTGCTGTCTGGATTCACTTTTCCATCACATTATACAGTACACTGATTGTTTCCATTGTTACGACCACCCTGCAATGCATCAATGTGGTGGCCATGCTTGCACTCTACAAGAAAAAGTGCTGACCTCTGCAGTGGCTGGGACTGTGGAGCTGCACATAGGCTGGTGCTTTTTGTTACAGTGTGCAAGCACGACTGCTGGATTGCAGGGTGGTCATAACCACAGAACCGAGCAGTGTATAATGTGATGGAAAAATGAATCCAGCCAGCAAAGGAAGCAATATGGATAATAACAATACATTAGTAAGTGCCTTTTATTAACTTTCTCTACATGATTAATTCTATTTGCTGAAGTGAGACAACCACTTTAATGCTAGGAGCATCAGGTACTTATGCCCCTGGTCGGCATCCACAGGTGCCCTCCTGAATTCAGCTGTATCACCATTCTCAGGACAGTGATAGAGTTGAATTCTGCTATGCAGGCGGCTGTATTTTTTGCTGCACTGTGGCATCTGGTTCTGCTGGTATCGTGTGCTGAACAAAGGTATGTTTACTTCTATTGCCCCGCTTTGTGTCAATATGTATCTATCTACAACATGGACCCACTTTTACATTTTTTTCCAGGGCCACTTTAAGTTCCCAGTCCGCCCTGAACTAAGCATGGGTGTCCACCACAGTGAGATGGACAGAGAAGTAAGAGAAAGAACAAACAGCAGGTGGCGCCATACAGATACATTTTATTGAATAACTAAGTGGCTATAAAGAATTTTTTATTACAGGGAATTATAAAAGTACTCAGATCAAGGTGCTGGTTTGAAAACGGTAGAATATTTTTGTGGGACAGCCCACTTAATGATTTCAGAAAAAAAGCAGCAATGGTTTCTCTATCAGTTTGTTGCAGTGATGGTCAATGCTTTTTAGCTGGTGGTAGACTTAAAGGGAATGTGTCATCTATTGTTTAAATCACTTTATGGTTTAACATGTGCAAGTGAGCCTCTAGGAGCACTGAGGGCGTTGCCGTTACACCTAGAGGCTCGGCTCTCTCTGCAACTGTCATGTCCTCTCTACTTAGATTGACAGGGCCAGGCGTGATGATGTTTTCTCTGCCTGGACCTGTAATTTCAAGGTGGAGAGGGCATGGCAGTTGCAGAGAGAGCAATGCCTCTAGGAGTAACAGCAACACCCCCTTTGCACCTAGAGGCTCATTTGCATATATTAAAACATAATTTTTCTCAGCAATGCGAGCACATACTGTATGAACATGGGACCAACACAGATGTCTTCAGCTGCCAAGTTCAAATGTAACAGGTCAGCCAGTGTCATAGGTACAAATCTGACAGATGCCCTTTAAGATCACTGTTGGTCACTAGTCTCAGGTGCTAGGCCATCAGTAGTGCCCCCTTCAGTAGGCACAGCTGATGTACGCTTTGCCACCCTTTTGTTTGCCCTGTCTGTGTGCGTGTTAATTTACAGAGCTGTTCAACTTGAAGCTTTTCCTGAGCTGTAATATAGCCATATGCCTGTGGTCTAAGAGGTGAGTAGCAATGAGATTTGGGTGATGCTTAAAATAATACTGCATTTAGAGAAAACTCTGAGGACTTTTATTTCTTTTACACCCTGCCGGATTTTCAGTTACAGACAGGTTATACAACACTCTGGCCACTAGAGGCGCTGTTTTTGGCATCCATTTTCGGCTTGTTATACAATGTTACAGTTTAAAAGATGTATGACACTCGACAACATGACAATAAAAATATATTGAAAAAATATCCATATTTTTCTTAGTAAAGGTGAAAAATTACCCATTTCCATAAAAAATAAATACGTATTTTACGCCAGCTGTCAAACGCTAACCACACTCTTCAATTTAATTGTACCACATCTGCTGCATAAGCATCACTTATCTTAAAAGACCCACTTAATCATTTACGAAAATATGTTATAAAATATGTAACATAGAATAAATGAGCAAAGTAACCACAACAAGCTGAGCGAATCATTTCCATGCTGGATCTATGCTAATCACATTGCCAGTCTGCACTTAGCAGGACCCACTAAATATATAACAGCATAAGCAATGCCCTTGGCTAAAAGCCCAAATAAAAAGTATTATTACATGGGGCAGAAGAATGAGCATCATACACATACATTAGGAATGAGGATAGAACATGATAAATAATGCCAATATCACTATTAGTTTTTGATGCAGAATTTGGTTTTGGACCTCTACATAGTAAATGGTAACCACTGACCCCAGTGAGGCCATTTAGCTATGGTTTGGGAAGGAAACACAGTGAATCATCAGTGATAGACCCCATAACAATTGCTGAAATTGTATGAACAATACAATACATACTGTAAAAAGTACTAAAATGTACTAAAATAAGTATATTCAGATTACACAGTTATGATAACAATTGCACAAGTCGTGATAGTTCCTGGTTTGGGATGGATGTACTGTAGTTTTTAAGGATATGAGCATATTATTTGGCTTCCGATTAAAGGGGTCTAAGTTATTTTTAATGATGACCTATCAACAGGATTGGTCATCAATATCAGACCATTAGGGGTCCGATACCCAGCACCCCCGCCAATCAGCTGGTTGCCAGCACAGCGTTCCTTTCATTGTTTACCTGCTCGATGTCGCAACAGCGATGAGCAGGTTTAACTACAAGCCATCCCAGGGGTGTAGCTAAAGGCTCATGAGACCTGGTACAAGAGTTCAACTTGGGACCCCCTTCCCTCACTGCTTTGTGGCCATGGACAGGGAAGCACATAGCCTTTCTGCTGCCTAAGGCAAAAATTTAAACGGCACCCCACCATGCCAAATTCTTGACCTAACCCCTACCCTCCAGCCAGAGATGTAACTTGATCAGCATGCAATTTCGAAAAATACTGATGTCTTCTTGTGTGGCACAAGGGTCTTTGGGCCCCCTCAGTCTCCTGGGCCAGGTGCGACTGCTACCTTTGCACACCTATAGCTATGCCCCTGAGCCATCCCATTCATTTCAATTAGTCGGCTCCTTCCTCTTCAAGTTTATAGGAACAAGCCGCCCCATTGAAATGAATGGGATGGCTTAGGGGTAGTTACACCTGGTCTCTGCCGCTGTTGTGATGGCGAGCAGGTAAACAGTGAAGAGAAGGCAGCGCTGGCGCGGTACGTATCTTCTCTTCAACCAGCTGACCGCTGGGGATGCCAGGTGTCATCTGTTGTCTGGGTCCTGAATTTATATAAGGATCTGGTGGGGTCTGAATTTATTTAGGGGTCTGGTTATGTTGCTTTAAAGACTGGGGATGGCTGCTGACGCGATGGGGCCATAGATGTGTCAGCAACAAACTCTTTAGTTGTCAGGAGAAGTCATTAAAGTGGCCTGGGCTGTATAGTGAAGAAAAGGAAAGAGTACACTTACAATTAGATAGGACATCCCCTGTTAGTAACTACAATTAAACAGGAGCTGCCACCTCTTTTGACCAGTCTGTTGTAATCCTTGTATCTTTACGCATTAGATAATGATTTGAGAGAGCAGTTTTTATTTAGGACTGTGCGTTCTGAGGTTCTTCTGTTATTTATTATGGAAATCCATGAATAAGGACCGATTGTCACTATAGAATTACAGCTACAGTTCATAGCAATACATTGATCAATGTATTCATCTTGATACATTAACCCCTTAGGCTACTTTCACATCTACACTTAGTGATTCCGGCATGCTGTTCCTGCAGAAAACAGCCTGCCAGAATTCACTGGATCCGGCACTGCCGATGCAGACGGAATGGCCACCGGCCCCAAAAGTACAGAGAATTGGGAGGACACAAACCGCTGCATGATGGGGCAGAGGACATTTGCCACTTTGTGGGGTGACCTGCGACCTTTTGGTCAAAAATTCACAATGATACATATAGATAAAGTGGTTATCTCATGACTAACGTAAAAAAATAAAATCAGACATCATATAGTGCATGATAATCTCTTTCTAACAAAGCCTGCACCAGCCCTGTACCTCACATGGATCCAGAGATCTCCCCATTCATTGCTCTGCTGGATATATACAGTATCAAGCTGGCAGCTCAGAGGCGGTCCATTCTGCTGCAGCTCTCTACCTATCACAGCTCAGGAGGCAGTTGAAGGATGTAACTGAGCATGTGTGGCCTTCCTGGCAGGCCAAGTCTCCATTCCTGTAAAGCCATGTCTCCTTGTTGGTCCAAATTGTCCAAAACGCATAAGAAATGTGATGAGAGGTTTCAAGTATTATTTTGAAATGTTATGTTGAAATCTGATTAAACAGTGCTGTAATTGTCAGTACCTCTGTGAACAGTATGGCAAAATATAATGATAATAAATTTGGTGCTTGTTTTAAGTGGCAAAATTCACAACATTCACATTCCAAGATGAACTCCTGAGCTTATGCATCATTACTTGCACTGCATTACTGTCCCGGCGAGCTCTATCGTGTTGCAGCCTATGGAGAGCAATGGAGATTTTATGCCATGCTAGGGATAATACTCTGTAATCACATTGTCATACATAGTGAGGTTCTCGGGAAGGAAAAGCTGCATGGAAACAGCCTACTACTTACATTTAGTAGCATGAAATGTATACAAGGGAATATGCTTTATACAGATAAATTTCCATTGCATTCTACTCTTTAAAATTGCCATCAATTTTCCATCATATCGTGAAAGAAACAGTAATGCTCAAATATACCATGGCTGACACTGCTGATAATTTACATATGTATTATTTCTTACGGTATATTGTACACCAGGATCTAGTTTACATCTACCTCTCTCTTAGCAGGGGGGAAGTAAAGGTCTGGAATAATACAAATCTAGTCTAGTCAAGTCAAGTTTAAAGTACGATTAGACGAAATGATTTTCAGGCCAATTATTGGGAATAGGCATTCATAAGAATAATTGTGCTGCTGATAAACTAGCAAATGCTTGTTTGTAGGCTGATTTATATCTTTCATTAGGATGAAAGATGGACGATATAGGCAGCGCATCACCCTGTGTAATCAAAACATAACCCTTTAGAGACATTCCGTTTTGATCAGTCCTAATAGAGTTTTATGGGCACAAAGGATCAACAGGATTTTTTTTCCATCTTACATAATGGAACAAGACAGAACCGTTGCTTGTGCCCATAGAACTCTATTAGAATGGATCAAAACGGAATGTCTCTAAAGGGTTATGTTTTGTGTGAATTCCGTCCTCGTTATATTCCGTTATAACCCTGTTATAGCAAAACGGTATAACGGAATATACAACACATTAGTGAACCCACCCTTACTACAGCAGTCTTTTCTCTCTTATTCAGTTCGCTTGATTATTGTCAACATATCCGTGATTACACAGGGAGATGTGCTGCCTTTATCGTCCAATTTTCATCCTAATGAAATATATAAATCAGCCTCCTTAAATTCTGTTATATTGCGTTATAATAAATACACACAGAGAACCAATGGCTTCATCAATCTTCTTGCCACCTGAGATGCCATGGTCACAACTGACCATGACAACAGAGGATAAGTGTCTGTGATTCATTATTGCCGAACGCAGACATTAGCCCCAGGTGTCTTAAAACAGCAAAAAAAAAAACGCTATGGTGGCTATGCCACCTGTAAGCGGGCACTGCACTGGTTGTGAAGAGGGTTAAAGAAAAAGGTTGAATGCACACTGTTATTACACTGCTATATGAGCAGCATTTTTTACCCCTAAAATACTGTTTTCTTTGTTTTCATACAGCACCCAATGGAGGTCATACAGAACAAGATGGAATGCATATGGAATCAAATACAGTACTAAACACCTCACAAAATTTCAGTGGTGCAGTTTATGATCTGCTACTACAATTTTCATACGTCTTCAAAACGGCCATAGACATTAACATATATAATATATTTAATAGTAAAATATAAAGTATAATGGCCACAGTAAGTCAGAATGCTCATCACAAAGGAAATCAAATATGTTTTGCGTGATCTACTACACATTTGCATTGCCCTACATATATTTTCTCAGATGACAGTATACAGTATCTAATAGTATCTAGTAATTAATCCAGAGAGTTTACCATTCATTGTTCCAATTCCTCTGCTAGATTATCTTCAGGCTTACAGTTTATGGGTGTTTCCTTTTTTGAGGGGGCATGTCTTTCTTCTGCAGATTTCTCCCTGTAAGGGCTTGTTCACATGTCAGTTATTTGATAAGTTATTTCCATCAGTTATTGTGAGCCAAAACTAGGAGTGGAGGCTCCACAGACATAAGGTAGAATGAAAAGACTTGCACCTGTTCTGTGTTTTTGACTCACACCTGGTTTTGGCACAATAACCGATGAAAATAACTGATCAAAAAACTGAAGTGTGAACAAGGCCTAACTCTCACAGTTTCAAACAAATAGATATCTGTTGGCTGTTGGCAGTTTAAAGATGGAACTGATCTCAGTAGGTGGTCATACACATTACTGTACAAATTAAACACCAGGGTGCACCATTATAATGACGTGTAGAGAGTATCTCACAACTGGAGCAATTCTGTAATAGTAAGTAAATACAAAAACTCATTTTTCATGCTGAAATATCAAAATAACATTTAATGGTGACACATCCCATCTAATGATCATAAAAGATCAACAATTGAAGAACTGAGTGAGTTTTCTCTTTAAATTGAATATGTTTTCAATCTAAGGTAATTAGGAATTTTTCTAAGCGTTTTTTTAATTTGACTGCAAGCTGTTATTTTTTTCCTCAAATAACAATGACTGTTAAAAATAGTAAATGAGTAGGAGTAAAAACCTGCGGAATACTATACAGCAAGACATTGCGAAGAAAAAATAGTGTAAGCCCAAGGTTTTTTTTCTAGTCTCACATTCTTTAATTATCACTTAAAGGGAACCTGTAACCATGAAAATACAATATAAACTGCGATCAGCAGGTTAAAGAGCAGGAGGAGCTGAGAAGACTGTTATATAGCAGATAAAAAAATAAGTTAAACATAAAAACGTGATTTAAACAATAGATCATTTTCTGATGGCACATTCACTTTAAGAAGACCACCCTCATGCAAAACTATCAGTAACTGACAGCTATCTGTGTATATGTACACACTTACAAAAAGAATGCTATCAATCACTGATAACACCTCCCCATGTACATCTATCAGTGACTGACAGCTATCTCTGTATACATACTTACACAGAGAATGTTATCAATCACTGATAACACCTTCCCGTGTACAACTATCAGTGACTGACAGCTATCTATGTATACACACTTACACAGAGAATGCTAGCCATCACTGATAACACCCTCCCCATGTACATCTATCAGTGACTGACAGCTATCTCTGTATACCTACTTACACAGAGAATGCTATCAATCACTGATAACACCTTCCCGTGTACAACTATTAGTGACTGACAGCTATCTCTGTATACACACTTACACAGAGAATGCTGTCAATCACTGATAACACCTTCCCACATGTACATCTATCAGTGACTGACAGCTATCTATGTATACACACTTACACAGAGAATGCTAGCCATCACTGATAACACCCTCCCTGTGTACATCTATCAGGGACTGACAGCTATATCTGTATACACACTTACACAGAAAATACTATCAATCACTGATAACACCTCCCCATGTACATCTATAAGTGACTGACAGCTATCTAAGTATACACACTTACTCAGATAATGCTGTCAATCACTGATAACACCTACCCTATGTATATCTATCAGTGACTGACAGCTATCTATGTATACAGACCTACACAGAGAATGCTATCCATCACTGATAACACCCTCCCTGTGTACATCTATCAGGGACTGAAAAGTATATCTGTATACACACTTACACAGAGAATACTATTAATCACTGATAACACCTCCCCATGTACATCTATCAGTGACTGACAGCTATATCTGTATACACAATTACACAGAGAATGCTATCAGTCACTGATAACACCTCTCCCGTGTACATGTATCAGTGACTGACAGCTATCTATGTATCCACACTTACACAGAGAATGCTATCAATAACTGATAACACCTCCCCCATGTACAACTGATGTCAGAAATAACAGAGGTTTAAATGTAAAAATTACAAGTTTTACTGACTCTTTTCCCACAAAACTATATATCAATCTGCTCAGCTCCTCCTGCTCTGTAATATAATGCTTGCGGATTGCACTGGATTTTGTGGTGACAGGTTCTTTTTAAGTTAAATTTGCATGCATAAACTTATGCTTAATCAAAAGATAAATTAACTATAAAGGCATCAAATACCATACTGTGATTTCCCTTCCAAGAATGTCATTTTTACTTAAATGTGCAATTTTATTTTAGTGAAATGATCTATTTTAAAGTAAAATAGCAAATAGTTTACTAAGCAGAATATGCCAAATTGAAGGTCTGCTTTTTGCGAATTGCAATTACCTCTTGAGAAATCTGATCATAGCTTCCTGCTGATCGGTCTGCAAATGAAATCTACATTTCATCAGATATGAGAATGGAAGCCTTTCCTTATCTCTCAGTAAATGAATAGTATGAGCAGTCAACTGTGTAAAGACAGAATGTTCTGCTGTGATTATATGTAACAGAGCATCTGAAAGACTTTGTTAATTAGCCTTGAAGCCAATATAAATGTAAAACGAAATCTAAAAAGCGCATTAAAATAAGCAAAGAAATATGAAATATTTCTTTCTACCCTTGAACTGCTAGGAAATAATTGAAAATTTGTTTTTGTTTTAAGTCGCTTTTGTTTCCGTGAACCATTATTTATCGCCTTTATTGTTCCTTTGTCTGTTAATTTGGACTGAATCCCCTACGAATTGTTTTTATTGCTGCAAACATATAAATGTCTAGACAATGCCTTCATAACCTGTTCCTTGGTTAATTTTGCTTGTCTGATGTTCTCTTACAGCACTGTGGACTGGACCATTATTTAAGATTTGTGGTTCTTTTAACCCTATTTAATGACTGTCCAGTCATGACCTCAAAAATAATATGTCAGTACCTATAGGAATGCTCAGATCTTGCTCTGTGGCTCCTTTTAAATCAGCACTCTTAGGGTAGACCTGTGATTAAAGCTTAGCTACTGTGCTGACTGGTAGTCTGAAACATACCGCCAGCGTCATCATTGGTCCAGGCTTCTGTTCTCTCCGTTTCCCTCTATAGCTGTGCCCAGGGGCGGACTGGGAACTTAAAGTGGCTCTGGAAGAAAACTAAAAGTGGCCCCGTTTTGTAGTCAAGGACAATTTCACAGAAGGCAGGACCAACATAAATGAAGGGGAGGGGCAGCAATACCATATTGCACAACATGATACCACTCCAACAGAGCCAAATACCACATAGGGCACAAAACACCTACCCAAAAACTGCCCCTCTATGGTGCCCAGCACCATGTGCCACATTCTATCTTCTTGCTCCAGTTGCCTTAGGATGGCAATACAGTTGAATTCAGGAGTCAAGAGGGGAGAGTTAGATCATTACTTACCTGGCTGGTGGCCACGAGGAGGGCTAAGGCAGCCCACTGGACATTGGCCCACCGGGAAATTTCCCTGTAGGGTCTAAGGCCAATCCACCCTAGCTGTGCTTCCTCAGATTAGCCAATCTGTGAATGCGAGAATTCCACTGTTAGTGGCAAAGGTAGAGAGGGGGGTGGCCTGGATGTTATAAGGAACTGGGGGGAAGGGGCAACAAGTCACTCTGGCTTTGCCAGGGTATTTAGATACAGGACTAAGGCAGGGAATTTACTCTAAGCCCTGGCTGAGCTAAAACTGACTTGGAGCAGAGCACCATCTGGGACATTTATGAATAAGGACTAGGCTTAGTCCGAAACACGTAGACCGGTTATCCGGGGGAATGTCTTTCTGTGTGCCATATGAATTGTTTTAATTGTCTTCAGATAAAGGATATTTTGACTACAAGCCCTCCAAGAGCTGGAATCGTCCTTTTTCTCTGATACTGTTGGATTCGCTTTGCCAAAGATTCGTGCATGGAGGTCCATCAAGGTGATGAGCTGATTGCACCCACATTGTTACTTATCTGGGACAGTTATGGTATAACCCTGATATGCCATAAATGTCAGGTAGGTTTGGGTTCCACCTTTGAGACCCACTCCTATCTCCAGAATGGGAGCTTTGAAGTAAATGGAGAGCATACTGTGCATGTGTGGTGTCTTCTCCAGTCACTTCTCATAGCAGTGAATGGAAAGCAAGTCACACAAGCACAGCCATCCCTGCATGAACCTCTATAAGACTTCCCAAAATAGCTGAGGCACAGCTTGGAAATTTTTGCAATTCCCACAGTGATAAATGGAGGGTAGCGGACCGTGCATGCATGCTCTCTCTTCACTTCAGGGTCCTGTTTATAAGATAAGAGTGGGTCCCAGAGAATCGCCCTGCACCTATATGCCATTGATGTCCCAGATGGGAATACCCCTTTAATGTGTCTACAGATGAAGTGCAGTAGAGTCTTCCCCATATGTGTGCTGCTAGCCAAGCCAGAAAATTGACTTCCAATGTGTAAGGTATTAATTGAGAGGGAAGCTGCATTATTTGGTAGGGCAAACTTTTTTATCCATGCTGTGAAGAAGTATTATCTGCAGTCCTTCAGGGTGTTCACATAGACTGGACGTAAAGTTCAACCATATGCAGAATGGTGGACACATTAAACACGTTATGTAATGCACTTACGTTGAACGTTGACTTTGCTTAACTCCTAAACAGGTAAAGATAGGTAAAAACTGACATGTCCTGTATGTTTCCTGTGTAAATTATAGCCAAGATTGATATATCACATGACCCCTATCCCACTGGAAAAACCTGAGCTGAATTCAATATGGAGGATTTTAAAATGGCAGCCAAAAATATTTCCTACACCAAATAATGCAGCCTCCCTCTCAATGAATACCTTCATGCTTTGGAAGTAAATTTTCTCCAACTTACACCAGACCTTTGCCTAACCCTGTAGTAGAATAAGGAGAGCACAGGCACTGTATTTTATAGACTATAAAACACCCCTGACTATAAGACATACAAAAAAATCTAACTAAACTTACAACAAAAGAAATGGAGCTGCAGATAGATAGAAACATTAGAGGCGTTTATACATTTCATCCCTGGTGGTCTTAGTAAAAGGTTTAATGCTATTCTCTCATGGTTTAGTGTAACGTGTGTGGTGAATCCAGCTTCCATTGTGGTTTGGGGTTGTAGGGGGTTAACTCCAGCTCCCCAGTGAATCTAGGGTAGTGGAGAGGTTAGAAGTGTACAATTGTTAGTCACTTCTCCAGGCTTTTGGCTTCAGCCTCTGTGCTCATTAATTATAGTGTCCCTTTCCGTTCCCGTACTGACATCAGATGGCAGGGACACAGAGGATTGTGCAGCTGTGATTCAACACATTTTTTGTGTTTTACTGCGGCAGCCAGACATCATATTTTCTATAATGGGATTTTTACAAAATTCGATTCAGAGTATGACCCAGCAACATTGAAATTCATGACAATATGATCAGGGGGGCTTAAAAACCAATTGATATTTACCCTGCTCACTGCTCCTGTACCGTCTTGGTCCCTACTGCACTCCATTACCTGCCATGAATCGACATACCGGAAATGTCAGGAATGGACTGCTCAGCTAATCACTTGCTGAAGCCGGTCACACCTAAGGCCAGTGAATGGCTGAGCGGACCTTCCCTAGCATTTTAAAGTTAAAAAAACGGGGAAAGGCAGGGAAGGAGCTAAAACAACAAAAGACGGGATACTCACCAGTTCAAACCCCCTCTGCTCCAGCACCACCACTCCGATTTTCCTTGATGCTACAACCATGATGTCGTCTTCCTGGTTGCAGCAATACTGTACCTGTATACAGCATGTGACCCCTCCAGCCAAACACAGGCCACAGTTTTAAGGGTCATTCACATGACCGTATCCATTTTGCGGTTTGAAAATCATGGACCCACAAAATCCAGATGCGGTCCTTGTGCATGCTACACTTATTTGTGGGCCCCATTGAAAAAATGTCTGCAAAACCAACAAGAACAGGACATCTGTTAGAAATTAATGGGGTCTGCGTGCAATCTGCAGAAAATGTGGATCGAACCGAAAATATGGTCATGTTAATGCATCCTTACTGCATATGGCATGAGACAGTTGAGCCAGTGATTGGCTGTAGTGATCACAACAGGCATACGGTCACGTAATCTCTGTAGCCATGTAAACGGAGCTCAGCCGAAGGACCTGGTGTGGTGGTGCCAGATCGGAGGAGGTTTGATCAAGTAAGGTTGCATTCTTTTGTTATTTTAACACTTTCCTTGCTTTTCACCATTTTTTTAAAAACTCTGAAATCTCTAACTTCAAAAACAGTAAAAAAAGGCCTTGAGAAAATTACAGTAAAAGCACACCTCTCTCAACCTGCACTACCAAACTGCCTTAGACTGCTTTCACACAGTCAGTGTTTTGGTCAGTGATTTCCATCAGTGAGTGAGAGCCAAAAACAGGAATGGAGGCTACACAGAGATAAGGGGGTAACAGAAAGATTTCCTCCTGTTCTGTGTTTTGACCCGCACCTGGTTTTGGCTCACAATCACCGATGGAAATCACTGTGTGAAAGTGGCCATAAGAGGATGTTCCAAATCTGTGATAACAGCAAGCTCTTTGGGAATGAGGGTCACTTACAATAGATGTACATATAAGGATGGGCTGCTAACACACAAGCACTAGTTCTACGGTAGATAGGTATAAAATAAGTGGTAATATCTACATTGTAATATAAATATCACTTTTCTCATTTCATTTTTTGTGCACACTCCAATTTAATTTACTATGTTAGTTACAAACATAGTAGGCCTGCTGGCAGATAGCTTTTAACTGACACAGTAATAAATATACAGTAAGTTTCTTTCATTTATGTGGAAAATTAATGAAATTAATGAGAAAATGCAACTGCTGTGAGTTTATCTTCATACACGTGCTGGGACTGAAGAGACAATTTATGGTAGTAGTATAAATCCTAAGGCCTTATTCACACATAGCAGATTTGGTCAGTATTGTACATTTTGAAGATTTTGAATTTGATAGATGTAAAGCACAGAAAAGTATAACACTTTCTATTACATTCCTCCTGTGTTTAAGATCCAATTCTGGTTTTGGCTTACAAGTTGCTATGAAACGGATTTGAATCTGCTGTATCTACTGAACAGATATGATTTACGGCTACCTCTAAAGGCGTTATCTAAGCGGTCCCCCAGTTCTTCACCCTTTAAATCCTACCGGGCCGTTACCTCTTAGACTTTGTCTTTTTTAGTAGACTTCTAACCTATCGGGGTCAAGAGACAGTGGTGCGAAACATCGAGGGGTCAGGCAAAACTGTAGTCAGGGACAAGCCAAGATCAGGGCAGAGTTTGTGCAATTCAGAGTTAGGGCAGGCAGCTCATGGTCAGTACGGAAATCAGGCAGAGGTCAGGTCAGTCTGCGAAGGGTCAAGTCTAGGCAGAAGTCAGTACATGGGAGAGACAAATAGCACACCTTTGTAAGAAACTAAATAACTAGAACTAATTGTTCAGACACCAACCCATGGGGGAAGGTGACTTAAATACCCTGAGGTGGCCAGCCATAGGCTGGGGAAGATTAAAGTGCATGCAGGCTGGCAGTTTAGGTGCCAGAGGGAGCACGCACTTGAGAGGCAGAGCAGTTGAAAGATATCTGTCTGCATAGAGTGGAATCAGCAAGATGCCGGCGGTCCTGGACCAATGGAGAGAGCAGACGAGCACTCAGGTCACTCACTATGTCATTAACGTTGGTAGCTTCAGCAGTGATGAACACAATGAACACAATTTATGTAATCATAAAGAAAAGTGAATTTGTTTGACATTGGAACAGGACATGTATACAAGCAAAAAAAAAAAAGATTATATTAATATATATTATATAAAATAACATAACAAATAATTACAACTTGAGGTCCACTTAACACCTTGACGACCTAGGACGAGAATGCTCATCCTAAGAGGGCGTTACTTAACGCCCTAGGACGAGCATTCTCGTCCTAGGGTTAAGGTGCTGCTGCTGCCCACTGCCGCAATCTGCAGCAGGGGCCCGGCTGATACTAACAGCCGGGCCTCTGCTGTATCCGCCAGCACCGGTGATTACACCGATGCCGGCGGATTAACCCCTTGTATGCCGCGGTCATGCTGACCGCGGCATACAAGGTAATTGCGGCAGCTGTTAAAGCCATCGGGTCCCCATGAGGCGGTGGGGGGGGGGCCCGATGGCTGAGATGGAAGCCCCGATGCCTTGCCCAGAGGCATCGGGACTCCCATCTACGGAAGCCTAGGAGACCCAGCCACAGCGCTGGGTCTCCTAGGCAACGGTCAGCGTCTCACAGTGTGAGACGCTGACAGTTGAATGCACCACAATACAGATGTATTGTGCTGCATTCAATCAGGGATCAGACCCTGAAATGTTAAAGTCCCTTACTGGGACATAAGTGAAATGTAAAAAAAAAAGTTAAATAAAAGTGCTTTAACAAAAAAAAATAAAAAAAAAATAATAAAGTTTCAATAAAAAAAAAAAGCCCCTTCCCCATAAAAAAACACATAAAAATAGAAAAAAAATAAAAAATATACATATTAGGTATTGCCACATCCGTAAAAACCTGCTTTATTAAAATATAACATGATCCAGCCTGCCCGGTCAACATCGTAAAAAATAAAAAATAAAAACTGTCTAAAAAAAGTCATTTTTGGTCACATTTCATCACAAAAAATGTAATACCATACGATCAAAAAAGCGTATGCCCCCAAAAATAGTACCAATCTAACCGTCATCTCATCCCGCAAAAAATGAGCCCCTACCCGAGACAATCGCCCAAAAAATAAAAAAAACTAAAGCTCTCTGACTATGGAGACAATAAAATGTGATTTTTTTTTGTGCTTCAAAAATATTGTGTAAAACTTAAATAAATAAAAAAAAGTATACATATTAGAGATTGCCGCGTCCGTAATGACCTGCTCTATAAAAACATCACACGATCTAACCTGTCAGATGAATGTTGTAAATAACAAAAAATAAAAACAATGCCAAAACTGCTAGTTTTTGTTACCTTGCTAGTTACCAAGCTACCAAAAATCATATGTACCCTAAAATAGCACTAACAAAACTGCCAACTTATCCCATAGTTTCCAAAATGGGGTCAGTTTTTTGGAGTTTCCTACTCTAGGGGTGCATCAAATGTGACATGGCAACTTAAACTTTTTCCAGTGAAATCTGCCCTGGCGTTCCTTTCCTTCTGCGCCCTGCCGTGTGCCTGTACAGCAATTTACAATGACAAATGGGGCATTTCTGTAAACTACATAATCAGGGTAATAATTACTGAGTTTTGTTTGGCAGTTAACCCTTGCTTTATTCTCAGAATAAAATGATTCATATGGAAAATCTGTCAAAAAAGTGAAATTCGGAAATTTTGGCTACATTTTCCTTTAATTCTTGTGGAACACCTAAAGGGTTAATAACATTTGTAAAATCAGTTTTGAATACCTTGAGGGGTGTAGTTTCTAAAATGGGGTCACTTTTGGGTGGTTTCTATGATGGAAGCCACACAAAGTGACTTCAAACCTGAACTGGTCCTTAAAAAGTGGGTTTTGGAAATTTTGTGAAAAATTTCAAGATTTGCTTCTAAATTTCTAAGCCTTCTAACGTCCCAAAAAAATAAAATGTAATTTTCAAAGTGATCCAAACCTGAAGTAGACACATGGGGAATGTAAAGTCATAACTATTTTTGGAGGCATTACTATGTATTTTAAAAGTAGAGAAATTGACATTTGGAAATTTGCAAATTTTTCTAAATTTTTGGTAAATTTGGTGTTTTTTTATAAATAAGAATGACATATTTTGACTCAAATTTACCACTGTCATGAAGTACAATATGTGACGAGAAAACAATCTCAGAATGGCCTGGATAAGTAAAAGCGTTCTAAAGTTATCACCACATAAAGTGAGACATGTCAGATTTGCTAAAAATGGCCTGGTCCTTAAGGTGAAAAATGGCAGGGTCCTTAAAGGGGTATTCTCATCTTAGACAATGGGGGCATATCGCTAGGATATGCCCCCATTGTCTTATAGGTGTGGGTCCCACCGCTGGGACCCGCACCTATATCCAGAACGGAGCGAGGAGCGCTGCGCCTGGAGGACCCCAGGTTTCCGGGGGTCCGGCCACCACCAGGCGCAGCTCCCCGCGCCGCTCATAGAAATGAATGGGAGCCGGGCCGTGCATGCGCGGTCCGCACCCATTCATTTCTATGGAGCCGACGGAAGTAGCCGAGCCAGCGCTCGGCTATTTTCGGCGGCCCCATAGAAATGAATGGAGGGCGGCTGCGCATGCGCAG
This sequence comes from Rhinella marina, assembly GCA_900303285.1. NCBI lineage: Eukaryota > Metazoa > Chordata > Amphibia > Anura > Bufonidae > Rhinella > Rhinella marina. The sequence continues at coordinate 312,025 of ONZH01002825.1, forward strand.
TGCGCCCTCATTCAGTTCGGGGGCTCCGTTCTGGAAATAGGTGCGGGTCCCAGCGGTGGGACCCGCACCTATAAGACAATGGGGGCATATCCTAGCGATATGCCCCCATTGTCTAAAATGAGAATAACCCTTTAAGGGGTTAAGTCTTCTTTTACATATAATATTTACCAGGTCTCCAAGGAATCCAACTATAGCAGGAAAGTCATAAACCGCAAGTAGTTACATCGTCTGCTGCTTGGTAGATAAGCACTCTCTCATCTCCATGAATAAAGGTCATACTATAATATATTCAGCTCTCAATTCAAGTCAGCCAAGCCACTGCATTCCCAAATGGGAGATTTTATGTTGGGACACATTCAAAATTAAAGATAGATTAATTGGGTAATATTTCATGAAGGAGACTTCGGAATGCCTTCACAGAATGGAAGATTTGTCTTCAGAGTCATTAAAATGCATAAAGGTTATGTGTTCTTCTAGGCTAAATCAATAATTGTACAGATGGAGAACCTGATATTGTTCTCTCATTATGTTGGATAAGTGGAACTGATGCTTTTTTTCTCTATTAGTCTCTGAAGTTGATAAAACTTCATGCAGCACCTGATTTACATAATAAAATATCTAGCGACTTAGGCTAATTCCCATCCACGCTTAAGGTAATTCAGTAGCGGGTTCTGGCAGAGGAACAGACTACTTGTATAACCGTATCTGACATAGCTGGATACCACTGCACACCGCCAGATCCCCATTGACTATAATGGGATCCGATGGCAATCTGGTGGCTTTTGGCCAGACAAATTCCACTGCATGCTCTCTGCTTCCTGGTCTAGGTTTGACACACAGGAAATAGCTTGGAATGTCTGCTCAGCCAATTACTGGCCACAGCGGTGACATGGCTCACTACTGATTGGTTCAGCGGGCATTTAAAGCCGTTTGTGTGTTGACCTAGAACCAGGGAGTGGAGATCAGCAGGGACTGGAGCAGTATCTAAGAGTTAGGAAATCTATGAAGTCCCTTTAAGCAACTTCTATTCTGGATATCAGGTCTTCACATCTCATTTGTAGTAGTAGAAAACCCTATTTTGCTTTATAATTGAGCACTAATCAGCAGATGCTGTGGTGAGTTATATAGTGTACAGGAGGAGACCAACGGTAGATACACCATCTGAATATAGTAAATGTAAATGGGAAATCCCTCAACCACAACCTTTTTGGATAAACATTACATGAAGGACATTTTATTCTTAAAACAAAAAAGATACTTAAAGGGTTGTCCAGGTTCAGAGCTGAACCCGGACATATCCCCTTCTTCACCCAGGTAACCCCTCTGAGATGAGCATTGGAGCATTTCATGCTCCAATGCTCTCCCTTGCCCTACGCTGAATTACGCATAGCAAGGGCTTTTTTTCTGCAAATCTGGTGATGTAACCAGTCTCTGCTAGAGGAAGGCTTCCACCTAGCAGTGTTCCTGGTGACATCACCAGCACTAATAGATGGGCTATGGGTAAAATAGGCTAGGGCAGCGCTAAAGCCCGCCCATTAGTGCTGGTGACGTCACCAGGACGTTACACTGCTAGGTGAAAGCCTCAGCCTAGCAATATAAAAATGTAAACAAAAAAGCCCTTGCCCTGCGCGATACAGTATACAGCATGAAACGCCCCAATGCTCATCTCAGGGAGGCTGCCTGAGTGAAAAAGGGGATATGTATGGGTTCAGCTCTGAAGCCCGACAACCCCTTTAAGGGCTCATGGACACGGCTGTGTTTTATGGTCTGCAAATTGCGGATTCACAAAACACAGATCCCGGCCAAGTGCATGCCGCCACATTCTTTTTTACTCCTGCAGAAATGGAAAAGAATAGGACATATTTTTTTTTTCTTTATGGGGCTGCAAAATGTGTACTGTCCGCATCTTTTGTGGCTCCTTTGCATCCGTTCCACAAAAAACATGGATCAGATGCTGACCAAAACTACGGCCCTGTGCATGGGCCCTTAGTAATAAGGATATAGGAACTACTCCTCTACCTTCTAACTCCATTCCTTTCTGCAACTACAGATGTACCAATTCTATGTACACTACAGTGCAATATCATGTCACGAAAGCCACTGAAAGTTGTTGAAAAAGTCAATTAAAAGTTTCTTGCCATTGGTTACCTAACTCGTTAAGAATACAAATAAGGATTGCTACATCTGTACTTTACATCACATACTGCACTCTTATTTCAAAAACAAAATAAAGTTACAATAAATGTCAGAATTTCTTAAATTGTATCTTTTTATTCCGTAAACTCTGCTGTTATCTGCCCAGAGATCATTAGAGGCCAGGAATAGAGCAATGTCGTTCCATGGTCTCAGATTTGCCGAACAACTCTTAACAGATGGACACCTAATTTATATAGACTTTATGAAGCTTAGCAGTGAAAGCCACTCAGCTTTTCTGAATCCAATCATTGGAGCTAATAACGCTTACTAACTTTAAATAACCTTTTACCTTAGTAAATACAGGTTGTTTCACAGTTTTTTGTGGCTTTGAACTTTATTAGTTTTATTCTATTTTTGCAACCTGTAAGTCATAAAATATCTCACTTCGACAAGCCATATTGAGTTTCTGTTTGTTGCCATTGACTCATTGCCCTAGACTTGATCCACTATTGATTATGATTGTCTATGAAATATAAATAGCGTGACCTAATGAAACCTATGTTTAGTTACTGCAAGGGTCAACCACATCAGATACTAAGGAAATTTATACCATAAAATGCAAGTCTCTGAATGCAATTGTTAGGGACATCCCTATGACAGATAACAGGAGGTCTGTCAGATTGGCAACACGTGGTGTAATCACATGTGACATGTTTTCCCTTTTGTTGTTGGTTTTTACCACACCCTTTTCCCTCAGGTGTTCCTGGTGTGGTAATTGTCACTCCCCTATTTATTGCTTCTTCTCCCACTATTCCTTGCGGTTTATAGCTTCAGTGTTGTGGTGGTGAGCAGCAGTTTGGTTTCATCTGAGTTCCTGGAGCCTCCAGTTCTTCATTGAAAGATAAGTTTCCTTTTCCCTCCTGTTGTTTTGTTATTAGGCCTAAGGGAGACTCCTGTTCATCCTTCCTTTTGGAGGAACAGGTAGACTCATTTCTGTCATTAGTTTCCAGGGTCCTATAGGGTCAGTTCGGTGTTTAGGTTCCTGTGTATGAACTTGACTACCTTTGAGGCCTGTTCATACTGGTAGATAGACAGGATTTGAGCCAGGGTTTCCTGTAGGTGTCCATCTTCCTTCCTTAGTTTCTAGGCCTAATCTCCTTTCCCTCCTACACTTGGTTTGGTCCCCCCCCCCACACCTGTGATTGACAGCAATACTGTAGATCTATAAATGCTGTCAATTCTTATACATTTATTTAGAATCACAGAAAACAAGAACATCCAGACCCTATGGTAGATTAGATTTCAGCATATTCTGATCACTGTCATAGGTTTAAAGGATCCATATATAAAGAGGTCATACTGTATCTACAGATACGGTCACCATTATTTTGACTAGCTTAAAGGGGTTATCCGGTGAACAAAAAAAATAAAAATGAATAAAAAATGAAAATCAAACATCGTATAGTACATGACAATCAGTTTCTAACACAGCTAGAACCAGCTCTGTGCCTCACATGGATCCAGAGATCTCCCCATTCATTGCTCTGCTAGTTTTATAGCAAGCTGACAGCTCAAGGGGAGTGTCTTTTCTGCTGCAGCTCAGGGGGCATATCCATGCTCTCCCTATCACAGCTCAGGAGGCAGTGGAAGGATGAAACTGAGCATGTGCGGCCATCTCAGTGAGCAGGACAAAGAAATAAGAAAAAAACAAATGGCAGGTGGCGCTATATAGATACATTTTATTGAATAAGTATGATAAGTTTTTTAATTACATGCAATTACAAAAGAATAGATCCAGGTGCTGGTTTGAAAATTGTAGAATATTTTTCATGGGACATCCTCTTTAATGCATTAATGCAACAAAAACACATTACAGTAATACAACAAATCGCTGGTGTAGCTGGTCTCAAATGTTGGCTAAATCTGTATTTAAACAGGCACTACCTTTTGAACAACACAGTAGTCCACACTACCTACAAAACGATGATATGCACCTGATGATATAGACCCAATACTGAAGGGGCATACTGTCATTGCATAGGCAGTACAGGTAGATATCTGTCCCTCTGCTGAATGGAAACATAGGAGGAGCTATATCATTTACTTCAAAGGGTTGTCCCTTGAAAAACTATTTAACATTTTTCAACTAAGCATCTTTTGTAATTTTGTAATACTTTTGTAATTGCATATTATTAAAAATATAGTATAGCCAATGAGTTATTCAATAAAATGTATCTGATTAGCACCACCTGCTGTTTTTTTTCCTTACTTCTATGTCCACCCAGCAGAGGTGGTCGCACATACTCAGTTCCATCTTTCATTTGCCATCAACTTTATCTACTGTTAGAAGCTTGAGAATTACAGGAAGAGAGCTGCAGCAGAAAGGACATGCCCCCTGAGAAAGGACCCTGGGCTGTCAGCTTGAAATAAATCTAGCAGAACAATTGGAGCAAAGAATGGGGATATGTCTGGATCCATGTGAGGTTGTAGCTGTGTTAGAAAGATATTGGCATGTACTATATGATGTCTGATTTTCATATTTTACATTAACCACTTCCCTACCACCGTACATCTCCGTATATATGTTGGTGGTCGCTCTAGAGAAGAGTGGCTGCTGGGTTTAAAACAGCAGACACCTGGAGGAAATGTCTGTGATAACGCAGATCGCAGCCATTTAACCCCTCAGATGCCATGGTCAAACGGCTTCCATGCTGGAAGATTGGATAAACTGTTCCTTCTCTGTGTTAGCCTTGTCACTGAAGAATCTGAGACTATTACAGCTGTAGTTCTTATGGAGGCCTGCAGGAAGCAGGGTTCCATACAGACACAGTGAATCTGCCATACACTATAATAATAATTCATTGCAGTGTATAGGAGAAGCAATCTGAAGAATGCATATTTAAGTCCTTAAAAAAGTTTTATAAAAATATATATATAAGTGCAAATTTAGCACCGGTGAGAGAGCAGAAACCACAGCAAGATAGGATAAGGCTCTTCTTTTTTCAGCATGCTGTAAAAAGATGAACTTGCATTTGTCTCCCATTGAAAACAATAGGAGGCAGATTTGAGGCATTTTCCATGCTGATTCCAAAGCAGCTTCTACATTGGAATCAGCATTTGAAAACTCTGGGTGAATTAGCACTAAAGATAATTAGTTCAACAAAGGAAGTCAGATTCCATGACTGGAACCCTAGGAACTTTCTGGGCATGTCAACTAACTCACAACAGACCTTCAAATTCATATAATGGTAGGTGGAACCATTAAACAGGAGAGAAGACCAAGCACCTCAAGGGGATGGAGCATAGGATGGAGCAAATGGAAGGGAGGACCAAAAGGAACAACTGAGTATATCCAGGAAGGATCTGCAGGTGACAAAATAAATAGGAGAAAAAGAAAACCTAACTGAAGACTCAAGTGATAACTGAGGAGAGCCTCATATTTTCCATGCCAGCGGAGAAAGCAGGGTTACTGAGAATTACATTTTTTAATGAACTTTAGATGAATTAGAGCAACAAAAATTGCCGCAAAATTGCAGATGACCTTTTGTGCAGACCTCTACAATAGACATAGGGGTCATTTATCAATTAGGTGTATTATAGGCACAGATTGTGGCGCAATGGTTAGTTGCGGTACAATCTGCGACTTCTCCTTTCTCACGCCAGTATTCCTGTCTCATTTACCATTTTCTATGCCTGTTTCAGGCGTAGAAAAAGGTCTAAATGTAAGACAGCTCGGAAGCTGGCTTATATTTTGAAGCCGCGGTGGATACGCCGAAGTTATAAGTTATGAAGAGGCCTGCGCCTCTTCATAACTACGGCGGATCCACCGCCAGAGCAGGGCTTTATTAAAGGGAGTCTGTCACCTGTTTTTCACCAATATAACTGAGAGCACTGCCCCACAGAAGATTGCAGACACATCCCAGACATACCTGTGTGCACTGTGTATCTGTATTACATGTCCAGGAGAAGCACTTTTATTCTGCTGGAAAACAGCTCCCAAGTGCCCAGCTTTGCTGCTCCAAGTGCCTAAAGCAAACCAGACTGAAGAGGGGAGGGCTGCTTTATCTGCTCATATCTTAGGATTGGCAGCCACTAGAAATATGACCTTCTTTGAAAGCTGACATTCCAACGTTTCAAACGATACCAGAATCACAGCATTATATCCAGTATATCAGAAGATATAGCTTTTAGAAATCGAGTAAAGGAAGAAAAGGAGTGAAAGCTGTTTTTACTTTCACTTTCAGCCGGGCACTTGGGAGCTGTTTTCCAGCAGAATAAAAGTGCTTTTCCTGGACAGGGAATAAAGACAGAAATTGCACACAGGTATGTCCGGGATGTGATTTCTATAGGGCAGTGCTCTTAGTTATACTGGTAAAAATTAGGTGACAGACTCCCTTTAATAAATGACCCCCCATAGTATCCATAATCTGTGTGATGACCTTTCTTCAGCTGAAACAGTCAACTGCTCGTTTGTAATCTGAATAAACTTCTCACAAACTTGCCTAAATCAGCACAAATAACACAATAATATGTTAACATTTTCTTCCCTTGTAATATTATCAAAGTGTAAACACATATAGTCTGGTGACTGTCATTTTGCAGTGAGAAAATGAAAATGCTGACTCTTGCTCTTCACAGTACACAATTCAGTCCTTCAAGACAAATAGTTCTATTACTGCTACGACAAGAAAGCTGATCCTTAGCTAGCTCTATTACATTTCCACATCCGTCGTTACACGTAATATACTTCATTGAAACACAGTATAATCACAGCATTCTAACCAAAAGATCATACATAAAAATCCAGCGTCCAATAATCTGCAATTTCTCATAGTCCGGTATATGGAACATGTTTGCGACCCAGAAGTCTTTTCATGATCTGACATGTGGAAAGACAAGATGGAGATAACTGATCAGGGATAAGTAATTAGCGCAATTCTCTATTACAAAACAAAGTGATGGGAACATATGTACGAATCGTGTTGTTGGCTGCACTCCATTTTCTATTAAGCATCAAGAAAATTGTGCAATAATGTAATTATTCTAAGAGCTGCAATCTTATAAAAGAGGACTAAATAGGGTTGTTCAATGTCAGTTTGTTAAACGCAACCACAATGATAAGCTGACCACAATTGTAGAAATGAATGGTCTGTCCAGGCATAAACATGACGTCCTCCAGAGAGATGTTCCTTCTAGCAGTTCTGGCCAATAGAAGACCTGGACAGTGGACCATCCTCTGTTAACCCAGAATTCTCTCATAGGGTATTTGAAAATAAAATTCCTGTAAGTCATATAATATGTAATAGATCTTATACCATGCAGTCATGTCATCACAAATGGTGGTGGTAGAGATGAGCAAATTGCACGAAATTCATTTTGGCTCAGCTGTCGGATTAGATTTGGTCCAAATAAATTCGGTCTGAATTGAAAGTGTCCCAACTGCCCTGAAAAGTCATGTATGACACTCTGAGGTCTCCTAGGACTGTGTACAACCCCTTTCAACCTCTTTAATGCCAAGACAGTATTAGAAATGTCAAAGTACAGCATATGGCTATGGGCAGTGGAGTAACGCCAATGGTGGCAGACCACGCCATGGCTATGGGGCCCGTGAGGTTGGGGGGCCCGGCAGGGCTGAATGGCCCCGCCCCCTCAGTTCCTAGTCTTAGGTATCCCCACTTCTCCTGTCTGTCTCCTCATCCCTGCAGTCCAGAGATAGGTCTCCCCCTTCTTCTGTAGGTCTGCTCACCCCTGCAGTCCATGGTGCTGTAGGCTAAAGGACCTTTCTGACGTCATCCGCCCATGTGACCAGTGGGGGAGGAGCCAGAAGATCAGAGAGCTGTGTTCCTGTACGGAGAGGAGCCAGGCTGGAGTTTGGTGAGGCCTAGCTGTGTGTGTGTCTGTCCCCCTGTGTGCGTGTGTCTGTCCCCCTGTGTGCCTGTCTGTCCCCCTGTGTGCCTGTCTGTCCCCCTGTGTGCCTATCTGTCCCCCTGTGTGCCTATCTGTCCCCCTGTGTGCCTGTCTGTCCCCCTGTGTGCCTGTCTGTCCCCATGTGTGCCTGTCTGTACCTTTGTGTGTGTCTGTCCAACTGTGTGTGTCTGTCCCCCTGTGTGTGTGTCTGTCCCCCTGTGTGTGTGTCTGTCCAACTGTGTGTGTCTGTCCCCCTGTGTGTGTGTGTGTCTGTCCCCCTGTGTGTGTGTCCCTGTGTGTGTGTGTCCCCCTGTTTGTGTCTGTCCCCCTGTGTGTTTCTGTCCCTATGTCCCTGTGTGTGTCACCGTCACCATGCCCACAGTGCTTCTATGTCTTGACGCAGCTGCATCAGAACGTTCTGTGGGGGCTAGAAGAAGAAGATGGAAGAGGAGACAGCGCCGCCAACATGGAGTCCCGTGGAAGAGGCACAGGGAGGCACACTAAGGATGCAGGTAACCCTACCACATAATCTACACTAGTGTTATCTGTGGTTTTACATAGGACTGCAGGTAACACTACCACATGATCTACACTACTATTATCTGTGGTTTTACATAGGACTGCAGGTAACACTACCACATGATCTACACTAGTGTTATCTGTGGTTTTACATAGGACAGCAGGTAACACTACCACATGATCTACACTAGTGTTATCTGTGGTTTTACATAGGACTGCAGGTAACACTACCACATTATCAGTACTAGTGTTTTCTGTGGTTTTACATAGGACTGCAGGTAACACTACTACATTATCAGCACTAGTGCTATCTGTGTTTTTACATAGGACTGCAGGTAACACTACCACATTATCGGCACTAGTGTTACTTGTGGTTTTACATAGGACTGCATATACTATATATATATACACACACACACATTTGTGTCTATGGTGGGACATTCTGTGTCTGTAGGAGGGTTGCTGCTATTAGAGCTATGTATATATATATATATATATATATATATACACTCACCGGCCACTTTATTAGGTACACCTGTCCAACTGCTCGTTAACACTTAATTTCTAATCAGCCAATCACATGGCGGCAACTCAGTGCATTTAGGCATGTAGACATGGTCAAGACAATCTCCTGCAGTTCAAACCGAGCATCAGTATGGGGAAGAAAGGTGATTTGAGTGCCTTTGAACGTGGCATGGTTGTTGGTGCCAGAAGGGCTGGTCTGAGTATTTCAGAAACTGCTGATCTACTGGGATTTTCACGCACAACCATCTCTAGGGTTTACAGAGAATGGTCCGAAAAAAAAAAAACATCCAGTGAGCGGCAGTTCTGTGGGCGGAAATGCCTTGTTGATGCCAGAGGTCAGAGGAGAATGGGCAGACTGGTTCGAGCTGATAGAAAGGCAACAGTGACTCAAATTGCCACCCGTTACAACCAAGGTAGGCAGAAGAGCATCTCTGAATGCACAGTACGTCGAACTTTGAGGCAGATGGGCTACAGCAGCAGAAGACCACACCGGGTGCCACTCCTTTCAGCTAAGAACAGGAAACTGAGGCTACAATTTGCACAAGCTCATCGAAATTGGACAGTAGAAGATTGGAAAAAACGTTGCCTGGTCTGATGAGTCTCGATTTCTGCTGCGACATTCGGATGGTAGGGTCAGAATTTGGCGTCAACAACATGAAAGCATGGATCCATCCTGCCTTGTATCAACGGTTCAAGCTGGTGGTGGTGGTGTCATGGTGTGGGGAATATTTTCTTGGCACTCTTTGGGCCCCTTGGTACCAATTGAGCATCGTTGCAACACCACAGCCTACCTGAGTATTGTTGCTGACCATGTCCATCCCTTTATGACCACAATGTACCCAACATCTGATGGCTACTTTCAGCAGGATAATGCGCCATGTCATAAAGCTGGAATCATCTCAGACTGGTTTCTTGAACATGACAATGAGGTCACTGTACTCAAATGGCCTCCACAGTCACCAGATCTCAATCCAATAGAGCATCTTTGGGATGTGGTGGAACAGGAGATTCGCATCATGGATGTGCAGCCGACTAATCTGCGGCAACTGTGTGATGCCATCATGTCAATATGGACCAAAATCTCTGAGGAATGCTTCCAGCACCTTGTTGAATCTATGCCACGAAGAATTGAGGCAGTTCTGAAGGCAAAAGGGGGTCCAACCCGTTATTAGCATGGTGTACCTAATAAAGTGGCCGGTGAGTGTATATATATATATATATATATATACACACAATATACAGTTACAATAATTTACTTTATATTTGGGTGGGGGGCCCAGTTCTGAGATTTTCTATGGGGCCCCTCGATTTCTATGTACGCCCCTGTCTATGGGTGAATAGATGGTGGCCGGTAGTCACAAACAACCATCTAAAAACACACTGCACTGTCGGACATTTTTTTGCTTTTTAAAAAATGGTCAGATGATTATCAAAAAACAGTTACCTGCCGATTTATTCATAAACTTCTCATATTAACAGATGAATTGCAGAACATAGAGATACTGTATATGCAAAGATGCTCTAGAATTGTAAGTACATGGGGCAGGGGCAGACTGGAAACTTAAATTGGCCCTGGGACAAAGAAAGTGGCCCCATATTGTAGGCGGGTCCAAATTGACAGAAGGGGGGCAGCAGAAGTAGGTGGGGTCAACACTAGTAGGCCAGGTTAGCATTACCATAGTGTAGCGCAATATACTGTCTCAGAAGCTATCATGTTCCTTCCTCCTTCTCCTCCAACTGTCTCTAATTAAAGGGGCTGTCTCAATTCAGCAAACAGCATTTATCATGTAGAGAAAGTTAATACAATGAACTTTTTAATGTATTGTGATTGTCCATATTGCCTCCTTTGCTGGTTGGATTCATTTTTCCATCCCATTATACTCTGCTCGTTTCCATGGTTACGACCACCCTGCAATTCAGCAGCGGTGGTCATGCTTACTCACTATAGGAAAAAGTGCCGGCCTCTCTGGTGGCTGAAACTGAGGGAGTGCACATAGACACACATGCGCAGCAGCTCCCATCCCAGCCACCTCATATCTGTGCTGCAGCGGTGGCCGCAACCCCTCTATATGAGCAGTGTATAATGTGATGGAAAAATGAATTCAGCCAGCAAAGGAAGCAACATGGACAATCAAAATACATTAGTAAGTGGCTTGTAGTAACTTTCTCTGCATGATAAATGCCACTTACTGAAGTGAGACAGCCCCTTTAAAGTTTAACAACGCTCAGCTTTTCTTGCTATTTTTCTTGAATATCACAACTTTATCTTTTAGATAAATTAGATTATTGAAGTCAGAATCATGGAAACCCCCATCACAGAATTCTGAATTCATCAGCTTACTGTAAGGTTATAAAAGTGTGAGTCTCTTATACCCATTCTTTGAGTTTAATTAAAAGGATTATACTGGGATTTTATAGCTCTGTGCCAGTTTCCTGGCATAGAAAAGTCACACTCTTTGTTGCAACTGTGAGTTTGCGGCATAATTTGCAACTTTTTTCCGACGCCACTTTTCCAAAAAGTGTTTGGGGTGTGGGCAGGAGGAGGCAGGCTTACAATAGAAGTCTAACCCAGCTCCTGGCTGCCGTAGATTTCGGTCCTGGAGCACGGAAAGCAGAAGATGTGGCAAATTTATTGAGAGGTATCATATATTAGTTGTAAATTGAAATCCAGCGAGTAACTCTCCAAGACCTTTCAGATGCCCCTCATTTCGCTGGTGGCTGGGCAGCGGGTGATTTTGCTTTTCCATTATGTTGGTAAATGTTGTCGACGTGAATTTTAGAATAGAAAAGCATATCAGGTCAAGTAAGACACAATAATGTAATTATTCATTGGGTTTCCTTTATGAGGACGGACATGGAGGTTCAGGTGAGACATCTGTGCATGCTTGTATGTAAAAAGTATAAATCATCAATATAAGGGCTCATTCACACAACCGTATGAATGAGTCTGCATCTTTTCCGCAATTTTGCGGAACGGGTGTGGACCTATTCATTTCAATGGGGCTGCAAAAGAAACAGGCGGCACACAGTGTGCTGTATGCATCCGTAGTTTTGTTCTGTGGCCCCGTTAAAAAGATAAAGCATGTCCTATTCTTGTCCGAACAAGAATAGGCATTTTCTTTCATAGTGGCGGCCATATGCGGTCCGCAAATTGCGGGAATACACACAATACGGTATCCGTGTTTTGTGGATCTGCAATTTGTGTGAATGTAGCCCAAAGGTCAGTTGTCGTGACAAAATTATGGATAATCTAATCTAAAAGCAATCCTCCATTGTTCAAGCCAAGTTCCCTTTTGTGAAATTTGCAGTAGTAAACTAATAACCACAGTTATAGTCATAGTCAAGTTGACAAATTTCACTATAATTTTATAATGTTCCACAACAGGAGACAGGGGAAAGTGTAGTCTGAAACCACCCCCAGACACTGTACCGACACCTGATATTAGATATCGGCACAGTCTCCTCTAATGAAGCCATTCACAAGCACCGGGTCATGAAGGACCAATGATTAACTGGGTATTTGTTCTTCATTTAGTTTATTTTTCATTTTTTTTTCAGAAAAATAATCATACAACGTCATAAGAAAACCAAAGCAAATAAATAATGGTAATCCATAAGCATACCACCTGAGGATACAGTGTGTGTACACTAACATTAGAGTGCAAGAAGAAACAGTCATGAAGAACTGGAATTTTTCCCATATATTTCCATTGTGATATCACACACAGCTTCATCATCAGGCCAGTACAGCTACCGTGAGTCTGATAGGTGCCCATCTACATGGGGCCCGCATGCCCTTGCTATGTGGTAAGGAAAACATACTGATTGGGGACTGTGCAGATTCAGCTGTATATGGGTCCTGCATGTGGGCCTTATTTACCATTATATATTTGCAAAACTCCACCCTAACACCAGTTTCAACTCCATATCACAGATAGTGGAGACCATGACAGGTCCACTCATCAAGGTAGGAGACAAGAGATGGTAGAAAGAAGAATGCACACTGGGCAGGCCGCCCAAACATCCACCAACTGCAAACAGAATGCTGAGAGGGATTTATTACTGATTCCATTTCTCCTCCACTGACTTAGAAGTGGTTCTCTGGGCTAAAATCCATTTAGATAAGGTGTAAGGGGAATGATAAATTTCCCCCTATGTATTGCAAAATTTTGAGTAACTTCTATACGTACTCTGTAAAGTCCAAGAGAATTCCTTAAAGGGCATTTCCAACTTCAATGTATTTTTTAAATTACCCCCTCACCCAGAGGGACCTGTCAAGGGGAGGATACTTACCTGCTCCCTGGCACTAGGTTCCAGCTTCGTGTCTCCTGAGCTGTCTTCTCCAGACTTCAGTTACCTGCACAGACCAGAGGTCCAGAGAAGACAGCCTGGGATTCTCATCACAGACAGAACTGAGTGCCAGGGAACAGGTAAGAATGCTCCCATTAACAGGTCTGTGTGTGTGTACTTTCAAAACACATTGCGAGAGATTTATCAAAACTGGTGTAAAGGAAAACTGGCTTAGTTGCCAATAGCAACCAATCAGATTCCACCTTACAATTTGCAGAGCTCCTTTGGAAAATGAAATGATCAATCTGATTGGTTGCCATGGGCAACTAAGCCAGTTTTCCCATGCACCAGTTCGGATAAATCTCCCTCACTGAATTTATAAACCCCTTTTAAAAATGTTGGCCCACCATAAAAGTCCCCATCCACAGGATAGCGGGATACATATCTGATCGGGGGGTTAGACTCCCTGGAGTGAATGGAGCTGGGGTTATGCATGTACGATGCTGGTCCAGTCTACGGGACTGCTGAAGAGAATATGAATACAGCACTCCCATAGAGTTGAAAGGAGAGGCAGCACACATGCATTCACTCCGTAGACCCAACCCCCACTCATCAGATATGTATCCCCTATGGGTAGGGGATAGATCCTTATGGTGGGACAACCCTTTCAATAAAAAAAAACACACATTGTTCTAATAAGAAGGCCTCATTTATTAAAACTGTCTTTGGTTGCCATAGCAACCAAGCAGCGCTCAGCTGTTTATGGTAAAATGAAAGCTGCGCTGTGATTGGTTGCTGTGGGGAACATGGACAGTATTTGATAAATTTGCCCCTAAAGTGGTGTTCAGGTTCATATGTTTCCAATGCCTCATCATAAAATATGTAGGCAGTGTCCTGCTGGGAGTATTAGTACATGGAAATGCTAGGCCACTAGTAGTAGTACCAAACCCCATTCACACTGATAATTCAGCAGCATCATAGGCATTTTACACAGATCGTAATGAGTACATTGCCTGTCAAGCATTGCTGCCTAATTAATGAAAAGAGCGCCTCTGTCTACAATCCGACTGCATGAATGAACAATATAACATACACATGCGAGACTCCAGATCTGATTGACTGCTCTGTAAGTGATTGTCTCCGAGCTCTTCAATCACCATGGCAACATATCCTTTCATTCAACCCAGCAGATTTAAAAAAGTATTTTTACGACAAAATTAACCTTCTGCGTCGCTTATTTTTGCACTTCTGATCTCACAGCAGCTGTGAAATAAAATTACCAATCTGATCGCTAATCCTGATATATTCACAATGAGACATTAGGCCATTAGCTCGCCGTAATAGCGGATCACCTTGTAGGCCATGGCTTTATGAATGGCTGTTTGTATAAAATATCTGGGTTAAACCTTCAATGACACTTCGGTCAGTGTCCCCTCTAAGCTGTGTGCCTCTGAAATGAAAGGGTTGCCCATGAACATATTTTCATTCTGTTAATGAAGAACTGTTAATTTAAAGGGGTTATCCTATCTTGTACCACCGCCCCTCGCCTTCCCCCACTGAGCTAATAGAAACGAATGCGAGCGCACCGCGCATGCGCGGCCCGGCTCCCATTCATTTCTATGCTGCCGCCAAAAATGGCCGAGTGCTGGCTTGGCTATTTCCGTCGGCTCAATAGAAATGAATGGGAGCCTAGCCGCGCATGCGCGGTGCGCTCCCATTGGTTTCTATTAGCGGAGCGGGGGAAGGCGGGGGGGCTGTGCCTTGGCGGTGGTCCAGGCTCAGGGCTCCCCCGCTTTGTTCTCCATATAGGTGCGGGTCCCAGCGGTGGGACCCGCACCTATAAGACAATGGGGGCATATCCTAGCGATATGCCCCCATTGTCAAAGATGGGATAACTCCTTTAAATGGTTCCGCCAAAAAACTGAAGTTATTCTGTATGCATTCTGTTTCCATATGTCCGTTCCGCAAAAAAAATTGAACATGTCCTTTAATTATTGTCCACATTACAGACAAGGACAGGACTGTTCTAATAGGGGTCTGCTGTTCAGTTTCGGTAAATACAGAATGCACACGGATGTCATCCGTATTTTTTGAGGATCCGTTTTTCTGCAGACTGTAAAATACATACGGTCGAGTGCATAAGGCCTTAAAAGGGTTTTCCGAGATTTTTATACTGATGACCTAGTCTCAGGATAGGTTATCAGTATCTGTCACGTGGCCTAAGAGCAGCTCAGCCCCATTGAAGTGAATGGGGTTGAGAGCGATACCAGGCACAACCGCTATTCAATGTACGGTGCTGTGCTTGGTGAGCACGGAGAAGGCCACGGCACTCAAAGGAGCACCACTGCCTACTCAAACAGCTGATCGGCGGGGGTCCCGGGTGTCAGACCCCCCCTCCAGCTCAGATACTGATGACCTATCTTGAGCATGGGTCATCAGTACAAAAATCTTGGAAAACCCCTTTAACGGTTTGTTTACACATTGTTTTTTTTGTCATGGGTTTCAGGGCAGAATCAGCGCTGAAACCGCCTTCCACTCTTTTCAATTGAAGGCTGCACCACAATTTATGAAACTGAGCACTTTTCCCATGCAGCCTTCTAGACTACGCCAAGAATGTACACATGCTTTCTTGGCGGAAACCTCACAAAGCCGAATCGGGAGCCTGCTTGCGGTTTATCTCCATTCAGTGACGCTAAACCGAGAGCGGGACTGCACCATGCTTGCCAAATCACAGTGATTTCTGCCGTACAATAAGCTGCATATTTGGTCATGGTCAAAATCCGTCATCTGACCTGCCCTCAAACAATATACTAAGGCTTCATGCACACGACTGTAGTTTCGGTCCGGCTCCAATCCACATTATTTTGTGGAACAGGTGGGGACCCATTCATTTCAACGGGGCCTCAAAAAATGCTGATGGCACACCGTGTGCTGTCCGCATCTGTATATCCGTTCCACGGCCCCGCAAAAAAGACAGAACGTGTCCTTTTCTATTTTATACGTTTTGCACACAAGGATAGGACATTTGAAAGAAAAAAAATGGCGGCATGCACACAGCTGCGATCCACGATGTGCAGCTCAGCAAGGCCTAACTAACAGCTTTACCTGGAGCAGGATTTAGAATTTTTAACTCTTTCCATTCCATAGAACACGGCTTCAAGGGAACAGTGGCAGCGATCAGCGACTGTCCCCGCCACATTAGCAGAGCGTGACCAGGTAGAACGTCACATGGCCAATGGTAGGCAACAAGTTTCACATAAACCAAGAAAAGTGCGTTCAGAACTAGTGAAATTGTCAGTGCCCGCTCCCAGCTCTACCCGTATACCCGCCTGTAGCGTGGGTCCTGTGATCAGCATTGCTATAACTATGCCATGCCGCCTAATAACACTTCAATCCATCACCTACTGCATTCCCAGCAGTCTCTTTCCATGGCACATCTTCTCCCCCTGGCCTTTCCATATTCATACCAGATATATCTGAAATGCCAGCTGCAATATCCCAGTTCTCATTATTCATTGTCATACAGCAAGAAGAACAGGCAACCTCAAGTCAATCAAGGTGTCTGGAAAGAAGACAGGAGACAATTCACACCTGAGCTCTAGGACAGTCTATATTGTGGGTCCCAGAGGGTCACCTGTCATGGTGATGGAGCAAGGAGAACACATTGCACCTTGTCAAGTTTCTTTTCAGCAGTGTGGACAGTGAGGACATGGGGGTCATCTGCCGGTGATCGCTGCACACTGACACAAAGAGGCTGCAGGCAGATTTCAGCACCGGAGGCATGGACAGCTCCTGGGAGGAAAGAGGAAGGCTGGGAGGTTCTTACCTGTCTCCAGGTTCAGAGAGATCCTCGCTTCTGCCAGATAAGGGGTGTCACTTTTTGACCGGACTCTCCTAATGGGTCGCCGATCAGTCTCCTCCTCTGAAGATGCCGCCATTAAGGGGTGAGCGGTGTACAGGGTTGCCCGGCGAGCTAATGCAGTGGGTAAATCAGAGCCAAAAAAAGGGGGGAAGGAAGAAGGTGCCACAGAGGAGGGGGAGGGGAGGAGGAGAAGAAAAGGCAGAAAGAGACAGGAGAAGAGGAGGAGGGAAAGAGAGAAAATACGTTAAGGATTTGAATGTAGATGGGAGCAGGAGGAGAGAGCAGCCGTGATCAGGAGGTGAGGAGATCCCTCCCCCCGTCAGCGGCTGCGGCTCCACTGCTCACACAGCACACATGTACTGGCAGATCGGGGGCATCCTCTCCTGTCTGCGGCATGCAAAGGGTTACCCTGCCTGGAAGAGCTGAGAGGCTGGGCTAGACTGCTCTGCCACTGCATGAATGGGCAGGGGCTGCATCCTCTATTGTGTGCAGTATACAAAGGGTTACTGAGTGTAACTGTAGGATGGTAGCAAAGGGTTAATGCAGAAAGCCGGCTACATGCAGCATGGAGGAGCTGAGGGGCTGTCATGTGTGGATGGGAAGAGGCTGTCAGCAGGGGCTGCTGGTAGATAGGGGGGGGGGGGGGGCATTCTCTGTTGTGTGCATCATTCAAAGGGTTACTGCAGAAAGCCGGCTGCATGGCCCAGCTGAGAAGCTGTGATGTGTGAATGAGCAGGGACATGGGGGGCATCCTCTATTGTGTGCAGCATACAAAGGGTTACTGACTGCAACTGTACGCTGTAGCAAAGGGTTAATGCAGAAAGCCGGCTGTATGGCCCAGCTGAGAGGCTGTGATGTGTGAATGGGCAGGGGCTGCTGGTAGATGGGAGGCATCCTCTATTTTGTGCAGCATGCAAAGGGTTACTGAGTGAATCTGCACACTGGTAACAAAGGGTTAATGCAAAAAGCCGGCTGCATGGCCGAGCTGAGAGGCTGTGATGTGTGGATGGGCAGGCAGGGGCTGCTGCTGGACACTGGGGGTCTGTATGATGTGTGTCCTGACATCATGGATTGAAGTCATCTATGTGACCTCATCATATGTCTGTTAGATGTCAGATTGTTAGTCTTTCTAGCCAGAGCTCCATAGGTGATACCTGTGACACAGACCAGTGGTTGCTGCTTCTACCAGTGACTGCAGTGACTTGTGTCAATGTGAATATCTTGTCTGCATTAACATAAGCAAGGACAATACTAGTGGCAGTGGAGGAAATGGACAGCCAGTGTCCTGCACACATCATATATCACATGGGTGACAGAAGCTATAAAGTAATAATCACATAATGTCTACAATGTACAGCACACTGTGTTCCGGTAAGAAGAGTATATACATTAGAAGAGGTGCTGGGGGGGACCCACAATACACAATACTGGGTCCTGCTACTGCCAAGGAGAAGCCAAGAATGGACTGAACATTCCCTGTACACAGCCTGGGAGCAGGGCATGCTGGGACATGCAGTTATGTGCCATAATCAAAAATGTATCAGTCCAAACCGAATTCCTCCTGCGGTTACTCTGAATGTTTTCTATCCATCTATCTCATATCCGGGTGCACCCATATGGTCTGTACATAGTTTTAGTGCTGTACACTGCATGACAATTATTACGATAAGTTAGTCTAGTGCAAAAATTAGGGCATCACATCGCTTAAAACCACATTTTTGCTCAACCTTGTATGCATTGTTTAACCACTTCATTACTGTCTAAAATATATTTTATGGCCATCATTCATAGACAACAAATAAAACAGCAGCACTGTCACAAAAATGAGAAAAAATGGGTGCAATCCCTCAAGACTGTTGGTTGAAAATCCACAAATTCCAATTGAAGACCCTCTTTAGTACCTCAAAACGCAACGTTTCAGCCCAGCTCAATGGGGCTTGAGAAAGGCCCCATTGAGCTGGGCTGAAATGTTGTGTTTGGGGTAATAAAATGGGTCCATCACCTTTTACCTACATTGGAGTGCTGCCTCATTCTTCTATCTATCTATCTATTTATCTATCTATTATATATATATATATATATATATATATATATATATATATAGATACAGTACAGACCAAAAGTTTGGACACACCTTCTCATTCAAAGAGTTTTCTGTATTTTCATGACTATGAAAATTGATTCACACTGAAGGCATCAAAACTATGAAATAACACATGTGGAATTATATACTTAGAATATACCAGGTCATCTGGCGTAGCACCCCATCACTCTCCTTCTTGGTCAAATAGCCCTTACACAGCCTGGAGGTGTGTTTGGGGTTATTGTCCTGTTGATAAATAAATGATGGTCCAACTAAATGCAAACCGGATGGAATAGCATGCCGCTGCAAGATGCTGTGGTAGCCATGCGGGTTCAGTATGCCTTCAATTTTGAATAAATCCCCAACAGTGTCACCAGCAAAGCACCCCCACACCATCACACCTCCTCCTCCATGCTTCACAGTGGGAACCAGGCATGTAGAGTCCATCCGTTCACCTTTTCTGCGTCGCACAAAGACACGGTGGTTGGAACCAAAGATCTCAAATTTGGACTCATCAGACCAAAGCACAGATTTCCACTGGTCTAATGTCCATTCCTTGTGTTCTTTAGCCCAAACAAGTCTCTGCTTGTTGCCTGTCCTTAGCAGTGGTTTCCTAGCAGCTATTTTACCATGAAGGCCTGCAGCACACAGTCTCCTCTTAACAGTTGTTGTAGAGATGTGTCTGCTGCTAGAACTCTGTGTGGCATTGACCTGGTCTCTAATCTGAGCTGCTGTTAACCTGTGATTTCTGAGGCTGGTGACTCGGATGAACTTATCCTCCGCAGCAGAGGTGACTCTTGGTCTTCCTTTCCTGGGGCGGTCCTCATGTCAGCCAGTTTCTTTGTAGCGCTTGATGTTTTTTGCGACTGCACTTGGGGACACTTTCAAAGTTTTCCCAATTTTTTGGACTGACTGACCTTCATTTCTTATGGTAATGATGGCCACTCGTTTTTCTTTACTTAGCTGCTTTTTTTTGCCATAATACAAATTCTAACAGTATATTCAGTAGGACTATCAGCTGTGTATCCACCTGACTTCTGCCCAACACAACTCATGGTCCCAACCCCATTTATAAGGCAAGAAATCCCACTTATTAAACCTGACAGGGCACACCTGTGAAGTGAAAACCATTTCAGGTGACTACCTCTTGAAGCTCATCAAGAGAATGCCAAGAGTGTGCAAAGCAGTAATCAAAGCAAAAGGTGGCTACTTTGAAGTACCTAGAATATAAGGCATATTTTCAGTTGTTTCACACTTTTTTGTTAAGTATATAATTCCACATGTGTTAATTCATAGTTTTGATGCCTTCAGTGTGAATCTACAATTTTCATAGTCATGAAAATACAGAAAACTCTTTGAATGAGAAGGTGTGTCCAAACTTTTGGTCTGTACTGTATATATATCTCATATCTATCTATCTATCTATCTATCTATCTATCTATCTATCTATCTATCTATCTATATCATATCTATCGAACTACCTATAATCTATCATGTATTTTTTTCAGTTTTTGCTATTTTTATGGAGGTATTCATTATAATAGTAATACAGTACTTCACTCTATATTATTACATTAGTGTGCAATTATTATGATGTGAGTTCTCACCCCCTTACTTTTAGTACTACTATCCTCTTATGTGGCAGAGAGACGAAGCCAGGTCTGATTACAACCTGCATATTGGGTTTAATTTAGGTATCACAGATGGTACAGAAAAAAACTCACCAGATACGCTTAATGGTTTACTATATGAAGTAATAGAAGGTATAGGTATCAGAATGCACACCCATGTCACTGCTTAGGTGTCCCCCTTTTCTGCTTACCCCTCGTCCTGGCCCTGGAACCCATTTACTATTTGTGTGAACAATGTCATGAGTCATAAGCATTATATAGTAGGGTAATATACAGTATATTTTCATTTTAATGGTTTGTCAGTTTTTTTTAATATTGATATTCATCAATATCAGATAGGTGGGGGGCCGACTGCCAGCGCCCCCGCCAGGGGTGCACCTAGCCTTTCTGCTTCGTGAGGCGAAAACTGAAACGCCCAGTTCAGGTAGTGCGATAATGATGACGCCGGCCTCTGATAGGCTACAGGAACTAGGACTAAAGCCTATTAGAGAAAACAGTGGGCCAGGGAGACATTGCTCCTGTGCCCAGCGCTCCAGATGGCGACCAAAACGGTCGCCAATGCGCCTTAAAATTTTCAGATGGCGACAAGACTTTTAAGTCTTGTCGCCATTTGCGACTGGGCTACCGCGCTGTAGCTGAATATTGCGTCGGGGCACAGGAGCCAATAATTCCTTGCCCTGCAGCCGATCACCTACGCTACAGGCCTGAGGCCTATTTGGTAGTGAGATCCCAGCGCAGGCAGGCGTGATTACGTCATCACACCCGCCTGTGCCAGGACGCATGGCAGTGAGGTGTGCGCGTCTGCATCACACCATCCTGGGCCATACCAGCAGCCAGTTAGCGCTAATGAAAGGACTCAGGTAAGTATAAGATTTTAGCTTTTTTTTTCTATATAAAGTGGCAACATCACTGGCCATAAGGGGGGCACTGGGGGCGCATTACTGGCCATAATGGGGGCACTGGGGGCACATTACTGGCCATAATGGGGGCACTGGAGGCACAATACTGGCCATAAGGGGGGCACATTACTGGCCATAAGGTGGAGAACTGGGGGCACATTACTGGCCATAAGGGGGGCACTGGGGGCACATTATTGGCCATAATGGGGGCACTGGTGCGCATTACTGGCCATAATGGGGGCACTGGGGGCACATTACTGACCATAATGGGGGCACTGGGGGCACATTACTGGCCATAAGGGGGGCACTGGGGGCACATTACTGGCCATAAGGGGGGCACATTACTGGCCATAAGATGGGTACTGGGGGCACATTACTGGCCATAAGGGGGGCACTGGGGAGACATTACTGGCTGGAAGGGGGGCACTGGGACATTACTGGCCATAAGGAGGGCACTGGGGAACATACTGGCCATAAGGGGGGCACTGGGGGACATTACTGGCCATAAGGGGGTCACTGGGGGACATTACTGGCCATAAGGGGGTCACTGGGGGACATTACTGGCCGTAAGGGGGACACGGGACAGTGTGGGAGAAAATTACTACTTGAGGGCAGTGAGGAGGGAAGTTACTATGTTTGGACAGTGTGGGGGTGAATTAATCTATGATTTTATTATTATTACTGGGGGCACTCTAGGTGGCATTTATAATTGCTGTAGACACTATAAGGTCATTATTTCTACTGGGGTCACTATTTTTTCAGCGGTATAGTACCTGGGACATTGGGGAGCACCACGGGCACAGTATTGGGAGTGGCAGCAGGATGACATTGTCGGGACACCCGGATGCGGAGGTTGATGGAAAAATTGAGAAATCTAATGTGTCTGTAACAAACTCTGTAGAGACTAGATGCGGCTGAAAGAATTTGTCATGGCGGTCTGGGTCAAACAGAGAAGAGGAAAGAGAAGGTCTACATGACAGGAGATGTCACTGGATGTAAGAGGTATATGGTGCTGTATTCTCCTATATGTATTGCTGGTCCACTACTGTGACCTGCGTCTCATCTTCTCCAAGTCTTTTTTTTAACTATAATTATGTGTATTTTAAATTTGGCGACTAAAAATTTAATTTGGCTCCTAAATTTTTCAGTTTAGGAGCCAATGGCTCCTGTTTATTTTTTTAGTCTGGAGCACTGGTGCCCCGTCACAGCATTCAACTGTATTGCTGTCCTGAGTACAGCGATGCAGTTCAATATGTAGAGATGATCATTTCCACATTGGAAGCGATCTATAACCATGTCCCTTCTGCTGCCCCCCTCTTATCCCTATCTGGTGCTGTCTGAGGAGATTGGCTCACCTGGCCTCATTGGTGGTGCACCACAGGCCCCCAATGATCAGCTGTTTAAAGAGAACCCGGTGCTCGTACAAGTGCTGCTTTCTCTTCATTGTTTACCTGCTCACCATCTCAACCACAGTGGTGACCAGTGTAATTACATCTCAGCCACCCCATTCACATCAATGGGGTCCTTCCTGTTCAAGTGAATACAGCTGAGATGATATTACACTGCTCACCACTGAGGTTGACATGGCGAGCAGGTAATCAATGATGAGGAGGCAGCTCTTGTATGAGCGCAGCTTTCTCTTCAAACAGCTGATTGGCGGGGATGCTGTGATTCGCCTTCCCCTCCCAATCTGATATTGAGACCTATCCTGAAGATAGGTCATCAATATATTAAAAAACGGACAACCCCCAATTGCACATATGTGACTTGTAAAACTGTTTTACTAATGTCTGAGATGGCCAATTTTGTTCTTCAACAGGCAAATTTTCAAAGTGTCTTTTCACCTTTAAAAAATGTGCTTAAAGCAACCCTGTTGTGCTGAAAATACATATATACGTTACATATATATATATTTTTGCAGGATTCAGTATAAATTTCTGCTCATTCTGGGCTTTGAAGTCAAGGAGGCAGTCCTATCAGTGATTAACAGCTATCTCTGTATGTACAGTTATACAAGGAAGGTTGTCTTGGACCGTGACTCCGAAGCAATGAATGAAGTATAAGTTATGCTGAATCTTTTCCCATAAAACTATATATCAATCTGCTCAGCTCTTCCTGCTCTATAACCTGCAGCCCAGATACCATGTTCAATTTTCCCCTTTTAAAGAAATAATACATTTAGTAATATAATTGAATCCTCCGCTGGTCACCTGGGTGCAGGCTCTGCTCTGGTGTTTAGTGATAATGTGTCCTCCGTAACAATGACAAGTCACATGACTGTAAAGCACTTTCATAAGTTAGCCACAGTGATGTTACTTCTATTGGCAGCCATTGGTTGTCATTTCTCTATAAGCTAAATACTGAAGCAGGGAGAACTGACAGAAGCCACCTTTTGAGGTTCGGAGCACAATCTGAACATTATTATCAAGTTAATTATTTTTTTTAATACAGAGCAGCTTCAGGAAGTTTCTTATTCTCAGGAAACACCTAAAAGTGGTACTGTAATGTGCAGTGGGTATGAACTCACTGTACCAACTAACTGGTCTGACCTTGGGCTAGTCTTAAAAGCATTATCCTTGCAATCCCCTAATGTTCACCCTTTAACCTCTGTATAGGGATCTGGCCTTCACTGCGGGGGGATCACTAGGCTACTACCTCTTAGAATATGCCCAATATAGTTGGCAGCTGACTCATGGTGGTCAGAGACACCAGTGTGAAGCACCAAAGGATCAAGCTTACTCATAGTCAATAAAGAGTTAGAGGCCAGGGCAGGCAGAGTTCATGTACAGCAGTAAAACAAAACCTGAGGTCAGAGCAGGCAGCACAGTGTCAGGAAACAGGCCAGGCAGTGGAGTAACAGTGAGTAAACAGGCAGACGTTTGGCACCTGGACAGACAGTCAGGATAGCCCAATTTCACTGCGTAAACTAGTAAACTAGGAAGTTAGGAGGGGAGTGGTAACAAAAATGGGAGTAGTAGTAGTTCAATGAATAATAAATTATTAAAGAAGAACTCCCGTAAAAAAATGTATTCCATGTCCTGCTAGAAATGTACATGATGTAATCTGCAGTGAATGTCATTTTCTTACCAGTGTCTGTATTTTTGATTTATATAATCCTGAAGTTTCTTGTGTCATGTGACTAGGAATTAGACTCACCAACTCACACAGCACCTTATGTGTGGACAGGAAGTCTAATTCTCTATGCATTCCTATGGGAGCCTCACTTTTAGTCTCATAGGAATGAATAGAGAAGTGACTGGCTTTCTGTCCTGGGTCAGTTGGAGGTCAGGGAGTTGGTCACATGACCCAGCTACAATAAGAAGAGAGGTTATTACTCACAATTTCATTCTCTGATAAGAAGATTGGATTTACTACAGATTATATCATGCACCTTTCTAACAGGTCAGAGAATAAATTTTTTTGCAGGAGTTCTTCTTTAATATTAAGAGAAGTAGACACGAGCCATAGATGAAACAGTTATTTACCTATCACTGAGAAATTGCTACCCTGCTAAAATGTAACTTTTATTGGCCAAAAATATTTAAAACACTGCACAATGGCGACGTTGGTACATGTATAACCACTTTCATTCATGGACTACATTCTTTTCCACTGATGATTTTGGTAGTAATTCATGACTGGGCATATTGATAGTCAGGCTGGGACTGGCCCACAGGGGTACAGGTGAATTCCCCGATCGGCCCCTGAGCAAGGTGGGCCCCTAGTCTCTCACCCCCTGCACAAGTGGCACATAAGACAGTACTTACTGCATTACATACATATATATAATGTACAGCACCTCAACCAGCCTATGTTCATATAAAAAAATTGATAGATTATTAAAGAAAATCCCCAGTTTATTATTATAGACACAATCGGAGCTGAGATGACTTCTAGCTCTTTTCCCCAGGACCTACCTTCTCAAAGTTGCTGCAGGGACCCCCCATATTCAATCATCTGTTAGCAGCTTGCTGCTGTGTGAGCAGGTAATCTGTATGGTGGGCCCCCAAAATAATTTTTACTGGTGGGCCTTAGGCACCCCTAGTCTGGCACTGTTGATAGGGTATAATCTAGGGTTCCTTAGGGCACATGGTCGGAGCAAAGAGCGAATGGGCTGTCATTTATTTGTGATCCATTAAAGGTGTGCCCTATCGGATGTTGGGCCAAGATTCTGCTTTGCCTACAACTCCAATGCTTACAATAGGGTCATCAGGTAGCAGTTTCATAGCAATCAGCCTGCTTTACATTACCGTATTTTTTGCCCTATAAGACGCATTTTTTCCCCCAAAAGTGGGGGAAAATGTCTCTGCTCCTTATGGAGCGAATGCTAATGAGAGCTTCCATTATGGAAGCGCTCATTAGCACCGGAGGACCAGGAAGCGATGAAGGAGCTGTACTTACCGCTTCCTGGTCCTCCGCTTGGCTTTGGGCTGTGCAGGGCTGCGCACACCGTGAGGGCACTCTGTGACCTCACGCTGTGCGCGCCAGTTAACAGCACATCTGAAGGAGGAGGAGGGAGAAGAGCATGGACAGCGAGGAGCGGCGTCGTCCAGGAGCAGGAGAGGTAGGTGCTTTATTTATTTTATATTCTCTGTGGCTGGGGGCTGATACAGGCATTGGCGGCTCATATTGGGGGCTGATAGAGGCATTGGGGACTGATGGAGGCATAGGGGCTGATAGAGGCATTGGGGGATCATATTGGGGCTGATAGAGGCATTGGGGACTGATGGAGGCATGGGGGCTGATATTGGGGGCTGATATAGGAAGCATTGGGGGCTGATATAGGAGGCATTGGGGGTAATATACAAGGCATTGGGGGCTGATATTGGAGGCATTGGGGGCTGATATGAGAGGCAATTTGGGCTGATATGAGAGGCAATGCATGCTGATAAGAGGCATGGGGCTCTTATCTGACATCTGATTGGGGGTTATTCACATTGGGGTCTGATCTGAGGTCTTATTGGGGTCTTATTAACACTGGGGGTCTGATTGGGGCTGTGAGCTGAGGTCTGGTGAAAAAAATATATTTTTTATTGTCCTCCTGTAAAACCTAGGTGCATCTTATGGGCCAGTGCGTCTTATAGGGTGAAAAATACGGTATATAGTTCTTCAGCTCAAAGCAGAATTTCCATCAAACTAAAGGTTGATATTTTGCAAGGAGTGGTTACAAGACACCCTCCTTTATCTTTTACTTCCATATTGTCCATAGTTATGTACAAAAATAAAAATAAAAAAAATAAACACCTTTAGGGATGAAATATCACAAGTACATTAGGCATCTGGTAGATTTTGTGTGCATGCTATTTGTCAGGTGTATGGGTCAATATAGGGACTAATGGGGACCTTTTTTCAGTTTAGGGTAAAGTGAATTATACCTGAGACAGGTGAAATGAGAATAGACTTTTGGATATCTTTGTAAATCGTTTGCTTTACTCTACTTCTTTGCTTTTTATATTGTCTTTGAGTTATTTCATTTTGGGTTCACCATTCGTATTCACCTGTTCACAATTTCACTGGTTTTGTCTGGGCCCAGGAGCAGTTTAGTCGGCTGTCTGGCACGGGGCGTAACAGTATAGTTCCAACTTTGCTACTGTCCTCCCATAATGAAAACAGTTGAACAGAATTCTGAAATTTCCTTCCTATCTAAACAGTCGATAAAACATTGCATAGTTAAGTTTAGATATGACTTAATATTGCAAAATGTGATTTGTGAGTGGCGTTTTCCTTTAATTTTTGGGACTGGAGGTGAAGGGAAGTTTCTAGAAACTTTACCCAAACTCTAGGCTGTGTAGAAGACTGAATATGTTTCAGATAGAAGAAGGTGGTCACTTTGAGCTGTATTGTAAGGGTATTTTTAAGTACTGATTGGTTCTGTCCCCTTTAAGTCTGTTTAATACTCTGTGTAATAGTTTATAAGTTTTCCTTGTAATGAAGTGGGTTAGAGATAGTACCCATAACCAATTGTGCTGATAAGACCGCATTCCTGAGTGATCTAAGAGACATGCGTGCTGCACACTGGAGGAGGTGCTAACAGGTTTAAACTTTGTGACACACATTCCATCAAGAGACTCCATTGAAGACTTCATCCTAGGTAGGAGGTAAGTATGACTTGCCCTAACTCTTGTACACCCTGAGGTGTCGGTCATATGTTATAAAGTGGTAGACAGCCATGGGTTATAGCATGATCGACGGAGTCTCCACCCCATTTAGGCTACTGATGTTTACTTTTTATTATTCTGTATGTGATTTGTTTGTGTTATCGTATATTTAATCACACTTAGTAAATATATTTATTCACATAGCCTGCATAAGCTTACTCATTCTCAAATCTTTCGAATTCACATTACGTTACATCAGCCTAATTGAATTAAAACTCAGTGACATATTGTTTCTGAGCCTAATTCCCCTGTGTGTCATTCACCATAGTCAGGTGGCAAGCCTAAAGCTGGCCATAAATATTACAATTTTAAATATTCAATCTTGGCCATACCCACTGATTTTGAAAGGAATGGCGGACAGCCTTGCTTGTATGGGGCACCTGTACTGTGCCCAGACATTGGGAGAAAGAAGGACTGGGCATGTAAGATTTCAATAGAACAAACACTTTGTCCACCAGAGTGATAAGAGGCTGTGGATGGCAGTGGCTTACCCTTCCTTCTTCTTAAATAAATATGCATGCTAGGCTGGTTGATGTTGGCATACCTATATGGACGTCGAGGAAGATTACTGAAGCCGGAAATAGAGTTTGGCTATCTCATGTATATTTCTTTCTGCTCTGCTCTGGGAATGCTGGATTCTATCAAATTTTTAGAAATTTGGCCCGCTTATCTCCAAAATGAAATAGACTAGAGAATATGGGAATGAATATATAATAATTGTCCCCTAAAAGCAGTTTTTAAAGTGTCCAGAAGGTGTCTCTACAGCATTGTGCATGAAAAGTGTATGCTAATCCCTTAGGTGCACATTTTCTAAACTATGGTAGCGCAGAAGTAGATTCATTACTGAATATTAAGCTACTAAAAGAGAGTTAAGGACAATGCCCATACCATAATGGCTAATAATAAATATATATGTAATAAAATATAGCAAAACTTGTAAATGATTAAGCAAACATATAATTGCTGAAAATCCTCAGCAATGCCATCGCTTTCAGAAACAGTATAACCTGCTGATTTGTAGAATCGGTGGATATTCAGGTGGAGGTAGTGTAATCCAGATTTAAAGGGGTTTCCAGTATCTACAACAGTCCCCCAATGTGCCAGGCCCCTCCGTGGGAATGTACTTACCCCGCTCCCGGCGCTGCTCCTGGTCCCCGCACCGCCACTGCTGCTTCTCCCTGTACACAGATGAAAACATCTGGTGTCGGGGGAGGGGGGCAGAAGCAATGGCAGGCTGGGACGATCCTCCCTAGCATCACGGGTGACGCTAGGAAGGCTCGTCCCCATCCCCGCCTGCCATTGGCTGCTTCCCCCTGACACCGGATGTTTTCATCCGTGCACGGGGAGAAGCAGCAGCGGCGCTGCAGGGACCAGGAGTGGCGCCGGGAGTGGGGTAAGTATATTACCAGTGAGGCACAAGAGGGGGAATTCTGAGAAATCGGATAACCCCTTTAAGATGTCCATGTAGAGAATAGAAATCCCAATATACAGCCCCATGAACCTTAACTTGTGGGCCATTGTATAACACTTATGTTGTCTGATTTGAATGGCCTGTGGTCACATTCTTGTCTATTGTATGGTTCACTGAAGCATGCAACATCTGTACAATTTTAGCCAATCAAACTTTAAAAACTGGAAAACTCCTTTAAGGCTCCATCCCAGTTTTAAAACAGTGCAAACTATTTTAAACAAGTGAATTATATTGAGTGTTTGGTTCTGTAAGTTAAAAAGTAGCACAGCGTCCAGTCATATAATACCATGTAAAGATCTAAGGGTGAAAATTACACCACAGAACAACGTATTTTGTAATGACATTGTTCAAATAATTGTGCGTGTTTTTTTTTATTGATTCATAGAATAACCCCTTTAATATGGACAAGACTGCAGGAGCTTTGTCATTTTATGTAGTTTTTTGTTTTTCAAAATCTTCCTGTAAATCTGTTATAGTTTGGCATACTGGAATACAATCAGTTCTTAGCTCTTGAATTCACTTAGGTATAATCACATTTGGGCTATTTCTGAGACTTGTTTTTCACAGTTTATGCGAAATGAGCTAATCTCTGTCTTTGAGGAAATCCATGTCTGTTGACTGACCTGAGCTTTCTTTGGCCAGTATGTGTGCATTATGAAGCAACAGTGTCGGAATGGCCGAGGAGGATCCTCTGGAGAGCCCAGGCTCTGAAATCATAGTGGTCTCCAAATGTATGGGAGGAAAAAACATTTGGAGCTGCATCTGAAGCCACTAACTTGCCACTAGGATCAATTTCTTTATTTATGATATGGGGGTTGGGCCCCGAGAATTATTTCCTCTGGTAGGCCCAAGGAACCCCGTCCGACCCTTTGAAGCAAGACATCTACACAACCTTCTTGTAGACTTCAACACTATATAGTAGTGAAGCTAGATATCTAGAGTTGTTGCATCTGTGAAAGCTTAAAAGGAACCTGTCATCTCCTAAACACCCCCTGAACTAGAGTAAGAGATGTATAGTGTAAGTGATGCTGAATCCGAATATGTAAGTTTTATCTTTATACTCCCTTCTATTCCGATGCTGTGCTCCCACAAACCTGCAGTAAAATGCACTCAGTGGACTCTTCTTTAAGTCCTCTCCATTATGTGAGTGAGCACTGGAGTCCACTAAGTGCATTTTACTGCAGGTTTGTTGGAGCACAACATCAGAATGGAAGTGAGTATGAAGATAAAAATTACATAACCGGACCCGACGTCACTTACACTATACACCGCTTACTGTCGTTTGGAGGGTATTTCAGAGATGACAGGTTCCCTTTAAGTTTTTCACCTTTTATTTTTGCTACTAAAATTAGATAACATACTTTATTTGGAGCTCTCCTCTATGTTCGATACTACTGTTGCTAGAATGAATGTAGCTGGCAAAGTGAATATAGCTTGTCTAGCACCAAAATATCGGTTCTCATGGCAACTGTCTAGATGTTTGGTAACTAGCAGCTTGTGTATGAAGGACAATCATAATTCACATCTATTTAGTACAATATTGAATATCAAAATACACAAAAAGTGTGATGTAACCTATCTTTGCAATGTCATTTCCCCACTCATAATCCCTATGTTCTGAAGAACTGATATGTGCTTATGAATAATCTTCACTTGCTGTAAATTGAAAAGGCAGAATCAACCTGTTATTATTCTAGCTGGCCTTCCTGCTATTTGAGAACAAGTGTAATTATTTCTCGTGGGTTGACTACAAAGGATTCCAGAATATGATTATTTACTTAAAATCATAGACTGTAAAATTCTCACTACATCTGTTTAGTACTAAAGTACTAAAATATTTTACCCTGAGGACAATATAAACTAAGTGACATCTTCATATTGTCTTCATCAAATACATTTCCATCCAACCATCTCATTTCATTTTCCATATTTAGAAACACTGAAGTCTCCCAGAGGACTAAGTCAGCTCTACTTCAAACTGGTAGTTATACAACATTCATGAACATTGGGAACCATGAATTTCTCCAATGTAGTATTACATCCTTGAGTTGCCTTACTCTGTTCTTAAAGGGTTGTGCAGTGCTATGAGATTGATGACCTCTCCTCAGGATCGGTAATCAATCAGATCACATCAAATCGGCATCCGACTCTCTGGACCCCCGCTGACCAGCTGATTGAAGGAGCGCAGCACTAATGCAATGGGAGCTGCTGAAACAGCAGTGTGCCATCTCACTATGCTGATTCTCAGCCACCTCATGGTCGGGGCTTAGTCCTATCTCTCCTTAGTAATGGCGAGATAAGACAACAGAGCTGAACCCGGACATACCCTTAATTTCTCCCAGGCAGCCTGTCTGACAAGAGCATCAGAGATGCTCTCCTTTGCCCTGCGCTGAATCATGCAGGGCAAAGGCATTTTGTGAAGTTCCGGTGATGAACCGGGCTCTGCCAGGCGGAGGCTTCCGCCCAGCAGTGAGCCCGGTGATGTCACCGGCACTGATGGGCGGGCTTTAGCGCTGCCTTAGCCTGTAAAATGGCTAGGGCAACTCTAAAGTCGGCCTATCAGAGCCAGTGACATCACCGAACACACTGCTCCGCCCGGCAGTGTGTTGTTAGTAAACAAGAAAGCCCTTGCCCTTCATGATCTAACGCAGGGCAAGGGAGCACATTGGAGCATCACATGCTCCGATACTCTTGTCAGGCAGGCTGCCTGGGTGAAATTACGGGTATGTCCAGGTTCAGCTCTGAACCTGAACAACCCCTTTAAGATTGGTGAATGGGGCTCAGGGGCAGTTCCCTGAGCAGCTATTTGGCTGGGAGTGCCAATCTGCAGGGAAAATATAAAAAACGGGAAAGCATACCTAATCTTTCAACAAACTTTGCATTAATCAAAAGTATAGTGTGTGTAATAGTATTTCTTTGTCGGTGGACACTAGCCCCATCAACTTCACACAGAAAGTAGAGGAGAATCTGCTTCCTAACATTCTCTCACTCATTCAGAAGCAGCCCCATAATGAGCAGCAAGATTCTGGAGGATATTATAGAGAAGTAGTGATTTATATAGATGCGAATAAAGCACTTGGGAGGAGAAAAAAATTCCTATTTTACTTCAGCAGTCTCTTTGGTTTCCCTGGTGAAGCATTGTCTCACTCAGCTCTTGCTCACCCCCCCTCCCTTCTTCATAGACTTCTATAGGATGAGGTAATCTGATCCCTCAGTGACCAGATAGCTGTCTTGGTCTCACCAAGAAAAAGTTCTGATAAATTTCAAATTTACGAAGGGGAATGGGGAATAGAATGGTAATAAATAGAAGGGAAGGAATAAAATAGCAATCCCATAATGGGACTTAAAAAAGTTATACATTATGTAATAAAAAAAATAATACTCACTGGGAAAAAAGATCAGCATTATTTAGTGTCAAATACATTTTAAGATGCAGACATTAAATACAAATGCATATATTAGTCATTCACATGACTGTATTAACCTGAAGAATTTAAAGAACATCTGTTGGAACTGGCTGACCTGTTGCATGTGTGCTCGGCAGCTGAAGGCATCTGTTTTGGTCTTATGTTCATTTGTGCCCACATTGCTGAGTAAAATGAAATTTTAATATATGCAAATGAGCCTCTAGGAGCAACAGGGGCGTTGCCGTTAATCCTAGAGGCTCAATTTTCTCTGCAACTGCAGTGCCTTCTCGACTTTGATTGACAGGACCAGGCAAGCATGATAATGCTTACTCTGCCTGATCCTGTCAATCAAATTGCACAGAGGACACGGCAGTTGGAGAATGCAGAGCCTCTAGGTATAACAGGAACGCCCCCGTTGCTCCTAAAGGTTAATTTGCATATATTAAATCACAATGGTTCTGAGCAATGCGGACACATATGAACATGGGACCAACACAGATGCCTTCAGCCGCCAAGTGCACATGCAACAAGTCGGCCAGTTTCGTAGATACAAACCTGCTGACATATACCCTTTAATTATCAGTTTATAGTAAAAAAACAAAATGCCAAAAATCACTTGTTTCTATATTTCTGCATCAATTCCACCATAATTCATATGTACTCCTGGACAATGTAAAAATAATAATATAATAATAGCATATCTCCTGCATAAAACAAGGCCTCAGACATCAATGAAAAAACAAAAAAAATATTTCGCTGGTCGTTAAGGCCTTTTTAGCTCTGGTAATTAAGGGGTTAAACATCTTGCCATGGATTACAAAATGTACACATCTAAAGGCCGTTAAAAATGGGTACATGTGATCATGCCCGGAGTCTTATTTCCTGTTGCTTCCAGTGCGGAGCGAGTGTTCCCACGAGTGCCTATGGTAAGGTATTTCTTTTTTTTGTCGTCACTATTGTGGGTAAGGGGCTTTTATATATTCCTGGGGGCATAAAGGGGGCCATAATAAATACTGGAAGCACAAAGGGGGGCCATTATAAATACTGAGGATACAAAGGGAACCACTGTAGATACTGGGACACAAAGGGGTCCATAATATATACTAGGACACATAAAAATAATGGTGCACTACAGAGGGCAATTATTTATACTGGGGGCACTTTGGGGGCATTAATATATACTGAGGGCACTGCAGGATTTGCAGGGTTTAAAAATAGCCAACGAAATTCAACTGTTCAACCAATGCAAAACGGACATTAAAAATAGATATACCAACAGAAAATGGATGCAAAATGAAGATCCTGGCAGTTTATCCGTTTTTAACTGAAGTTTTTTCAGCTATCTTGCGAATCTACCCTAGAAGTTAGCAATCAATGCTATATGTTTGGAGAGTGATACAATGAATGATTTGAAAAAGTGTAAAATTATGTGATAGTCAGGTGAAACATTGCACCAACTGACATGGAATGAAATAAGGTGCACCTTCTTCTAAACAATTAGGTTATTCCTTGTTGTATTTGAAAATTGACAAGTGGAGATGCAAAACACAAAATCAGTCCTTTTCAGTGGACTTAGTTCCTAGTCCTTGATGGTGTAAGCTGAAGCTTTTAGGCCCCCAATTTACCATGCTATTAATAAGCTGGTATCTTCTTACAGTATGTGGTGGAATGGTACCCCAGTCGGTGGTGTGCATCTGCAACTGCTCGCACTTTTTTGTGAACCTCATGATGATATTGTACAGTGCATTTGGAAAGTCTTCAAACCCTTTCACTTTTTGTTATGGTGCAGTCTAAAATCTAAAAAAAAAACAAAACAGTTTTGCCCCATCAAGCTGCACGCAGTACTGCATAATGAGAAATTGAAAACAGAATGTATAACATCATTGCTAATTTGTTGGAAATGAAAAACTAAACTTTTGCATTGACATAAGTATTCTGACCTTTTACTCACTACTTAGTTAAAGCACTTTTGGCAGCCATTACAGCCTTTAGTCTTCTTGAGTATGATGCCTGGATGTGAGGATTGTTTGCCATTCTTCTCTCAGATCCTCTCAAGCTCTGTCATGTTTGATGGGGACTGTTGGTAGACAGCCATTTTCAGGTCTCTCCAGAGCTCTTCGATTGGGTTCAAGTTAGAGCTCTGGCTAGGCCACTCAAGGGCATTCACAGGGTTGTCCCTAAACCACTCATGTGTTGTCTAGGCTGTGTGCTTAGGGTCATTGTCTTGTTGAAAGGTGAACCTTTGGCCAAGTCTGCAGTCCAGAGCAAGTTATAATTAAGAATATCTCTGATGGAATCCTCTCCCCCGAGCACGATGCTGCCACTACCCTACATTGAAGCAGGTAGGGATGATATTGGGCAGGTGATGAGCAATGCCTGGTTTACTTCAGACAAGATGCTTAGAATTGATGCCAAAAAGTTCAATCTTGGTTTCATCAGACGAGAGAATGTGTCTTTTACTGAGGAGAGACTTCTGCCACTCTGCCATTAAGCTCAGAATGGTGGAGTGCCATGGTGATGGTTAACCACCTGGATGTTTCTGCCATCTACACACAGGATCTTTGTTGCTCAGGCAGAGTGACCATTGGGTTGCTCAGGCAGAGTGACCACCTCTCTTACCTTATCCACCTCTTACTTAGTTTAGTGAGGTGGCTATCTCTAGGAAGAGTCCTGTTTGTTCCAAACTTCTTCTATTTAAGAATCATGGTGGCCCTTGTTCAGTGCAGCAGAATGTTTTGTATCCTTCTCCAGATCTTTGCCTCCACACAATTCTCTATCTGATCTCCACAGGCAGTTTCCACCTCATGGCTTGGTTTTTGCTCTGATATGTATTGTCAGCTGTGAGACCTTACACAGAGGGGAGTGTTTCCTTCTTAATAAATTTGCAAACACTTCTAAAATTCTGTTTTCACTTTCTCATTATTGGGTACTGAGTGCAGTCTGATTTTTTTTTAGCACAAGGCCAAATCATAACAAAATGTGAAAAAAGTGAAAGGGTCTGAAGACTTTCTGAATGAACTGTATGTTTTATTGAAGTAACTAGTTGAGCATTACTATGTTATATTTGCATTTAAACTGCCTTCTGTGTGATTACCATGCTGTGCTATATAGGTCAAGTCATGGTGTGGATCCTTTCCTATAGTGTACTTTTGAGGGCTGGTCAGGACTAGGAAGTGACATTGCTTCAGTCTATACACATTCTCCTACAAGAAATTCAGTGTTTTATGTGGTGCTATATTCTATTAACAATAATTTTGTGTGGTATCATATTTGAAATGAATGTGGCCTGTCAACTGGAATTTTTTTCTGTGTGGCCCATATATCTGGCCTAGTCTGAAACCCCTGTTTTAAAGACTGCTTTATTGTTTTGTTGTTAGTACCTTGTATGTACAATATAGTGTGAGTATACTGTATATATGCATCTTATGTTGAACTCTATTGTGCTTAGTTGTATGGTGCCTGTCTTGATCAACAGTAGGCAGAAAGTGGCCAACCCCATTAGGGTCTCATTATGTTTAGGTAAAAAGGCTAATGCTTGGTCTTGCAGCCGGCTGAAAAAAACAAAGTCATATGGCAAAGATGCATACTAAAGATAAATTTAAATACAACTGTAATATTAGTAGCTAATTATATCGCTGTAACCAGATAATTGCCACTTTCAGAATTAACTTGCACCCTGCTCTACTACTGCCTAAAGCTAGCCATGAAAGGACTGGTGATCTGACACTTGACTACATGTACAGTAACTAGGAGAAACTGAGTGAGGTATCATTTACCTAAAGATTTAATTAATATTTCTCGTAGATATCAAATTGACCTTTGCAAAAGTTGTAGTTGCCATGACAACTGTTAGCTTGATGACTCATTCCAGCAATGTTTAGCAGTTGTCTTAGATAGGTAGCGTTTTTTTTTCTTATCTTGAATTCTTCATAACGATAGGAATGGAGTGAAATAGCTGTCTAAGACCCATTATACATTAAAAAATAATAGATTGTGATATCACCTGCATGTCAATGGTACATTGCAGCTGAACATAAAGATACATAGCAAAGATGTAGGGTTGTCTTTGTGAGATCTTTTAAAGGGGTTGCCCACCTTTGGGGGCCTTTTCGGCCATACCCCACCATATTGCTGGACCTTTGGAGGGAAGTATACTTACCTGCCCTCACTGCTGGATTCTGATGAAGTTATGGCTCTCAGAATATAACAAAAATATTATTTTGTTTTCTACAAAAGTGGTAAAACATAAAAAATAGAGACATGTGGCATCACCATAATCATATTGACCTACAGAATAAAGT
Organism: Rhinella marina; assembly: GCA_900303285.1. Lineage (NCBI taxonomy): Eukaryota > Metazoa > Chordata > Amphibia > Anura > Bufonidae > Rhinella > Rhinella marina. Next base: position 349,214 of record ONZH01002825.1, read on the forward strand.
TAACATTACTGGTATATTACATAGTGAACGCTGTGAAGTTCCAGAATTACTATGTTTTTTGTTAATTCTACTAATAAGAAACCTCTTAAAAACAAGTTCGCACACAGCTTTGTGAGTGTTAAAAAAAAACAAAAAAACATGCCTCTCAGTATATGATGACAAAAACACAAATTATTTCTTTTAGAAAATGTGGTTATTGTGCAAAAATAGTAGAAATAAAAAAAAATTATATCCTTAAAATGCATGGTGAGCTCAAGAAAATTTATAATGCAAAAAAACAATGGCAGAATTGCATTTTTCCATTCACTCCCAGAAAGAATTAACAAATGTTAATCAATCAGTTATATAAACCCCAAAATGTTGCCATTGAAAAACACAGCTCATCTGTACCTCTCAACACTTGAAAAGCCCAAGGGGGGCTACATTGTGGCAAATAATTTTTACACTAAGCCTCTAACTCTGCCCAATGTATTCACACCCAATCCCACTCAGTCCCCTTTGTGCCCCCACATAGAATGTATGCCCCTCTAGTGCCCCATCACAGTAGAATGCTTCCTTAGTTATGTTGTGCCCACTCACAGTAAGCATGACCTCTTATTGCCCACCCCCTAACAATAGTGTTGCCCTCTTAGTGCCCCCCTTACAATAGTGTTGCCACTTTAGCACTTTCTTACAATGGTGTTGCCTCCTTAGTGCCACTCTTATAATACAGTAGTGCTGCTCACAACAGTGAAGTCCCTGTAGTTTGAATAAAATAAGAATAAAATAATAGTAAAATAATATAATATAAAAATATAATACCTGCCTAGCCCCATCCTCACAATGAGTAGAGCACATAATGACCTGGCTTGTGCTCTCTCCTGCTCTGCGCAGTAGGTGTGATGACACATCTTGCCCGCCTGCTGGGGGGTGTACAAGCTGGCAAATAGTGGAGCAGAGAGCTGATGGGTTCCTTCTGCATCATTATACTTAGCTATATATGCATCCTGATGAGACAGATAGACATGTTACAGTCCTTCCAGTGCAACGGGACAGCCGCAGAAATCTAGGACTGTCCTGCTAGATCTGGGAGAGTCTGGTGGGAAAATATACTAATCATACAGAAAACAAGCCCTCATACAACTACATTAACTCTTGGATGTTGCGACAATAGAAAAATGAAATAATTGCTTGGCACTAAGGGTCTAAATGAGGCCAGCCCAGAAGGGGTAAGCAAGCAATATTTTCTGGGTGACTTTTTTCTGTGTTTAACTTTAACTTTCACCTTTGATTGCAAGGTTTTTTTCATGCTGCACCCACCCCTTTGTAAATACAATAGGGCTGTTTCTTACCTTTCCAAACTTAAAGGGAACCTGTCATCTCCGAAACACCCCCTGAACTAGAGTAAGCATTGTATAGTGTAAGTGATGCTGAATCCGAATATGTAAGTTTTATCTTCATACTCACTTCCATTCCGACGTTGTGCTCCCACAAACCTGCAGTAAAATGCACTCACTGGACTCCAGTGCTCACTCACATAATGTAGAGGACTCAAAGAAGAGTCCTGTCAGTGCATTTTACTGCAGGTTTGTGGGAGCACAACGTCGGAATGGAAGTGAGTGTGAAGATAAAACTTACATATTCGGATTCAGCATCACTTACACTATACACCGCTTACTCTAGTTCAGGGGGTGTTTCGGAGATGACAGGTTCCCTTTAAGTAAACCTGAAAACCTAATTGTGCACCACATTTATTATCAAACTATTTTCGTTGAGCTCTGTACTCCTGCAAAATAACAAACCAGAATCCCATTCTTGCACATATGAGTCACTGTTCTCAAAAAGCACTTGAAATCTTTGCGTTACTCCTATTCTTCCTTTTACATGGTAAGATACTGCAAGCACAACCTACAATTCCTTTATTTTCCAGAATGTTCTGCATGGTATACCTGTAATCATTGCAATCATACCTACACTTTGTACAACGCTGTGGAATAAAAAAAAAAGAAAGAAAAAAGTAACTGGCTTTTATTTCTCTTTTTATTGATCACTACTAGAGCACTACAACAGTACTTCACAACCATCCTTATGAAGACATCCCTCCATCCGTTCTCTTTGTCCATCTCACGCCCTATATCACTACTCCCATTTGGCCCAAAGCTCATTAATCTCAATCTTTAAATGTTCTCCCACCTGTCATCCAGTTCACTTTTCAACTAGCTACAATGTTGGTTCCATCCCCACTACTCTTCTGAAACTGCTTTAAGTCACTGATCTACTAACTGTCAAAGCTAACTTCCCTGTGCTTCTCCTTCTAGATAGGCATTTACACAGTTAACTACTCCTTCTTGTTGCAAACTCTCTCATCCCTTGGTATCACAGACTTGGCCCTCACCTGCATCTCTTCATACTTCACAAACTGAACATTTAGTGTATCCCATTTGTGCATCACCTTGACTTGCCCTCTCCATATTGGTCTCCCTAAAGGCTCAGTCCTGGTACCCCCTACTCTTCTACATCTATAACTTTGATCTGGGGTAGCTCAAACAGTCCTAGGGCTTGAAGTACCACTTTTACACTAATGACACTCAAATTTATGTCTCTAGCTCAGATCTTACTTGCTGTCCAGAATTCCGGAATGTCAACGATATCCTCCTTCTTCTTCAACTTCCTGAAAGCTACAGCTATAATTAATATCTGATAAATATAAATGTAATAGGTCCCATCTATCTATCTATCTATCTATCCACGCACACATACATACAATGTATATATATGAAAGATGAGGCAGCACTCCAAAAATGTGTTGAAAAAAGGGTGGTGAATCCAGTTTATTGCAGGGGTATAAACCAGGTCCACCACCCTTTTTCCACCACACTTTTGAAGTGCTGCCTCGTCTTTCTCATTTTTGGATATCTAGTGGACATGTTGTTCAGGGTCCCTGAGGGATTGCACCCACATCTCCATTGACTGTGCTGCTGTATTTCTTATCTATCTATCTATCTATCTATCTATCTATCTATCTATCTATCTATCTATCATATTGCAGTTTATTTTTCCTGCACATGACACGCAGTTGATTTTTTCCCCTTGTTCTGCCGTCATCTGAGTGACACACGCAATGCCTGAATAAAAATGATTCTCCAATTCTCCACCAGTCTTCTAACACCCACATATTTTCTCTGTGTACAAAACCAGCATTGCGTTTCCTGGCAAAGGCTGTGAATCTGTTGGTATAATTACTTTCTTGGACAATCAGATAATTACACAAAATAGCACGGAAGATTGCAGCACTGCTCTAGCAGGCAATGAGCATACATATTTTCCAATAAGAGAACTAAGAGCAATTGTCTGTGCTCTACCACAATGGGGAACATCAAGAAGCTGCATAGGCGATTATAGAAAGTTAGTGAAGACAATAAGATTTTTAAGAACAAAAGTAAATTACCTTGGGCTCCCTGGCTGAATAAAAGCCTTGGTATAGAATCCACATCCAAAAAGTTCGACATCATTAGATATTTAACACCAGTCAAATGATGATGAATACCTGAGAAAAGAAAGAATGAAAGAAAGAAAGACATTTAATTAGATTGCATTGTAATTAAGGTGGTTCATGATGTTTCATGTACTGTAACTTTGGATCTTTGTAGCTAAAAGTTCTGTGATTGTGAACACCCTTTTTCCTAATCTCATGCAACCCCTTTAAACCACACTGCAGAGCCAAAACTTGATGCTCATGGAACCCAATGCAAAATCTTTAACTGAAGCCCTGTCTTCCAAGTGCTTCTATCTATAATAATGGTGTCTTCTAATGTGGAAAAGGAACCTTTGCACCCCACTCAGGCAGAAGGGCTAGGGTGCGAATGCCACGTCTACACCCATCAAGGCCCCCTTCACACGAGCGAGTTTTCCGCGCAGGTGCTACGCGTGACGTGAACGCATAGCACCCCCACTGAATCCTGACCCATTCATTTCAATGGGTCTGTGTACATTTTTTTACGCATTAGTTCTGCGTCACGTAAAAAACGCAGCATGTTCTATATTCTGCGTTTTTCACGCAGCCCTGGTCCATAGAAGTTAATGGGGCTTTAGTGAAAAACGCATTGCATCCTGAAGCAAGTGTGGATGCAGTGCGTTTGTCACTGATGGTTGCTGAGAGATGTTTGTAAACCTTCAGTTTTTTATCACGCGCGTGAAAAACGCATCAAAACGCATTGCACCCGTGCGGGAAAAACTGAACACAAATGCAGACAAAACTGACTGAACTTGCTTGCAAAATGGTGCGAGTTTTCCTGAACGCATCCGGACCTAATCCGTCACGCTCGTGTGAAAGGGGCCTTAGGCCTCTTTCACATGAGCATGATGGATTGGCTCAGGATGCGTTCAGGGTGTGTTCAGGAAAACCCGCACCATTTTGCAAGCAAGTTCAGTCAGTTTTATCTGCGATTGCGTTCAGTTGTTCAGTTTTACACAGACCCATTGAAATGAATGCGTCAGGATTCACACGGGTGCAATGCGTGACGTGAACGCATAGCACCCGTGTGGAAAACTCGCTCGTGTGAAAGGGGCTTTACTGTTCTTGATTTATAACTTACCTCACATCTGTTGTCCTTAGTCCTGAGCACATGTATTAGATCCTACCTACAACCGCCATAAATCCCTAGCCATAATAAAGGGAGATCTCACCATTACAATTTCTGCCTCACCTATCCCTTGTTATGTGTTATGTGGGATTTTTGTTACTTGTAGTAATGAGTACTTTAGTTCTTTATATTGCCTTTTTTTTGTTTAATACTGTACAGTCATGGCCAAAAGTTTTGAGAATGACACAAATATTATATTTTCACATGATCTGCTGCCCTCTGGTTTTTATGTGTGTTTGTCAGATGTTTTTATCACATACAGAAATATAATTGCAATCATATTATGAGTAACAAAAGCTTATATTGACAGTTAGAATGAGTTAATTCAGCAAGTCAATATTTGCAGTGTTGACCCTTCCTCTTCATGTATTACTGTATATAATAGTCCCAAGATCCTGGTGACAGATTCCCTTTAACATGGAATATGTCTTTGTGAGGCAGCCCTTTTAAACATGGGACTGATCTGCAATACCAGATTCAGCCCATGGACAAGAGTGGTGCCACTTCTTGAAGAGAATCCGACTTTCCTTTCCACTTCTGTATTTTCCCCCTTAGGCAGTGTATAAATGCTGGGGTTGGGGGGAAGCAATGCAATCTGAATAATGGTTACGTTTGTTGAAAAATAATTTGTATGTTCCCATAGAAAGATCCTTAGTTGCAGCAACTGTCATAACTCAAATTCCTGTGACTGTCTCATTCATTAGAATGGGGATTGCAGAAATCCATGTTATAGAAACAACCCATTCACAAATATAGATTATTTAGTATTAGATATTTCTGCCTTATGTGAACATAGGTCTACTTCAAAGCATCTTCATTAGTCCACCAGCTTTTATACTGTGCCGTCATGTAAAATATATCCAGTTCTGAAAAGATGTTTCATTCAAGGACACTGTCGATTTACTATACAATCTGTCTGCATACAACCTGGCATTATTCTATTTTTCGTCTTGCTCTAAGTTTATGGAGTACGTTCTACAGCAGGAAACATATTGCCGGAGAGTAATTAAACATAAAACCAATCAATAATTTATATTTGTCTTTGGTCTAGGTTGAACATAAGAGGATTAATGCTTTAGTTCACAGCAGTTCTGTGCCAGTGCAAGATGTCAGTGCAATCAAACACACCGCTGGTAGCAGTATTGATCTCCCCATGCAGCGCTGTTCTCTGCGTATTAGCCTATTAACACAAGTGTGCTGGCAAAGTCAATTTCATAGAAGGCTTTCAATTAGGCAAGCGATTGTTATGACATCTATATTGCAATAATGGGATACGTGCAAACGTAATGTCATGTTTAATTAAAGACTGTATATTGCAGGTTTTCTAATATATATATAATTCATAGAGTTTACAGTCAATCATCAGTCTATTATACTATGGCCAATGCACATGCTACACATTGCAGTCAGATGTTCAATACCCCACGAATGTGGCAGAGATTCCTATACAAGAGATTCCTCTAAAATAACTTTTCAATCTCAGAACATTTTCTGATGCCCTTTGCAGAGTGCTGAGAACATGCAATACTTACTGGCAAATGCTAGAAGGTGGCGGTCTTCAGAAACTGCTCCCAATCCAAGCTTCTTCAATCATTATAAAATCGCCCAGTGTAAAGAACAGTTTGGATTCTATGACTAGAATCAAGATGAATAATGCATAGCATCAGGCGGACTTCCTGTGATCAACTGATAAAAATGGCTAGTAGGCGTAACCATGGCAACAGAGTGCTTTACCGCCGTCACTTCAGTGTCTTCCACCTGACGTGGAGAAAATCACTGTACCTCCTTTTAATTAAACTTATTTAGGATTCGGAACCGAATAACCTATAGGTACATCTTCTCCAAGCTTGCACTGTTGCCTCTCAGAGGATTTCCTTTGATATTTCATCTCAGCATATAATGAACAAGAATCACCATCATTCCTACTCCTTATACAGATTAGTATCTCATAAGAAATGGAGGAATTTGGTTAATAATTCACTGCCTGCTCTGCTGTAACACTGATCCCTGCTGATGAGGGTCTTTCAGAAAAAGAAAAGACGCAGTTTCTCACTTCACAAATCTATGTAACCAGCAGTTTAGGATTTCAGTTGACATTACGTGAGGGTTTGTAGAATAATTGTTTAGTAATGCACTAACTGTCCTAGGGTGAAGGTCACCTATTCAATAAGTTACCAAGAAAGCAAAAAAAAAAAAAAAAAGAAATAACAATAAACCACAGATTTGATTGCTTGAATGAAATTACCCTGAAATGGCAGAGTTCCAGAGACGCTGTGAAATAATGAGCGGCAGGGAGGATCCTGGAATGTAAGCAGGGTACTCACCAATGTGATTGACCTCCTTGCAGTCCTTAAAGTAGAGCAGTATGGTCCAGACTAGGAAACCTCATAGTACATCATATGTGGATAAGAGAGCAAAATGCTGACCTGACAGCTCTGCTGTTTCTTACAGTTTATGAAGATGTAAAACCTCCCCTCTGAATTCTAAGCAATGCTGTTTGTCATTAACATACATTACTGTACCTGCTAATTTAAGAGAGTTGAAAAGGCTTTTTTCCCCCCTCTCTCGGTATTTTGTATGGTATTTGTCTGCCCCCTCAGATTTCATTAGCATTGGAAATTACTTGTCTGCAGGTCTGTGGAAGGTGAGCAGCTGAACACATTTAATCTTCACCTTTTGTAGTCTTTTATTTTTCCAAAAGCCTGCCGTGAAGTAATTGTGATCAGACAGAAGTGGGAGAATAATTGCAACATCTGTCTGGAAGCCCAAGGAACAGCTATCCAATTGGTTGCCCACAGGCGCTGTGTAGCCGCAATGCTTTGGGGTTATAATCTAGCCCAAACATTGTCGATGACTCAGAGTAGACATTAGAGCAAATCAATGAGAATAATATACACTGAAGAGGTGGCAAACAAAGAGGGACTGTGAACAATTTTGAAACAAAATGAAAATTGGTTCTGGAATGTTCCTAATGCACTTACCTCTTTATTTGCATGCCGAAACTGTAGTTGATATGTAGAACAGACATGTCACAGACCTGCTGAATATCTGGACAGCACAGTATAGAAAACTGTCATTACAGTAGGCTGGAGGCAGTATTTAACAGTTGAATCCTGGAACTGCTTGAATTGATTTTCTGAACCCATGATTATATATTTAATATATGTTCTGGAAGCGGATCCACTGAGCCATTGAACAGATTTGATTTAGGAATATTCCTAAGGGTGTTATTGAAGTGGCCTCCGTGGACTTCACCCTTTAATCCCTATACAGTGATCTGGACTTTGAAACAGGGAACAACCAGTCTGCTACTTCTTGGAGTGGTCTCTGATAAGTAGACTGCTGACCCATGGTGGTCAAGAGACAAAGGATCAGTCAAATCCACAGTTAAGAAACGAGCCAAAGTCAGGACAGGCAGCGTTTTAACAATCCAGAAAACATTTCGAAGGTCAGGATGGGAAGCACGGGTTTAAAATGAGGAAAGGCAGATGTCAGGTTGGGAAACAAAGGGTCCGATAACAGCCAGGCGAACAAGACAATAACACAACTTTGCAGGAAACTAGCAAACTAGAACCTAATGCTCAGGTACTTTTGTAGCACATACAATTGTAGGGAAAAGGGAGGGGTATGATATTATACCTTTTGACAGTTAAAAGTGTGCAACTATGTGTCTGCCCACTCCATGCTCTTTGATAACATTTCTGCAAGCTTAGTTGTGGGCAGAGGTGAGATAATTGGGAGAAGTGCATGCATAAACACGTCATGCTTACTATGGAGTTGTTTCTAACTTGATTCTGATAACATGCTGCAGTGTGATATTATGTCACAAAGCCATTGATTGGAATTGAAAAAGCCAACTAAAAGTTTATTGCAAATTCTTAACTTGTTGAGTTGTCAAGGTAAGGTTTGCTACTTTGGTAGATACGTATGTTGTCTCCTGTAAAAGGTTTCATTAAGAATCCTAAAACTAACATGTCATGAGATGCTTCAACTTTGATCCTGGGGACCCTTACTAGGACTATGTGACAATGGAAGTTTTGTTTATAAGTGTATACTTATACACTCTGCTTGGAACAGAGAATGTGTTTTTAGAACTCTATGAATATAGTGTATCCATAATACTTTCTCTTGGGCCCAATCCACCTTGCCAAATGGGAAGTGCAAAAAGTAATGTATACATAGTCAAAGCTTTTGGAAACATAAGGGACCGTCTTGAAGCAGCTCCAAGGTTTTGCAAAAGCAGTGGGACAAATTACGTTAAGATGCCTTTTAATGTGTCATTCATACAGACCAGGCCCTTCATGAACTTGTTCAAAAATCAACAAGTGATTTTTTTTTCCTCTAGACTTTCCCTACAATGGTTACAAGCCCAGGTATAATAAGACCATTAGATGCTGGCAACTCCTCCAATAATAAAATAATCATAACACAGAAAATGTGTGTCTTTATCTTCTTTCTTTTTCTTTCTACAGTAGTATAACTGGGCCTCCATTCATTCATCCAGTAGCCCAAGCTCAGTAGATGTTGTTAGTCTGCATAGCTGACTGCAGGAATGGGACCTTATATTAAAGTGGTTGCTGGCCGTTTGAGCAAGCACGCCTTTATGTTGTGTGTGTATCTGAATTGCTCACCTGGAAGCCCAGATTATGGAGCATTTCATATATGGAACATTTTCAGCCCAGTAGTCAATTGTCAACATGGAATAGAATTTGCTGCTCACTAGAGATGAGCAAATTTACCAAAATTCATTTCAGTTCTAATACGGTCAAACAGGCTGTCAGATTTAATTTGGTCCAAATAAATTTGATCCAAATTGAAAGTGACACAGTTGCTCAAAAGACACTCTAAGGGCTCCTAGATCTGTATCCACTCTTTTCAAGCTCTTTAACACCAAGACAGCATTAGTAATGCCAAAAGGACCACAACCATATATAGCTATGGGTAAACATGACATGTAATGTTTTTTTTTAACTGATTTAGTATGTCAGAGAGGTAATGTGCACCACTTTGGGTGCAATGTCAGTTTGGGGTTCCTTGGGCCTTCCAGAAGAAATTATTAATGATGCTTAATCTCTATATTGTCAATAAAGTTTAATAGGTTTTGAAATAAAGAACTAGAACGTAGTGGCAAATCATTGGCTCAAAAGGCAGCGCAATGATTTTTTTTTCCTCGTGGATCTTTGGGGCCTATTACGGGATCAGAGCCTGCCCCCACCTGTATTGGTCATACTATATGTAGCCTGTGATAGCGTACCAACCCTTTGGAGGTTATATACTTAGGGCAGGATGTTAATAGGCATTGTAGGTAAAATGTCCTGTGTGGTCTGGCACTGTATATGAAGGCACATTTGTTGAGTAAAAAAGGTTTAACAGCTTGGTATGCAACAAATCGCTGAGCTGAATCTGTAAGGATAATGCTGCCAGCGTCTTGACGTAGCAGTGGCGGTGAGTGGCACTGGTCATAAAGGTGCACCAGCTCAGGGCCTAGTTAGAGCAATCTGCAGCTGGATACTGCAGAGGAGTTGAGGCTGGAAGTAGGATTACAAGATACTTGCCCCCCCCCCCCCCACACACATCCTGATATATCCTGAGACGACACCTCCCTCTTCAATGCTTACAATCAAAGGAGACACATAAAGAGAGTATGTATAGTTGCTTGTTAGTTGCACTTAAAGAGACAGTGGCCATGTTTGCCGGTTTGTTGCTGAACATGAGACTATAACCATTAAGTCTGTTTTCTCTAGTAAAAACTTCGTAACTGCCAAGCATGTTGCCATTATTCTGTTTTTCCTGTTACATGAGTGTCTACCTGATTCCTTCTGCCATCCCAAAGTTATAAGCCAAACATACCAGACTAAAAGCCAGCAACGTGCTTACTGGCTCATTACTCGCATCCTCTAGCAGCCAGGTGGAATATCTGGTTTTATGCAGCTCCACCTCCTATTCTGTTTGCAAGCAGATACCTCTTAATAAATTAGATGAATCTCTGCCCTGCTGTGTGCCAGAAACTGAAATTTATGCCAGCTAGGAATTTTTGGGGAAAATATACAGTGTGCCATAGTCTGACTTTTTTAGGCCACAATTGTGGCGTAAATGCTGTAGTAAATGTCCCTCATAGTCTTATTTAGTACTGTAAATAAAACAATGAAAATGGAAAATTCCAAATCTAAACCTATATAATTATGGGAATAGCTGTACAGCAGATTTTTATGGCATATCCACAAAATATGTCATAAATTCCCAATAGACGTGGGTCCTACCTTTGTGACCTGCTCCTACAGTTTCTTACAGAGTATTGGTCACCATGATTAACCCTAGTAAACCAGGCATACTGCATGGTAGGGTTGATCATGGTGACTAAAACAAGCCCTTTCTCTCTACAATCAGTATTACTGTTGTAGAGAAATTCTTATTTTTAATTACATGCAAATTAGGTTTTCAGAGCACCTAGCTTAGCCCTGCCCCTTCCCATTGTTTCTTGCCCTTCCAGTGAGTTAGGCATATGCGCAAAATTTCAGGACCAGGCATCAATGCAGTGAGGATGGCCGACCTTGTCAATCTCACTGAGAGGAGTAGTAGCAGTGGGGACAGGCGGAGATGAAGCATTGCTCCGAGGGACTAAGCCAGACTCTTGGTGCTCCAAGCAACTGATTTGTGTAAAACTAAAAATAACTGTTTCTCTGCAGTGATAATACTAATTATAGAGCGAAAGGACACGTTTTAGTCACTATGATCAATCCTAGTTTAATAGGGGTAATCATGGTGGCAGACACTTTTTAAGAACAGGACCCCATCGTGCAGCGTGGGAATAGAGAAGAGGCCGAGCATGGTTATTTGGATATTTTTGGATCTAACCTAGCAGTAGAGAGAGCTGCACATGCATGGCCACTTCTCCATTACCGGTGGTGTTTGACTGGGCCCCATTCTTGAGACACTAGCAGTGTCAGGGCTGGGATACACAGATAAAGGGTAAGTGATCCCTAAGCTTAATCCCAACCCCTTTCCCTGCCTATTGCCCACTCAGGCTAACCCCTGAGCTGACAACCTGAAGACTGGAAATACACTAGCAAAAGTGCGGGGGATGGGAAGACAAACAAGACAGACAAACAAGAACGAAATGGGTAGTCAGGTAGCCGCGTCAAAACCAGGAGAGTACGTCAGTAACAAAATCAGCAAGCAAAGAGTAGTCAAAAACACGCCAAGGGTCAAAGAACATCAAAAGTCAAAACTGCAGAGCAAAAACTAGCAAACCAGGTAGTAGCAAGGAACTCCAAACACTGGCAGCTAGGTAAAAACCAGAGGGCCTTAAATACCCCACCCAACCAGCTGACTAGGAGGAGAAAGCAAGAACCAAAACTTAACTCCTGAGATACCAAATAAACAGAAAATAAACAAACACTATATTGCTCACGTTTTCCGGCGACCAGTAACAGGCCGCGAGCGAGAGTGCGCACCAGCCACGTCCCTGGCACCTATGACCGTCGCGCGCGTCCCCTGCCTGGGACGCACATCCACAGCCAGAGACCGCGGGCTGGAGGAGGAGCCTGCCGAAATAGCGGACGAAGCCTGACCACCTCGCCACCAGAGTCAGGGGCAGGACCAGCAGAACGGGTGCAATGACTGCCGGTCCTGACAGTACCCCCCCCCTCCAGGAGGGGCCTCCGGACCCTTAGAACTCAGAGATGGTTTAGAAGGATGACTCTGGTGAAACAATCTCACTAAGCGGGGTGCATGCACATCCCTAGCAGGGACCCAAGATCTATCTTCTGGACCGAATCCCTTCCAATGGATGAGGTACTGAAGGGAATTCCTCACCAACCTAGAGTCCAGAACCCTCTCCACCTCATACTCAAGATCTCCATCCACAACAGACGGAGAGGGAGGGTCAGGGAGGGGTACAACAGGGTCAACATAGCGCTTTAGTAGATTTTTATGAAAAGTATTGTGGACCCGCCATTCAGGGGGCAACGCAACCTTGAAAGATACCGGATTAAACACATGAGTTATGACAAAAGGACCGATGAACCTAGGAGCAAATTTCAGAGACGGGACTTTCAATTTGAGGTTTTTAGTAGACAACAAGACTTTATCACCCACAACAAAAGTTTCAGAGACAGTATGTTTATTCCTGGAATGGTGGACCATTTGGCTTTGTGATTTTTTCAAGTTCTGCTGAACTCGTGACCACACTGTGCACAGTTGGTTAGTTATGGATTCTGCCCAAGGAGTATCAGAAACAGAACACGATGAGAAAGAAAACCTGGGGTGAAAACCATAATTACAGTAAAAGGGTGATGTGAGTGTGGATGAACTAGTGTGATTGTTGATAGCAAATTCGGCTAGTGGAAGATATGAGGCCCACTGATGCTGACAGTCAGAGATAAAGAGACAAAGGTACTGGATCAGCTCCTGATTCATCCTCTCCGTCTGCCCACTGGTTTCAGGGTGAAAGGCAGAAGAAAAGGACAATTTAACTTCTAATTTCGAACAGAAAGCTCGCCAAAACGTAGCCACAAATTGTACCCCCCTGTTGGATACCACCTCATCAGGAATACCATGTAGACGAACCACATACTGGATAAACAGATCAGCTAATTCTTCCGCTGATGGCAGTTTTCTCAACGGAATGAAATGACCCATTTTAGAGAACCGATCCACCACCACCCATATGACAGTGCACCCCTGGGATGGTGGCAAATCGGTAACAAAGTCCATGGAAATGTTAGACCAGGGTTTGTCTGGCACTGGGAGCGGGAGAAGAGGTCCCTCAGGACGTCTCCTGGGGATCTTTCCCCGCGCACAGACTTGACAAGCCTCAACAAAAGCATAAATGTCAGTATGCATACGTGGCCACCAATAATTTCGTTTCAGTAACTCTAAGGTTCCCCGAACACCTGGGTGACCTGCTAGCACTGAACAATGTGTCTCCTCTAACACTCTCAAACGGCAAGACATGGGAACAAACAATTTGCCTTCCGGAAGGTCTTTAGGAGCAATTTTGTTCAGCAAGAATTTGAGAAGAGAGGTGAGAGGAGACAGCTGCCAGTACAGTACCTGGAGGTAAAATGTTACCAGACTCAGACTCTGAACCCTCAGGAATACCGAAACTTCGGGATAAAGCATCAGCTTTAACATTTTTCGTACCCGGTCGGTAGGTAACAACAAAATTAAAACGTGAGAAAAACAAGGCCCATCTGGCCTGACGAGCATTGAGACGTTTTGCACTGTCAAGATACACCAGGTTTTTATGGTCTGTGATCACTGTCACTGGGTGAAGAGCTCCCTCCAAAAAATGACCCCACACTTCAAAAGCCTATTTGATGGCAAGGAGCTCGCGATTCCCAATATCATAATTTCTTTCACATGAAGAGAATTTTTTGGAGAAAAATGCACATGGCCTGAGGTTTGTGAGAGCAGAAGACCCTTGAGATAATACTGCCCCCACACCGACCTCAGAAGCATCTACCTCTACAATGAAGGGTTGAGAGAGATCAGGCTGAATCAACACAGGGGCTGTAGAAAAGGCTTTCTTGAGCTCCTGAAACGCAGAGTATGCTGCAGGAGACCAGTTGCTAGGATCAGCCCCCTTGTGGGTAAGATCCGTGAGTGGTTTGGCGATTATGGAAAAGTTTTTTATAAAGTTTCTGTAGTAATTGGCAAAACCTAGAAACCATTGAAGGGATTTTAAGTCAGTGGGGCGGACCCACTCTGCTATCGCCTGAACCTTACACGGATCCATCTGTACATCGGAAGGAGTGACCACATAACCCAGAAATGAAACCTTTTGCACACAAAAAATACATTTTTCCAACTTAGCGAACAAAGAGTTTTTTCGCAAACGGGACAACACAAGGCGAAGATGTTCATGATGGGTGGGCAGATCTGGAGAAAAAATCAGGATGTCATCCAGATAGACCACCATAAAGACCCCAATAACATCATGAAAAATGGTATTCATAAAACCTTGGAAGACTGCCTGGGCATTACTCAGACCAAAAGGCATAACAAGATATTCAAAGTGCCCCAGTGGTGTGTTAAAAGCAGTCTTCCACTCATCTCTTTCCCGAATCTGAATCAGATTATACGCTCCCCTTAGATCTAATTTGGAGAACCAATTGGCCCCAGAAACCTGATTCAGAAGGTCCGGAATAAGAGGAAGAGGTCCAGAGTTCTTGACCGTGATTTTATTTAATTCGTGGTAATCAATACACGGCCTTAACCCAACATCTTTTTTCTGCACAAAAAAGAACCCAGCCCCCGTTGGGGACTCAGAAGGTCTAATATGCCCAATAGCCAAGCTTTCATCAATATACTGCTTAAGCGACTCTCTTTCAGGTACAGACAGATTATAAATACGACCCTTAGGCAGCTTGACTTTGGGCAAGAGATCTATCTTACAGTCAAAATCCCTATGAGGAGGAAGGACTTGAGACAGGGGTTTGGAGAATACATCTGCGAAATCAGAGATAAACTCTGGGATCCCAGCATCACATGCAGTCGTGGTACAGAGTGAGACCTGAGACATATGGGCCTTACACTGAGGACCCCAGCGAACAAGATCCAGTGTACCCCAGTCAATAACTGGATTATGTTCCTGGAGCCAGGGCATCCCCAGGATAACGTTCACCGACAAATTTTTCATAACCAGAAAAGAACAATATTCTATGTGTAGTGCACCCACCACCAATTTTATCTCAGGGGTGCGGAATTTGACCAAACCAGCACGCAATGGGGTCATATCCACACTTGATACTAGGATAGGAGGGGACAACGGAATCATGGAAGACAAAACCTGGGACACGAAATCCAAGTCGATGAAATTAGCGGCTGCACCCGAGTCCAGAAAAGCCAGACCTGTACATGAGGCTGACTGGACCTCAATAGTGCAGGGCAAAAACATTTTAGAAATTTTAGGGAGTACCTGAGCTCCTAGGCAGTCCTCCCGACAACTGCCTAGGAGCGGAAGTTTTTCCTGCTGTGACTTCTTGGGACAGGCATCTAGCTGATGTTTGGGACTCCCACAGTAGAAACATAGTCGATTCTTCCGGCGATGTTCCCTCCTCTGCTCTGGGGTGATACTGCCGAGCTCCATTGGTTCAGGCCCAGGTAGAGATGAGACCGGACTGAGGGTCGGCTGAGGGGCGGGAGACACCCGAGGTGGTCGTCTGGACCTTAGGCGTCGACCTGCCCGGATGGCGAGGGTCATAGCTTCGTCAAGAGTCTTAGGTTCTGCATGAGCTAATAACAAGTCTTTTACCTGGTCTGAGAGGCCGGTCATGAATAGGTCTTTCAAGGCCTGATCGTTCCACCCCGAGTCCATCACGTACTGTCTGAATGTAGCACAATATTCTTCCGCCACTTGTCTACCCTGACAGAGGGATAACAAGTGGGAAACCGCTAATGCAGGTCGGTCTGGTTCATCATAAATCTGACCCAGTGCAGAAAAAAAACTGTCCAGAGAAGAACGCAAAGGTGAATCAGGAGGTAAGGAAAGCGCCCAATTTTGTGGGTCACCCCGCAGGAGAGATATAACCAACCCCACCTTTTGCGCTTCTGTCCCAGAGGACCGAGGTCGTAAGGAAAAATAAAGTTTACACCCTTCCCGAAATGAAAAAAATTTCTTACGATCGCCCGGAAAAAGGTCAGGAAGGGGAACCTTAGGTTCAGGTGCAGGTGACTGAACGGCCGGGGGTGGCACCGGGCATGCATGTCTTCCTGAACCTGAAGGCGGATAGCCAGATCTTGAACCAACTTGGTCAAGGCCTGGACCTGCGCGACCACAGCTGACATAGGCTTCATAGGTGGAGTGAACTTCGCTGGACGTATGCAGGTTGCAGGCCTCTTTTGGGCCAGTGTTTCTGTCAGGGCTGGGATACACAGATAAGGGGTAAGTGATCCCTAAGCTTAATCCCAACCCCTTTCCCTGCCTATTGCCCACTCAGGCTAACCCCTGAGCCGACAACCTGAAGACTGGAAATACACTAGCAAAAGTGTGGGGGATGGGAAGACAAACAAGACAGACAAACAAGAACAAAATGGGTAGTCAGGTAGCCGCGTCAAAACCAGGAGAGTACGTCAGGAACAAAATCAGCAAGCAAAGAGTAGTCAAAAACACGCCAAGGGTCAAAGAACATCAAGAGTCAAAACTGAAGAGCTAAAAATAGCAAACCAGGTAGTAGCAAGGAACTCCAAACACTGGCAGCTAGGTAAAAACCAGAGGGCCTTAAATACCTAGCCTTGCTCACATTTTCCGGTGACCAGTAACAGGCCGCGAGCGAGAGTGCGCACCAGCCACGTCCCTGGCACCTATGACCGTCGCGCGCGTCCCCTGCCTGGGACGCGCATCCACCGGAGACCGCCGGCTGGAGGAGGAGCCTGCCGAAATAGCGGACGAAGCCTGACCCCGGGCAACCACCTCGCCACCAGAGTCAGGGGCAGGACCAGCAGAACAGGTGCAATGACTGCCGGTCCTGACAAGCAGGTCTCAGGGCTGTAATAGATATGTAGTTCTGCAGTAGTCAGTTACAACATTGATTTACTCCTTCCATACAAGTGTTCAGATAGTATGTGCTCAATATTCTAAAATACAGCTATTTCAGGTTTAGCTGAAAGCCTTTCAATCACTCATTGTTCTGTCAGCACTGTTCTTGATGTCTATGCAAATGCCATTATTATTCCTCTAACATTTATGTCTATTCAATTGTTTCCGACCTGGTGTAGGAGTGTGTGATGATTGAATTTAACAAGTACGTGACTAACATGAATGCACTATAAAGTTTTATCTTTATTCTACAGATAAAAAAGTCCATGCTCCGGTATGGCAACTATTATCCACAGGTATTCAAGTCTTTTATGAAAGGAAAAAAAGATAAAAATGCTAAAACCATGTAGTGAAAATCTTGCAGAATGTATTTCTAACAAATAAAATTTGACCTCCGTGAAAGGACTCATGTAGTCAGATGCTCTCCTTCAAACTGCGTTATAATTGTATCCGCATCCTCATTGTCTGTGGGAGTTAATAAGGTCTCTAAATGAAGCCTATTCATTCTTCTGCTGGATCCGCCAGACACTTTTTTTTTTGCCATTGTTCATGAAATAATTGGTGAGGTGATTAATACGGTATAACGCCGTGTTATCAACAATATCATACCAGCAGTATTTTACTTTATTGATTACTCTATCAATCCATCCTATGGATTTTTTATTTGATTTGATGGGAGTTTATTAAAGCCCTGTGCAAGAAAGTCCCCTAGTGGCAACTGTAGGTAGAAATACTTGTTTTAATGTACTGTATCGGGAGAATAGAATGTGAACCTATTCCGATGAAATAACATTGCATTGTATGCACACTTTTCTGCCCTAGACCACCACTATTAACCCTTTCACCATCCTAAACCACTATGAATGTTAAGTGTAACTCTTAAAAAAAAACCCATTAGTATACTTACTAACATTGTAGCTGGTAAATTCGGGGGGCATTTAAGCCCAGCCCCAGGAATGCCCTCATACCCACCAGAATACCCACTTATGGGCAGTGTGACATGACTACAACACAACACAACACAGCTGGCTTTTCTCTATGCCTGTGGCTGCTGCGGTCTCTGTGTACAGGCTACATGCTGAGACAATGGAGCTTTCTTGGCCACCATTATTTACAACTTGGGGAACATGCTAACTAGAGATGAGCGAATCGAATCGGACGAAGTGGAATTCGATCCGAATTTCCGGAATTATTCGATTCACACCGATTTAGAATTTCCTGACGATTCGTGGTGACAAATCTTTTTTTTTTTTTTCACTAAAATGACGGCTGCACATGTTTGGACATGGAGAAAGGAACATGAGGGAGGGAGGGATCACCCACAATGCCATAGATGCAGCCAATCAGCAGCCAGCCAACCCTGTGATGTCACAGCTCTATAAATACCGTCAGCCATTTTGGATTCTGTCATTCTACAGTGAACTTAGTGCAGGGAGAGACATTTGCAGGCACTAGGGAAAGTGTCATAAAACCTCATCAAAAGTACAAATTGCTGAATAGAAGTGTAGGGAAAGGATAGGGAGTGATGTATTGAAGCAGAACAGAGTTCAATAGGGGTGTTTAGAGACAGTACAGTGAACTTAGTGCAGGGAGAGACGTTTGCAGGCGCTAGGGCAAGTGTTACAAAACCTCATCAAAAGTACAAATTGCTGAATAGAAGTGTAGGGAAAGGATAGGAAGTGAAGTATTGCTATGCTACAGCTGCTCATGTCAGGTTTGCCTCTAATTCTGGTTACTGGAGTTTTGTTAACCCTTGTGCGCTGTAGTTATTAGCTGTGCTGAAGTGGGAAAATGGCAGCCCTTTGTAGCGTGTTTTATTGCAAAAAAAAGTTTTAGTAGGCGTACAGCTCCAAAGTTCTATATAGTAAAGTGTTCTAGCAGCTATTAGTGTTGCCAAAAAAACGTATTATTTGCTCAGTGCTGAAGTGGGACAATTACAGCCCGTTGTAACGTGTATTATTCTCAAAAAAGCTTGATTTGGCCTACAGCGCCAAAGTTCTATATTTTAAAAGCTACTGGCATTTATTACTGTTGCCCAAAAAACATATTATTTGCTCAGTGCTGAAGTGGGACAATTACAGCCTGTTGTAGCGTGTATAATTCTAAAAAAAAAGAGTTTTAGTAGGCGTACAGCGCCAAAGTTCTATATAGTAAAGTGTTCTAGCAAGGTATAGAACACGAAAAGTGAGGCAAACTCAATTCAGGTGAAAAAATGATGGACTCTATTCCAAAGATGCAACGTTTCGGCCTACTCCATGAGGCCTTTCTCAAGCAATGAATAACCAGTGTGCACATTACATTAAATAGGCAAAATGGGTGGAAACATACAATCATGTGATCAATTAATCTCAACATGTGACCATACATCAAACCAAGGTGCAAAGTGTACATAAAAGATGTAGATAGGGCCACATCAATAGTGGCAAAACAGTGACGACTTATATCCATGTTACAGGAATAATCAATTAATTAGACCTTGCATGTGACAAGTGTAGCAAGATCTAGTGTACATAAAAATTAAAACCTTAAAAATATGATCATACATCAAAACCCCAATGTCATCACCTGGTGCGATCATATCATCAGATGGGGAGTCACGCACAAACCAAGTAACTGTGGCGTCTGTGTATGGTTCGTACGCTTGCGTCGAGTTGGAAGTCAGGTGACACGACTCAGTCATATGGGTAGATCACGTGTACCACGACGTCAGAGGCGCTCAATCTCTGTGTGTGCCACCTCCACATCCGCCATCAGTGCCCCTACTTCTTCTTCCATTAGTGTCCAAACGAACATGCGCGCATGCGCACAGATAGAGAAACCCCCAAACCGGTGATATTGGATCGCAAAAGAGCACAAGCGTATATACAAGTTGCCGTATCAGTGACTTGTGCTGCTGTTGTTTTTGTACTCAAAGTGTTCTAGCAGCTATTAGTGTTGTCAAAAAAACGTATTATTCGCTCGGTGCTATAGTGGGACAATTACAGCCCTTTGTAGCGTGTTTTAATTTCCTTTTTATTTATTTATTTGATCAAACAGCATGTCAGACAGAGAAGTCACAGGCCCTGCACAGGGGAGTGGCAGAGGCCTAAATGTTTCTGGCGTAGGCACAGGTTGCAGCAGCGCAAGGGGGCGTGGCAGCAGGGGTCACATTGAGAGGCCAGAGCACCCGGTGTCATCTAGCGGTCGGGTCTTGACAAGAAACCCAGCAGTTCTTGAATGGTTGACTCGGTCTTCGACTTCGTCCCAAATTACTTCAGAGACCCCCAGCCAAGAATCGGTGGGTTCGTCAGACACAACCCTTAGTTGGCATGGCCCGGGAGCAGGCCCTGTGCGCTCACCTGTCCTCAACCTAATTGTCCTTTTCTGTTCCCTCAGCCAGAGAAGTAATGTATGCTGTGGGCTCAGCTCCACTTTACAGCGAGGGCGAGCTACTGGAGGAGGGTCAGCAGCTACTGGAGGACAGTCAGCAGCTACTGGGCAGCCAAGATGTGGAGGAGACATCCGCAGCTTCCTCAGTTAGGCAGGCAAGTAATGATGAGGAGAGTGGCGTGGGAGCTAGGTTTGCGCGTGGTCAGGCTCCTGACCCACATACAGTCGAGGAGGACATCAGCGATGTGCAGACACTACTCGATGATAATGAAGCAGATCGCACTTGGGAGCCAGGTGAATTAGGGCCTTCATCATCATCAGGAGAAGAGGGTGGCAGCTTGCCCGTGAGGCAGCGACGGAGCCAGCAGGATGCTAGCGTGACTGGGAGTCAGCAGGGTGGCAGCAGTGGGAGGTCAGGAGCCAAATGTGCCCGAGGTAGTCCACCCGCTTCGCAGGAGCCTACCGGGCCATAAATTAGTGGTGCAGCAGTTCAAGGAGGCAGTGGCGGTAGCAGCCAGTTAGTGAAGAGTGTTGGGGTTGAGGTGGACCTAGCTATTTGTAGAATCTGTGGGCAGATGGTGAAGCGAGGCCAGGGTGCCAATGTTGGCACCATGGCCCTGCGACAACATATGCAGCGACACCATAAAGTGGCCTGGGAGAACCATGGCTCCAGTGCAGTGGTCCAGCCTGCAGCAGCAGCAGCCACAGGATCCAGAGCATCAACCAGTGGCGCCCAACAGATTTCAGGCAGTCAAGGCTCCACCACCTCAGCCGAAGGGAGCTGTCTGTCCTTCCCATCACCTGATGCTCTTGCTCCACCTCCTACTGCTCGTCAGTCATTCCATCAGCAATCGATCAGCGAAGCCATTGCCAAGAGACAGCAGTATGCGTGTACACATCCAACGGCACAGAAGCTGAACATGCTCCTGGCCAAGTTGCTGGTGCTGCAAGTCCCTCCCTTTCCAAGTGGTGGACTCTGAACCTTTCAGAGAACTGATGGCTTGTGCCGAGCCGAGGTGGAGAGTTCCAAGCTGTCATTTCTTTGCCAAACAGGCAGTACCATCCCTGCACAAATATGTAGAACAGAAGGTGGGCCAGTCCTTGAGCCTGTTGGTGTCTGCCAAAGTTCACGGCAGCGCCGACGTGTGGAGCTCTAATTATGGTCAGGGACAATATATGTCCTTTATGGCCCACTGGGTAAGTGTGGTTCCTGCACAGCCACACCAGAAACTTGTCCAGGCGATGCCGCTTCCGCTTCAACGTTCTCATGCCGTCGCTCCTGCGAGAATGTCTGCCTCCTCACCCTCCACAGTGTCCTCAGCCTCCACTGCAGGGACAATTCACAGTGCCCCACCAGCATACCACATGTGCAGGGCATGGCGGTGTCACGCGGTTCTACACCTCGTTTGCCTGGGTGAACGGAGTCACACAGGGGAGGAACTGCTCTAAGTCATTCATCAAGAAATCCAATCCTGGCTTTCCCCGCGACAACTCAAAATCGGAACAATGGTGGCCGACAACGGGAGGAACATGGTGTCTGCGCTGCGTCAGGGAGGGCTGTGCCATGTGCCCTGCATGGCGCACGTGTTCAATCTGGTTGTCAAGCGGTTCCTAAAGTCTTCTACCCATCTGCATGACATCCTAGAAAAGACCCGGAAACTACACCGCCAAGCACACCCTCCTTGAGCTACAGCGGCAGGACAGCATCCCCCAACATAGGCTGATATGTGATGTTTCCACCCGTTGAAATTCCACCCTCCATATGTTAGACCGACTGTACGA
This sequence comes from Rhinella marina, assembly GCA_900303285.1. NCBI lineage: Eukaryota > Metazoa > Chordata > Amphibia > Anura > Bufonidae > Rhinella > Rhinella marina. The sequence goes on from ONZH01002825.1 coordinate 371,528, forward strand.
ACAGAGAAAGGCCATAAACGATTTCTTGATGATCCAAGCCACTCATGCGTGACACCTGCCGTTTGCTCGTGCCCTTTGAGGAGGTAACTTTATTTGTCAGTCGCCAGGACTACGGGATGAACAACGTCATTCCACTCATTCATATCCTGGAAAAGATGCTGCTAAATCTGGCTGGTCAGGGGACAGGAGATGTGGTGACTACATCTCACGGCCACATGAGCCCTGTGGGGGCTGAACTGGAGGAGGAGGAAGAGGAGGAGGACATTGGAGCACAAAGAATGCCTAGAGAAAAGGATAGTTTCTCTACCCAGGTGACAGGAGAGGAGGAGCAGGAGCAGCCAGCGGAGGAAGAGGAGGCAGAGGACCCAGACACACCTTGGCAGTATGCAGTGGAGATGGAGGCAGGGAGTCCCTCCTAGTTACTTGCTCAAATGTCCTGATGCATGCTCACTTGCTTGCGTAGTGACAGCCATATTGTCACCATTCGGCAGAGGGATGACTACTGGCCCTCCACCCTAATAGACCCTTGCTACCGGTCCAAAATGGGGGCCTGTTTTACACCCGCCAAGAGGGAGGACAAACTGAACTACTATAGAGACATCCTATGTAGTCAGTTGGCCGCTGTCTATCTGCGCCATCGTCCTTCCTCTCGCAGGTCTGACCGGGGGGGCCCTCTGCCCTCATGTTCCACTGCCATGGCTGCTGGGGGGAGGGGTGGCAGTAGCAGTACCAGCTCCGTCAGCAGCAGCCTGAGTCTACAGTCACTGATGATCAGATTTCTTCACCGCATAGTGAAGAAACTACTAACCAGCAGCATCAGCTAGACCTGGAGGAGTACCTGAAACAGCAGGTAGTAGCATACTTGGACAGCACCCTGCCACCCGTGATTGAAAATCCGCTGGACTACTGGTCAGCCAAACTAGTTTTTTGTCGCAATTGGTCGAGTTTGCTCTGGAAAAGCTGTCCTGCCCGGCCAGTAGTGTGGCATCAGAGCAGGTGTTTAGTGCGGCGGGGCCATAGTTACACCAAGGAGAACTCACCTGTCCACCCAAAATGTGGAGAGATTGACCTTTGTCAAGATGAATCAGGTGTGGATCAGCCAGGATTTCCAACCACCAACGCCTGATGCATCAGATTAGATCATTTATGCTGTTTCTTTTACTGTTTCTTCACCAAATATTCTGATGCTGCCACCTGCCTGATGCCACACATCTGATGCCAAGTGCTCCTTCTTACACCCACCATCATCAGTGGGTAGTGTTATTGCCACCCACCTCCCCACACTGTTGTCCTGCCACTCTATAGTCTGCTAATGCTGCTACTGCCTCCATAATGTCGTTGTACCATTCTGTAGTCTGCCCATGCTGCTGCTGCTACTACTACTACTGCCTCCATAATGTCGCCGTACCATTCTGTAGTCTGCCCATGCTGCTGCTGCTGTTGCTGCTACTACTACTGCCTCCATAATGTCGCCGTACCATTCTGTAGTCTGCCCATGCTGCTGTTGCTGCTACTACTACTGCCTCCCTCTGTCGTTGTACCACTGTGTGACTTCAGAATTCTGCACTACTGACATTTGCAGTCTATGCATTGGGCCTGTCTGTGGCTGCAAAATTCTACTGACTGACGTTTTCATTCTTGTCGGGCCACTCTGTCGTTGTGCTACTGTGTGACTTCATAATTCTGCATTACTGACATTTGCAATCTTTCCATTGGGCCTGTCTGTGACTGCAAAATTTTACTGAATGACATTTGCAATCTTTTCATTGGGCCTGTCTGTGACTGCAAAATTCTTCTGACTGACGTTTTCATTCTTGTCGGGTCACTCTGTTGTTGTCCTACTGTGTGACTTCATAATTCTGCACTACTGACATTTGCAATCTTTTCATTTGGCCTGTCTGTGACTGCGAAATTTTACTAAATGACATTTGCAATCTTTTCATTGGGCCTGTCTGTGACTGTGAAATATTACTGACTGACATTTGCAACCTTTTCATTGGGCCTGTCTGTGACCTCGAAATTCTACTGACTGACATTTTCAATCTTGTCGAGCCACTCTGTCGTTGTGCCATTGTGTGACCTCCTAATTCTGCTACTACTACTGCTGCCACTTCCATACTCTGTCATTGTGCCACTCTGTAGCCTCCAAATTACATAGTTACATAGTTAATACGGTTGAAAAAAGACACATGTCCATCAAGTTCAACCAAGGGTGGGGGTAGGAGTGATGAAGGGGAGGGGGACGGGTAACCTTAAGACATGACTCTACATTTTTTAATATGTGGTGACCTTCTTTTTCTAAGAATTTATCTAAGCCTGTTTTGAAGCCCTCAGCTGTCTTTGCTGTGACCAGCTCCTGTGGTAGACTGTTCCACAGATTCACAGTTCTTATAGTAAAGAAGGCTTGTCGCCCCTGGAGTCTGAACCTTTGCTTCTCCAGGCGGAGGCAGTGCCCCCTTGTCTTTTGAGGGGATTTTACCTGGAACAGTTTTTCACCATATTTTTTGTATGGGCCATTTACATACTTATACAGGTTGATCATGTCCCCCCTTATACGTCTCTTCTCAAGACTAAACAAGTTTAACTCCTTCAATCTTTCTTCATAGCTAAGATGCTCTATGCCCCTTATCAGTTTAGTTGCCCGTCTCTGCACCCTTTCCAGCTCCAGGACCTCCTTCCTATAAACCGGAGCCCAGAACTGAACAGCATATTCCAGATGAGGCCGTACTAATGCTTTATACAGTGGTAATATGACATCCCTGTCCCGCGAGTCCATGCCTCTTTTAATACATGACAATATTCTGCTGGCCTTAGAAGCAGCCGATTGACATTGCATGCTATTCTGCAGTCTACGGTCTACAAGGACACCCAGATCCTTCTCTATAAGTGACTCTCCCATGTTACTCCCCCTAGGACATAGGAAGCATGCAAGTTGTTAGTACCCAGATGCATAACTTTACATTTATCCACATTGAACCTCATCTGCCAAGAGGATGCCCAAACACTCAGTGTGTTTAAGTCAGCTTGTAACTTCTGCACATCTTCCATAGACTGGACTCTACTACAAAGCTTAGTGTCATCTGCAAAAATTGAATCAGTGCTGTTGATTCCTCCCTCTATATCATTCATAAATAAATTAAATAAAAGTGGACCCAGCATTGAACCTTGGGGTACACCACTTATAACTGGGGACCATTCAGAGTAGGAATCATTCACCACCACTCGCTGAGTACGCTCCTTCAGCCAGTTCTCAATCCAGTTACAGAGTAGATTTTCTAATCCAACCGACCTTAATTTACCCGTCAGACGTCTATGAGGGACCATGTCAAACGCTTTTGCAAAGTCCAAATACACAATATGCACAGCCGCCCCTCTATCCAGACTTCTACTCACTTCTTCATAAAAACCAATCAGGTTAGTCTGACAGCTTCTGTCCTTAGTAAAACCATGCTGGTTATCACTTATAATACTATTATCCAAAACATATTCCTGTATATAGTCCCTTATTAGACCCTCAAAAAGTTTCCCCACAATGGACGTTAAGCTCACCGGTCTGTAATTCACCGGGGATGACCTAGAGCCCTTCTTGAAGATGGGCACCACATTTGCTTTACGCCAGTCCCTCGGCACTATGCCAGTCACCAGAGAATCTTTGAATATTATATACAAGGGCAAAGAAATTACTGAACTAAGTTCCTTAAGAACTCTTGGGTGTAACCCATCCGGTCCTGGAGCCTTATTCACGTTTACTTTGTTTAACTTAGCTTTGACCATATCTATATTGAACCAGTTAAGTATATTACATGAAGTATCACCAGCACTTACTCTACAGGCAGCAGCTCCCACATCTTCATGTGTATATACAGAACTAAAGAACTCATTCAGTAGCTCCGCCTTTTCCTGATCCCCAGTAATCAATTCCCCATCACTATTATTAAGGGGTCCTACATGCTCTGACCTAGGTTTTTTTGCATTTATATATTTGAAGAATTTTTTGGGATTGGTTTTGCTATCCCTGGCCACCAGCCTTTCATTTTGAACTTTTGCTGCTTTTATAGTCCTTTTACAATCTTTATTAACCCTTTTGTAGTTATTAAAGGCTATAGCAGACCCCTCTGATTTGTATATTTTAAATGCCCTTTGTTTTTCATGTATTGCCCTTTTAACATCCGCATTAAGCCACGCAGGGTTTAAATTTAAGCGTTTGTATTTGTTCCCCCTAGGAATAAATTCTGCAGTATAGTTACCCAGTGTAGATTTGAAGGTCTCCCATTTATCATCTGTGTCACTACTTGACAACAGCTGCTCCCAGTCTATGTCGTGGAGTGTGGCCCTGCTACATTGCACTGCTGCTGCCACTGCCTCCTCTACACTGTCATTGTGCCACTCTGTCAGATCTTGTACAGTCACAGGCAGGTCAAACTTGACAACGGTTGACACTTCTTCTACGTCATTTCCTAGGGCACAGACATTAGTGGTCATAAGAAATTTTTCTTTCCCATCTCTGTCGTTATGCTACTCTGTCAGACCTTCTACAGTCTCAAACAGGTCAAGTTGACAACGGTTTCCACTTGTTCTATGTCAATTCCTCTGGCACAGACATTAGTGGTGATGAGAAATTTTCCCTTCCCATCTCTGTCGTTGTACCACTCTGGCCTCATAATTCTACTACTGCTGCTGCCACTTCCACACTCTGTCATTGCGCACTCTGTGGCCTCAAAATTCTACTGCTGCTGCCACTTCCACACTCTGTCATTGTGCCACTAGGTGGCCTCAAAATTCTACTGCTGCTGCCACTTCCACACTCTGTCATTGCGCCACTCTGTGGCCTCAAAATTCTACTGCTGCTGCCACTTCCACACTCTGTCATTGTGCCACTCTGTGACCTCGAAATTCTAATACTACTGCTGCCTCTTGCACACTGTGCAGGTCAAACGTGACAACGGTTGACCCTTGTTCTACATCAATTCCTCGGACACAGACATTAGTGGTCATGAGAACTTTTCCCTTCCTATCTCTGTCGTCTTGCCACTCTGTGACACCTTCTACAGTCATAGGCAGGTCAAATTTAAAAACGGTTGATACTTGGTCTACGTCAATTTCTCGGGCACAGACATTAGTGGTCATGAGAACTTTTACCTTCCTATCTCTGTCGTCGTACCACTCTGGCCTCATAATTCTACTACTGCTGCTGTCATTTCCACACTCTGTCATTGTGCCACTCTGTGGCCTCAAAATTCTACTGCTGCTGCCACTTCCACACTCTGTTCTTGCACCACTCTGTGGCCTCAAAATTCTACTGCTGCTGCCAATTCCACACTCTTTCATTGTGCCACTCTGTGGCTTCAAAATTCTACTGCTGCTGCCACTTCCACACTCTGTCATTGTTCCACTGTGTGGCCTCATAATGCTACAGCTACTGCCACTGCCTCCTATATACTGTTGTTGTGCCACTCTGTGGTCTCCTGATGCTATAGCTGCTGTCACTGCCTCCTCTACACTGTCTTCGTAGCACTCTGTGTTCTCCAGACGCTAAAGCTGCTGTCACTGCCACCTCTATACTATCGTCGTGCCACTCTGTGGTCTCCTGATGCTACAGCTGCTGTCACTGCCTCTTGTACACTGTCATTGTAGCACTCTGTGTTCTCCTGATGCTACAGCTGCTGTCTCTGCCACCTCTACACTGTCATTGTAGCACTCTTTGTTCTCCTGATGATACAGCTGCTGTCACTGCCTTCTCTACACTGTCATCATAGCACTCTGTGTTCTCCAGATGCTAAAGCTGCTGTAACTGCCTCCTATACACTGTCGTCGTGCCACTCTGTGGTCTCCTGATGCTGCTGTCACTGCCATCTCCACACTGTCTGGGGGGGGGCTCTGCTTGTTTAAGCGTGTAGTAGAACAGGTTCTGTAAGAAATCTATGTGGAAACAGTGAATTGGTGTAAAAGGAGTGTGCTCTTTGGCACTCTAGTAGGATCTTGGGCCTCTGCACGGTTCTTTATAGCTGGCGCAAACATTGACCTGTAAGGCTGAGTTCAGACTTTAGTTATTTGTTCAGTTTTAGCCCCCACTACGTAAAGTGTGCAGCGATTCTAAGATCAACGCCTGTTATCTGCGTGTCATACTGGCTCACATTGTTTCACTACCATAGCAGACTCCCTTTGCGTGTTACTGCAAGGCACAGTGTTCTACACCACTATACAGGCTCTCTACAGGCCGGAAGTAGTTGTTTTTTAACACTATTCGCCACAAATTTATTCGGACCAAATCAAATCGTTTTGGAAAATTCGGCAAACCAACCAAATCGAATTTTTGAAAAATTTGCTCATCTCTAATGCTAACCCATGTTTTAACCTCTGACTCTGATACATGGAGAACTCTCTTTTGTAGTTATTATTAGTGAAGAGGTGAATGGTCTATGGAAGCATAAGTAGATGGTGTTCAGTGGTTTACTCTCCTCCAAATAGGCTAGCATGAGCAGCATGGACCTACAGACGGCTAGGAGAAGGTGTGTCGTCAATAACTCATATGAACAATCAGAAACAAGTATGTGGTTACTAATACTTATAGAGACATTTATGGACAGGCTTACTCTTGTAACAAGCACACACATATACACAGGGCCGGTTTTAGACAAAATGTGGCCCTGGGCAAAATCAAAAATGGGGCCCCAAATCTTGTAATAATGTGCTAACAACACAGTTACATTCTGTCGATTCCGGCCCTCCCTCACAGATTTACACCCCATAAAGCTCCTCACACAGTTCTTCACCCTCATGGCCACAGAATACGCCACATGCCCCTTCCCCTAACAGCAATGAGTTTCCCTCATTCACAGCATCTGATGAGTCCTGATGAGGCTTAGCTTGCTGCAGTGAGCGGCCTATAGACACCCTGAGCGGGGGGTGCTGTTAGGGTTTCCACCTTTCCCAACAAAAAAAATACTGGTTACACAAGTTTAAAAAGTCGGTGTGGGTTAATATGCATGTTATTTGATCGTATTTTACATTTTGTGCCATTTTTTCTAAAAAAAACTCAAACATTCCACTGTTAAGCACAACCCTGTGTATTTAAGATTTATTTAGCCTCTATTTTTAAAATCTTCCTGTGGGGATTTGAACTCACAACCAACTACAGTAAAGGCTAGAACCTCAACCACTGGGCTATAGAGCTTAGTGTTAAGCTAATGCTGAAAAACCTCATATAAGTTTCTCTTACATAAAAAAAAACTGAAAGCAGTTTCTCTTGTATTATAAAAGAGAAACTTCTATGAGGTTATTCACTACTGACTTAGCACTGAGCTCTATTCTATAGCTCAGTGGCTCCTGCTGTTGATGGTTGTGAGTTCAAATCCCCACAGAAAGATTTCAAAGAACAGAGTCTAAATTACATTTATATATACACAGGGTGTCCCCAAGCATAATGACCATGCTTGGGAATACACCTTTCAGGTTTATAACACTGACTCCATATATGGACATAGCCATATATTGAGTCAGAGCAGGAACTCTGGATCGGGGCCCAATACTGACAGTGTGAAAGTAGCTGTGATGTTTTTTGACTGACAGATCTTTCATTGATAATTGATCCAAACACTGTGTGCTACTTCTACAGCTTCACAATCAGCTCCAATAATCCACTGATGAAGAATAAAATGTAATATCTACATTAGGCCGTTTCCTGGAAATACACATTATTTAGAAGATGTTATAGTCCATGTGTTTAGTTGTTTAGGTAAAAAGGCTGTAAAGCTGAATTACTAGGGACTTTATGAAATTGGCATCAGACCATTAGTTAACTAAAACTAATTCTGTATATGTGACCTGTAGATTTATATGTAGATCTGTTGTTTTAATTACAATTTTTATGTGGTATATAAGGGATTTAATGTCTGCAGCTCGGGATTCTGTTTCCTCTCATCACAATATTAGTGGATAGAAGACCAGAAGGTTTTGCTCCAAGAATGTCATATACACCAGCTGTTCACTGAACTGACATCTTTACTCTTGCCCTCTGTGATCTTCAGCTGATGAGATATTTGTATTGTTTTGTATAGTTTTATATTGGTGTTGTCATTGGTGTATCTCATAGGTTTAGCTTGGCTTATCTAAAAGGTTTGTCCTGTTCAGACCTCTTTGCTTCTCTTGGGGTACATTTCTCCTTGTGGAGAGCGCTTCATAGGTATAATTAGTCTTATAGGCCATGCAATGGTCCTCTGGGGAAAAGGTATGTAAATGAGTTCTCTTTCCAAAAAAAAGCTATTAGTGATGAACACATCTCCTGAAATTCGATCTGGCTTAATACGCCTGTCATTTGATTTGGATCTGAATAAATTCAACCCCAATTTGAAGTGCTCCAATTGCACTGAGAAGTTGTGGATGACATTTTGGAGTCTCCAAGAACTGTATGGAAATCAGCAGTAGTAATCTTAAGGTGACAGTATATGGTTATGGGTAAATGGATAGTAGCAGGTGGTATCAAACAACGTGTTTAATAACTGCACTGTTGGATTTTTTTATGCTGTAAAAAAATGATGCATAATAATTGGCTATAATTGCAAACTATGTCTCAAGGCCTGTTTAAACAGTCAAACATTGATTTATTGGATGGCCACTTTCCAACTGGTGGCTCCAGAGGCACAGCTTTATTTTATTTTTTGGAAGAGAGCTAATTTCCATCCATAAAACGCACAAGCACCATCATCATGAAATGCCATGCCAAGCACTATTGAGGTGAGGTGAAGCTACTTCATCCATCAATTGTCTACCTTAGCCAGATGTACAATGCAAGACTTTCATTGACTAGTGAGAGTGTGCAGGCTAATCTAGGCCAGGTCCCTGATCCTGTGATTAGACATAATAAAGGGTTTTGGCAGGGTGCAGTAGAGATTTCTTTGGGTTGTGTGAGTAAACTTTGATTGGAAGGTGGTTGCAATTGAACTATATTAAAGTGTCTTGAACATGGCCATAAGTGTTTTGTGGTCAGCAAACTGCGGATCTGCAAAACACAGATACCAGCCATGTTCCTGTTCCTGTAGAAGTGCCTATTCTTGTTCTTAATACAGAAAAGGATAGGACATGTTCTATCTTTATGCATAGAAAGTAGGGACAGGGGAGGAAAGAGGAATACATGGATATAAAGGAATAAGTCTTCATTAGCATTGGAGCGGGTAGATCTTATTATTCTTATTAACATATAAATTACTGTGATATTAGGTATGCATTGGTTAATAAGACTACTGAGATATTAATGAGCCCAGCCACTACAGGGGTCTAGGTAGTGATGAACCAATTAGACCTACAAACCACTCAGGACAATACTTTGTATTCACTAAAAATATTAACCAGACACACAATTTCGACTGTAATTGTCCAGGTAACAGCTAATTGTTTCTTTCAGTACATACCGCAAAAATTAAGTGAGAATAAGTGAAAGCAGTGATAAAGAAGATGAATTGTAAGGATGGTAGATTTGCTCATTTTCACTGCAATGTTAGTCAAAGGTGGAGCATGACTTTAGAAAATGCAGTAAAATATCCTCTAGATTAATACTTATCACTGGATATTGCTATGGAATGATTATGGCATAAATAAAGTGCTAAGTGGAAACCCTAAAATATTGTGCCATACTCCATGCGATGCAGCCCGGGTCACGAAGAATGCATTCATGTGTCCAGGTGTGGCACAGGGGAGTTGCAGTTTTCAAAGATTGTCGTTGGGGTAGCTACCGCGCAGCCAATTTACTGTACATTTCACAATTTGTGAAAGTCACACAGTCCAACTTACAAGACATCAGTGGTGGCTTCCACAAGTCTCAGATGTAAAATGAATGTTCCATTCTTACTTCAGGGATACTCTGGTTAAATGGTGGCTGCGTGTTACAGAGTCTTCCTAAGATTTTCTGAAGTTGTGACAGATATATGCAGAGTCTCCCGAAGACCTACTATAGGCGAGGCTCTCACTGCTAGCTTCTCCTGGTGTGACATTTACTGTGTGGCTAGTGTTGCCACATGGACCACTAAGACAATTGGTCAAACAGAAAACACCACGGTATTTTGTGCTGCATTATGGTACTTGGAATTTCTGAGGAGGTAACTTGTGCCTCACTGTGATATTTGTTTTCCACCCATAGAGAAGTATTTTCAGCTGCATTGCGGTATCTGGTGCTATTGGGGAGACAATGTCCTTGGACTGTCGTTACCCATATACTTAGATGTTTCTATGTTCCACTTTTGTTTTCCTTCTACTTTTGATGATGAACTTTACATATTTAATGTAGTAGTTCGGAAATGACCCAATAAAACAATATTTTCCTTAATTTTTACACATACATTGTATGTATGGTTTCTGTGCCATTGGTAGAATTTTAATCCCAGCCACTGGTGCTATTTGAGAGGGCTTCTGACTAGAAATGTGTATTTTGTAGAAAGCAAGACTGTTAGAATCCTGCTATTCTCAATAAATATTAGTTTCTGTTAACTGCTTGGTGAATAATATCCAATACTTGGAGACATTTATGCTGTGATCGCAGTGGCACAATTGTCATATGTGGGGAGAGAGAAGTTCAAGCAAATTTGTTGTCTATGTCCTCCCTAGGTTAAAGTACACCTCTAGGTTCCCCAAAATTGGATGTATACATTATACACTCTTTCTCTAGTGTCAGCCACAGTTTTACCATGTAGCCAACACAGATGATATTAGTAATGTAGCATTTACATGCAGTGATCAAGCACACAATTGTCTGGAAGGAAGGGCTGTATTAGACAAGTAAATTTCATATTGATGACGATTGAATAGTTAGTGACTCGTTAGCATTCGAAAGTGCTCACATTACACACAGTAATGGTCGCTGTAGTAGTCGGTAATTCAATCATTATAAACTCACTATTCATTCATCATTGCATATATTACATACAAAGACAGCGGGTGACAACTTACCATATTACAGATTCAGATATTCGCTCAATGAATGAAAATTTTTAAGTATGCGGAAAGATCACAATCAGCAAGAATCAAACAATTTTGCTATCGCTGGACACTGTCACACTGCAAAGATCGCTCTTTTGAAAATGATTTTACGTTCGATTCTCACAACGTCTAATCCAGGCTGAAGTATTCCTTCCTGACAATCAGCTTCTTAATCGTGGAGGTGATGAGCTGCATTTATATGCAGTGATCACCTCCACAGTATGAGGACAAGCGATGACTACTGCTGTCGCTAGTCCTCAAGCAGCTGCATTGTTTCTGGGCAGCAGAGTACACTTTAGACAGCACAATCTGCTGCTCAGAAACGATGACTGAGGTGTCCGCATGAACATTTTGCTCGTATCGTGAATGAGTGTTCATAGGAGCATTCATCCCCGATAATCTGCTTGACAATTGGGCAGTGTAAGCCCATTTTTAGACAGGAATTGAGACAGGGTTTCCTGTAGGAGGGGTCCATCTTCCTTCCTTAGTTTCTATGGTATCTGTCATTACCTATACCATAGTAGGGATAGCGTTAGGTCCCGTGCCAACTGAGATACCTTGACGCGGTGCTCGGGCTCCGGTATGTCTTTGATATAAGGATATATTGGCGAAAGTCTCATTTTAACATCAGAGTGAGGGTTTAGCCATATATTGTCAACTGCATTTTCCGCTGTAGTGCACCATTTTCCGTGAATTGTTTTTCTATGTAGATTGTCACATCCGCACATTTGTCTACCCTGTGTAGGATATCTTTGTGGTACATGTGGTCCGCTGCAGGCATCCTCCATTGTATGCATTTTTTGCTGGGGATTACGTTCGCCAGCAGGCCACATGTGCGGGATTTGCTCCCCGGTTATAAATGCGCTACAGCATCGGGGTTTTTGAGCATGTTCTGCCATTTGAGACCACTTTTTTTCCGTGAGTTTGTTTGTACGTTTATTCCTGGAGGCGTGGCAACTCCAGGTTGAATGTGCCTTGATTATACTAATGGGTAACATTCAGGTGCACCTGTGCAGCCTGGGTCACATGATGTCAGGGCAATGTGGGAAATACAGCCTCCGCCCCCCCCTCCCACCGTATGTGTGATTTCACGCTGGAGGTAACTGGGAGCTGGTCGCTGTATCTCGGACCTCATGCACCTATCTGTCATTACCTATACCATAGTAGGGATAGCGTTAGGTCCCGTGCCAACTGAGATACCTTGACGCGGTGCTCGGGCTCCGGTATGTCTTTGATATAAGGATATATTGGCGAAAGTCTCATTTTAACATCAGAGTGAGGGTTTAGCCATATATTGTCAACTGCATTTTCCGCTGTAGTGCACCATTTTCCGTGAATTGTTTTCCTTAGTTTCTAGGCCTAATCTCCTTTCCCTCCTACACTCGGTTTGGTGTCCCCTCCCCCCCACACCTGCGCATTACAGCATGTCCATCAGCTCCTGTTCTGTAGGGCCTTAGGACCACAAATCCAGCTGTACTGTGAGCAAGACTACTTCAAGGAGACGGATGGGTCCAAGGGCTGCAGAAACCATGAAAGCTATGGCTTTTCAGACAGCAGAGTGACCAGCTATCACAGCTTTAGAGACTCTGCTGCAAGGTGAGGGGATAACAGGTTAAGACACCCAACACCACAGTTCAAGATAGACAAACCCTAAAGCCTGGACTTAAGTGGTGGACATCTATACCCGCAGGTGCCAGCTTTATGGGAATAAGTAGAGAAAGACTTTATCAGATAGCATACTTCTGAGTGCCATCAATTGCCATCTAACCAGCCACCATACCTCCTCATCTGGTGACAGAGACTGCATCTTGTACTTAATATTGCTGGATGTACCACAAGTTATTCTTTGCACTCCTTCGAGACATTGCCATTTTTCACCTTAATGACCAGGCCAAATTTTTGAAATCTGATATGTGTCACTTTATGTGGTAATAACTTTGGAACACTTTTACTTATCTAAGTCATTCAGTCTCGTGACACATTGTACTTCATGACAGTGGTAAATTTGAGTCAATATAAATCACCTTTATTTATTAAAAAAAATCCTAAATTTACTTAAAAATGTGTAATTTTCAAAATTTGAATTTATCTGCTTTTCACTTTTTTTGGCAGATTTTCCATTTGAATTCATTTTTTTTCCTGTAGTACATCAAGGGTTAACAGCCAAACAAAACTCAAAAACTTTTACCCTGACTCTGCGATTTACAGAAACACCCCACATGTGGTCGTAAACTGCGCATGGCAGGGTACAGAAGATAATGTGTGCCAGATGGTTTTTGGCAAATTTTGCTGGACTGGTTTTTAGACACCATGTTCCATTTGAAGCCCCCCTGATGCATGCCTACAACCAAAAAGTGCCCATATTTTGGAAACCAAGGGATAAGGTGACAGTTTTATTTATACTATTTTGGGTTACATATGGTTTTTGATCGCTTTATATTATGCTTTTTGTTAGGCAAGGTAACTAAAAATGGCTGTTCTGGCACAGTTTTTATTTTTTGTTTTTTACAGTGTTCATCTGACAGGTTAGATCATGGGCTATTTTTATAGATCAGATACGGACACAATTATATCAAATATGTCTAATTTCTTTGTTTGTTTGTTTCAGTTTTACACAATACAGCATTTCTTTTTTAAAAAAATCATGTTTTTGTGTCTCCATTTTCTGAAAGACATATTTTTTCTATTTTTCTGCTGATCGTCTTATGTAGGGGCTCATTTTTGCGGGAAGAGTTGACATTGTCATTGGTCCCAATTTTGGGTACATAATATTTTTTGATCATTCAATATCACACTTTATTGGACAAATAGTTTTGGCACGGTTTTTTTTTTACAGCATTCCCTCATAGGGGGTAGATCATGTGATATTTTTATAGATGAGGTCATTAAGGACAGAGTAATACCTACTATGAGATAACGGTTTGATTGGTGCTATTTTGGGTTACATATGACTTTTTGATCACTTGGTATTACACGTTTAGTGATGTAAGGTGACAAAAAATGGTGTTTTTGGCACAGTTTTTATTTTTTATTTTTACAGTGTTCACCTGAGGAGTTAGGTCATTTGATGTTTTTATAGAGATGGTTGTTACGCATGCGGCGATACCTAATATGTATACTTTTTTAAATTCATTTCACTTTAACACAACAAAAGCATTTTTGATAAACAAAAAAATTATGTTTTAGTGTCTCCATATTCTGAGAGCCATCGTTTTTTTTTTTTATTTATTGTACGATTTTTTTCATATAGGGGCTCATTTTTTGCGGAATGAGATGACGGGTTGATTGGAACTATTTTGGGGAGCATATGACTTTTTGATCGCTTGGTATTACACTTTTTGTGATGTAAGATGACAAAAATGGCACAGTTTTTATTTTTTATTTTTTTAGGGCATTTTCCTTTTGGGGGAAGCGTGTGTGATATTTTTATAGAGCAGGTTGTTACGGGCGCAGAGATAGCTAATATTTCTATTTTTTTTATTTGTTAGTTTTACACAAAAAAAGCATTTTCTGAAAGCCATATTATTTTTTTCATTTTTTGGGTGATTGTCTCATGTAGGGGCTCATTTTTTGCGGGATGAGGTAACGGGTTGATTGGTACTATTTTGGGGTACATACGACTTTTTTGATCACTTTTAATCCTTTTTTTGGGAACTGAGGTGGGCAAAATTTCAATTCCATCATAGTTTCTATCTTTTTTTTTTATGGCGTTCACTGTGCGGGGAAAGTAACATGATCCTTTTATAGATCAGGTTGCTACAGATGTGATGATACCAAACATGTGTAGTGTATTTTATTTTTTAAAATGTTTAATCAATTAGAAATGTGTGGCTATAAGAAGAAATTTGAAGCCTGATCAGGCTCCATTTTCCAATTATTGCTCCCACAGTTGATTTCTTCACACCAAGCTGCTTGCCTATTGCAGATTCAGTCTTCCCAGCCTGATGCAGGTCTACAATTTTCTTTCTGGTGTCCTTTGACAGCTCTTTGGTCTTCATTATAGTGGAGTTTGGAGTGTGACTGTTTGAGGTGTCTTTTATACTGATGACAAGTTCAAACAGGTGCCATTACTACAGGTAATGAGTTGAGGACAGAGGAGCCTCTTAAAGAAGAAGTTACAGGTCTGTGAGAGCCAGAAATCTTGCTTGTTTGTAGGTCACCAAATACTTATTTTCCACCATAATTTGCAAATAAATTCTTTAAAAATCAGACAATGTGATTTTGTCTCTCATAGTTTACCTATGATGTCAATTACAGGCCATTCTCATGTTTTTAAGTAGGAGAACTTGCACAATTAGTGGCTGACTAAATACTTTCCCCCCCACTATATATATATATATATATATATATATATATATATATATACAATGCAACAGCACTCTGCAAACCAAATAAAGTACAAAAATGCCATAGTAATAGAAAATATTTTGGTGCTAATGTTATGCTCATTTAGTAAATTTGAGATTCATGGCAACTATATTTTGTACAAAATTATTTGGGCCCATCTGCCAAACGTCAAGGCAATCTCTGTAAGACGGGAACCTAACACTAAATGCTACCTGTTATGTGCCATAACGGCCAACATAAAATTCAAGGGGTGCAGGTTCCACATGCATGCTGGGTCCACTCTGCTTTTTATCATTTTTGGTGCCAAGATGGCCTCCATTAAATCCAGTGAATGCAGGTACCAACATGCATGCTGAGCCCACTCTATACCTCACCTGGTGCCAGATGGTCACTACCAAATGCAATGAGAGTCGACTCTATACCTCTCCTGGTGCCAAAAGGCTTCCAGTGAGTGCAGGGAGAGCAGGCTACAGTTTTATACTTACAATGGACTCTCATTGCATTTGGTGGTGACCATCTGGCACCAGGTGAGGTATAGAGTGTGCTCAGCATGCAGTTTGTACCTGCATTCACTGGATTTAATGGAGGCCATCTTGGCACCAAAAATGACTCTAGCATCAGTTGGAGGAGTGTGAAAATCATCCCATATCCATGCCCCATTCATTTTATCAAAAGTGATGTTTTGTACACTGGTGGAGGACAACTTGGTTCTTTTTGGTATCACAATGATCCCTGCTGTGCTGAAAACACTCTCTGAGATAACAAAGGAGGCTGGGCAGTTGAGAACAGAGAGAACATATTGGGCCAGTTCATGTCTGCCTGCCTAGAAGTCTATGGGGTCAGGGAACATGGTCAGCACTGGGGAAAGACCACTGAGATTTAGAGAACGAGACAATTAAAAAAAAAATGTAATAAAAAAATGGACAGCTGGCCACCAGTACGAATGTCATACAGCAGAATTAAACTTTGGTGAAGGCGCGGATAGATGCCACATTTACATATTGACGAGACAAGTTTTGTCAGGTGGCTGGTAGTGGAAAAAAACTACTGTGTAACAATCAGCAAACTGAACTGGCGACTCCAGCTTCTGCTGCTTGTTGTAGCAGACAGCTGGAAAGGGGTGACTAAAATGTTGCTACCTTGCCTGGCCAGAAGTCCAAGAAACGGCATGTGGCAAAATACAGCCCAGAAAAAAAGTAATTTGGGTGAAGGCTAGAGATGAGCAAACGTGCTCGTAACGAGCACTGTAGCGCTTGGCTCCCCTGCGCTCGCATGGGCGCAGGCATCCGGATCCATCGGGTGAAGGCACTGCAGTGTACCACATTTGGAAAAAAGGAACATTTTTACTTATGTCTGTCTAGCCAAAAGTCATAGTGATGGTATACTGGAAAATATGGCCCAGAAAATTTAAATTTGGGTGAACGTGTGGAAGTGCTCCACATTTGTGGAACAACAAGACAATTTTTACTCAGGCTTACCTGGTCAGAAGCCCAACAAATGGTATGTGACAAAATACAGCCCAGAAGAATTAAATTTTGGTGAAGGAGGTGGAAGTGTGCCGCAATTCAGAAGTGTAGCTAGGCTTTCCAGCACCCAGGGCAAGGTTTTCATGGTGCCAACAACCCCCCCCCCCCCCCGGCATTAAAATTTACTTAAAGAGGGAAAAGTTCAGCGGTGAAGCAAACCATTTTACACACTCCTCTAACTCTGCCCAATGCATAACTATACTCACCCAGTCTTACTTACCTAATAAAATCTATCATAGGGTACACAGAGGTACCAATATACCTTGCAATAAATGAAAGAGAAAAATTGATCCTAGCCGCATCCATTGTTTTGCAGGCATGTGTCATGATGTCCGCTGGATCCGGAACAAGGTCCCTGTGGTGATAAAGCAAAAAGAATGATCACATAAGAAAGGGATAGTAACTGCCCCTGTGAAATCCCTAGCAGGGGGTGCTGTGTTCGCCATGGAAAACAGAGCCATCCCAATGTATAACAGAGTACAGCATTGCTTTCCCTTTAGTGTTACCACACAATACAATGCCCACATTGTGCCCTTTACAGTAGTAATATCCACATTGTGTACCCTCACAGTACTAATATCCACATTGTGTCGCCTCACGGTAGTTGTGCCCACTTTGTGCCCTCTCGCTGCAGTTTTGCCCACATTATGCCCCCTCACTGTAGTTATGTCCTCCTTGTGGCCCCTTCACCTTAGTTATGCCCAGATTTGTCCCACACTTTGCACAATTGAGTGGTACAGCAGCAACTGCACCGTCAGAAACTTGGCCAGGTGGGGGTTCAACTTGCACACAAGCTAATTGCTAGTCTAGAATATTTTTCCCATAGCTACACATTCCAATATGGATGTGTCACAATAGAGCAGAGGACAAGGAGGAGGAGTCTGAGCAGGAGAAGCAGCTGATGACAAGGGCAATGTACCGTTTGAGGATGCAGGCTGGCTGCCACACCGAATACCAGGAGAAGGAGGATAGGCTTGTTCTGAACCGAAATGTTGACAAGTTCTATTTTAGCACAGGATCCTGTAATGACACTTCATGTGCTGCAATACACTTCTGGTACCTATGTTTATGTCTGAATGTCCATGGCTTATTTTAACCCTTAGACTCCCAGCGCTGTACATGTACGGCGCTGGAAGCCGGGACACAAATCCCAGCGCTGTACCGGTACGGCGCTCTGATCGAGCGGGCGCAAGAGCCACTGCCGGACCCCTGCTGTATGCACCAGCATCGGTGAAAACACCGATGCCGGTGCATTAACCCTCACACTGCCTGTGCGATGTCGGTGCTGGGAGGGAGAGCCCATCGGGTCCCCGCGCTGCTTTGACGGGGATCCGATGGCAGGGAAGGCAGCCCGATGCCTTCCTTAGGCATCGGGCTGCCTTCTACGAAAGCCTGTGAGATCCAGCCCCCTGGATCTCACAGGCAGGAAGCTGTAAGTTTATTACAATGTGTAATACACTTACAGCCAATGCATTACAATACAGAAGTATTATAATGCATTGTGCAGGGGATAAGACCCCCAAATGTTGAAGTCCCAGACAGGGACAAAAAAAAGTAAAAAAAGAAGTTAAAAAAATAAAGTTTAACAAAAAAAAGTTCCAAGTAAAAAAGAAAAGCGTCATTTTCCCAAAATAAAGTTAAAAAAAATTGTAAAAAATAGGGAAAAAAAGAAAAGCAGGCATATTAGGTATCGCCGCGTCCGTATTGACCGGCTCTATAAAAATATCACATGACCCACCCCGCTAGGTAAACGGCGTAAAAAAATAAAAAATAAAAACAATGCAAAAAAAGCGATTTTCTGATCACCTTGTCACACAAAAAGTGTAATACCAAGCGATCAAAAAGATTTATTATTCCCAAAATGGTACCAATCAAACCGTCATCTCATCCTGCAAAAAATTAGACCCTACCATAGACAATCGCTCCAAAAATAAAAAAAATATGGCTCTCAAAAAATGGCAACACAAAGATTTTATTCTGTTCAAAAATGCATCTAATGTGTAAAACTTAACAAAAATAAAAATGTTAGACATATTGGGTATCACCGCATCCGTGACAACCTGCTCTATAAAAATATTAGATGAGATGGCCTCCCAGGTGAACGCTGTAAAAATTTTTTAAAAAACCTATGCCAAAACAGCCATTTTTTTCCCTCTTGCCTCACAAAAAGTGTAATAGCAGGCGATCAAAAAGACATATTAATCCCAAAATGGTACCAATCAAACCATCATCTCGTCCTGCAAAAATTAGACCCTACCTGAGACAATCACCCAAAAAATAAAAAAAATATGGCTCTCAGAAAATGGCAACACAAAAAAAGATTTTATTCTGTTCAAAAATGCATTTAATGTGTAAAACTTAACAAAAATACAAATGTTAGACATATTGGGTATCACCACATCCATAACAACATGCTCTATAAAAATATTACATGAGATGGCCTCCTAGGTGAATGCCGTAAATACATTTTTAAAAAAACTATGCCAAAACAGCCATTTTTTCGCCTCTTGCCTCACAAAAAGTGTAATAGCAGGCGATCAAAAAGGCGTATTTATCCCAAAATGGTACCAATCAAACCGTCATCTCATCCCGCAAAAAATTAGACCCTACCTGAGACAATCGCCCAAAAAATTAAAAAAATATGGCTCTCAGAAAATGGCAACACAAAAAAAAGATTTTATGATGCCTCAAAGTTTGCACACCTGGATTTGGGCATTTCCTGCCATTCTTCATCCAGCATTGTCAGGTTGGATGGAGACAGTCGGTGGACAGCTATTTTCAGGTCTCTCCGAAGATGTTCGACTGGGTTCAGGTCAGGGCTCTGGCTGGGCTACTCAAGGACATTCACAGATTATCCTAAGGCTACTTTCACACTAGCGTTTTTAAATTCCGGTATTGAGTTCTGTCATAGGGGCTCAATACCAGAAAAAAACGCTTCAGTTTTGTCCCCATTCATTGTCAATGGGGACAAAACTGAACTGAAGACAACGGAATGCTCCTGAAAGCATTCCGTTCCGTCTTCAGACCGGAGAACAAACCGCAGCATGCTGCGGTTTTCTCTCCTGTCCAGGCATCTACACCAAGACGGATCCGGAATGACCCCCAATGCAAGTCAATGGGGACGGATCCGTTTGGTGTGACACACCAGTAATCCGGATCTGTCCTCCATTGACTTGCAATGGGGGGTCATTCCGGATCCGGCTACACATACAGAGATACATACAGACATACATACATACTCACACATACACACAAACACATACATACTCACATACTCCAGGCAGGGACGCCGGCAGCATGTCTTCACGCGCCTCCTGCGCGCAGCTATGACGTTTCCCCACTGCACCCAGCAGAGGGCGCTGTGGGGAATCGTCATCACTGCGCGCAGGAGGCGCGTGAAGACGTGCTGCCGGCGTCCCTGGCTGGAGTATGTAAGTATGTATGCGTTTGTGTGTATGTGTGTGTATGTATGTTCTCTGTGTCTTGTCCCAATGTCTGTGTTAACATGTGTGGGGCCGGACCGCTGCTCAGCGGCAGTACGGATCCGTCGGCACCCTTTAGGTGCCAGATCCGTGCTGCCGCTAGTGTGAAAGAGGCCTAAGCCACTCCTGTGTTATCTTGGCTCTTTGCTTAGGGTCATTGTCTTGTTAGAAGGTGAACCTTTGACCCAGTCTGAGATCCAGAGCACTGTGGATTACGTTTTCATTGGGAATATCTCTGTACTTTGCTCCATTCAGCTTTCTCTCAATCCTGACCAGTCTCTCTGTCTCAATCACTAAAAAACATCCCCGCATGATGCTGCCACCACCGTTCTTCACTGTAGGGATGTATTTGGAAAGTTATAATCAATGAAAGTTTTTCTTGGGATATGACGTTTAGAATTGAGTCCAAAAAGTTCAATTTTGGTTTCATGAGATCAGAGAATCTTGTTTCTTGTAGTCTGAGAGTCCTTTAGTTGCTTTTTTTTTGTTGCAAATTTCAGGTGGGCTTTTATGTATCTTTTAATGAGGAGAGGCTTCTTTCTGGTCACTCTGATATACAGCCCAGATTAGTGTATTGCTGCAGTGATGGTTTATCTACTGGAAACTTCTCCCATCTGCACACAGGATCTTTGAAGCTCAGCCAGAGTGACCATTCGGCTCTTTGTTACCTCTTTTACCAAGGCCCTTCTTCCCCAGTAATGTCATCAGCTAATTGTCAGGGCTGGGATACACAGACAAGGGGAAAGTGATCCCTAAGCTTAATCCCAACCCCTTTCCCTGCCTATTGCCTACTCAGGCTAACCCCTGAGTCGACAACCAGATGACTCGAAATAAACTAGTAAAAGTGCAGGGGAAGGGAAAACAAACAAGACAGACAAACAACCAAATGGGTAGTCAGAAAGCCGCGTCAAAACCAGGAGAGTACATCAGGAACAAAATCAGCAAGCAAAGAGTAGTCAAAAAACACGCCAAGGGTCAAAGAACAACTAGAATCCAAACTGCAGAGCACAAATGACAAACCAGGTAGCAGCAAGGAACTCCAAACACTGGCAGCAAGGTAGACATTTGAGGACCTTAAATACCTAGCAGACCCCACCCAACCAGCTGACTGGGAGGAGAAAGCAAGGAACCAAAACTTAACTCATAAGATACCAAATGAACAGAAAATAAACAGACTATATTGCTCGCGTTTTCCGGCGACCAGAATCAGAGACAGGACCAGCAGAACGGGTGCAATGACTGCCGGTACTGACAGTACCCCCGCCTCCGGACCCTTAGAACTCGGAGATGGTTTAGAAGGATGACTCTGGTGAAACAATCTCACTAACCGGGGTGCATGCACATCCCTAGCAGGGACCCAAGATCTATCTTCTGGACCGAATCCCTTCCAATGAATGAGGTACTGAAGGGAATTCCTCACCAACCTAGAGTCAAGAACCCTCTCCACCTCATACTCAAGATCTCCATCCCCAACAGACGGAGAGGGAGGGTCAGGGAGGGGTACAACAGGGTCAACATAGCGCTTTAGCAGATTTTTATGAAAAGTATTGTGGACCCGCCATTCCGTGGGCAACGCAACCTTGAAAGATACAGGATTAAACACATGAGTTATGACAAAAGGACTGATGAACCTAGGAGCAAATTTCAGAGACAGAATTTTCAATTTGAGGTTTTTAGTAGACAATAAGACTTTATCACCCACAACAAAAGTTTCAGAGACAGTATGTTTATTCCTGGAATGGTGGACCATTTGGCTTTGTGATTTTTTCAAGTTCTGCTGAACTCGTGACCACACTGTGCACAGTTGGTTAGTTATGGATTCTGCCCGAGGAGTATCAGAAACAGAACACGATGAGAAAGAAAACCTGGGGTGAAAACCATAATTACAGTAAAAGGGTGATGTGAGTGTGGATGAACTAGTGTGATTGTTGATAGCAAATTCGGCTAGTGGAAGATATGAGGCCCTCTGATGCTGACAGTCAGAGATAAAAAGACGACGGTACTGGATCAGCTCCTGATTCATCCTCTCCGTCTGCCCATTGGTTTCAGGGTGAAAGGCAGAAGAAAAGGACAATTTAACTTCTAATTTCGAACAGAAAGCTCGCCAAAACTTAGCCACAAATTGTACCCCCCTGTCGGATACCACCTCATCAGGAATACCATGGAGACGAACCACATGCTGGATAAACAGATCAGCCAATTCTTCCGCTGATGGCAGCTTTTCCAACGGAATGAAATGACCCATTTTAGAGAACCGATCCACCACCACCCAAATGACAGTGCACCCCTGGGATGATGGCAAATCGGTAACAAAGTCCATGGAAATGTTTGACCAGGGTTTGTCTGGCACTGGGAGCGGGAGAAGAGGTCCCTTAGGACGTCTCCTGGGGATCTTTCCCCGCGCACAGACTTGACAAGCCTGAACAAAAGCATAAACGTCAGTATGCATACGTGGCCACCAATAATTTCTTTTCAGTAAATCTAATGTTCCCCGAACACCTGGGTGACCTGCTAGCACTGAACAATGTGTCTCCTCTAACACTCTCAAACGGCAAGACATGGGAACAAACAATTTGAATTCCGGAAGGTCTTTATGAGCAGAATTTTGTTCAGCAAGAATTTGAGAAGAGAGGTGAGAGGAGACAGTTGCCAGTACAATACCTGGAGGTAAAATGTTACCAGATTCAGACTCCGAACCCTCAGGAATACCGAAACTCCGGGATAAAGCATCAGCTTTAACATTTTTTGTACCCGGTCGGTAGGTAACAACAAAATTAAAACGTGAGAAAAACAAGGCCCATCTGGCCTGACGAGCATTGAGACGTTTTGCACTATCAAGATACACCAGGTTTTTATGGTCTCACTGTCACTGTGTAAAGAGCTCCCTCCAAGAAATGGTGCCACACTTCAAAAGCCCATTTGATGGCAAGGAGCTCGCGATTCCCAATATCATAATTTCTTTCACATGAAGAGAATTTTTTAGAGAAAAATGCACATGGCCTGAGGTTTGTGAGAGCAGAAGACCCTTGAGATAATGAAGGGTTGAGAGAGATCAGGCTGAGGGATAACAAGTGAGAAACCGCTAACGTAGGTCGGTCTGGTTCATCATAAATCTGACCCAGTGCAGAAAAAAAACTGTCCAGAGAAAAACGCAGAGGTGAATCAGGAGGTAAGGAAAGCGCCCAATTTTGCGGGTCACCCCGCAGGAGAGACATAACCAACCCCACCTTTTGCGCTTCTGTCCCAGAGGACCGAGGTCGTAAGGAAAAATAAAGTTTACACCCTTCCCGAAATGAAAAAAATTTCTAACGATCGCCCGGAAAAAGGTCAGGAAGGGGAACCTTAGGTTCAGGTGCAGGTGACTGAACGGCCGGGGGTGGCACCGGGGCCGTAGCATGCATGTCTTCCTGAACCTGAAGGCGGATAGCCAGATCTTGAACCAACTTGGTCAAGGCCTGGACCTGTGCGACCACAGCTGACATAGGCTCCATAAGTGGAGTGAACGTAGCTGGACGTATGCAGGTTGCAGGCCTCTTTTGGGCCAGTGTTTCTGTCAGGGCTGGGATACACAGACAAGGGGAAAGTGATCCCTAAGCTTAATCCCAACCCCTTTCCCTGCCTATTGCCTACTCAGGCTAACCCCTGAGTCGACAACCAGATGACTCGAAATACACTAGTAAAAGTGCAGGGGAAGGGAAAACAAACAAGACAGACAAACAACCAAATGGGTAGTCAGAAAGCCACGTCAAAACCAGGAGAGTACGTCAGGAACAAAATCAGCAAGCAAAGAGTAGTCAAAAAACACGCCAAGGGTCAAAGAACAACTAGAATCCAAACTGCAGAGCACAAATGACAAACCAGGTAGTAGCAAGGAACTCCAAACACTGGCAGCAAGGTAAACATTTGAGGACCTTAAATACCTAGCAGACCCCACCCAACCAGCTGACTGGGAGGAGAAAGCAAGGAACCAAAACTTAACTCATAAGATACCAAATGAACAGAAAATAAACAGACTATATTGCTCGCGTTTTCCGGCAACCAGAGTCAGAGACAGGACCAGCAGAACGGGTGCAATGACTGCCGGTCCTGACACTAATGTTCAGTAATGTCCACATATTCTGTATATGCTGTTCATTTCCAGAGTCCATTGGCTATAATGGGATCCGGTGCTGACAGCTGCCTGCCGGATCCGTTTAACGTAAGTGTGAATCTACACTTATATGTTATACACTGTGAATAGAGATGAGCGAACGTGCTCAAAATGAGCACTGTACCGCTCGGCTCCCCTGCGCTCGCATGGGCGCAGGCAGCCGCTTCCCATGTAGTCTGAAATAGACTAATTTCAGACTACAACCGTTCGAAGCATCTTGATAATCCACACCCCCAACTCTGCCAGGCCACGCCCCCTCCCACTCCGCAGGCAACGGGGATTGAAAAAAATCAGCTGCAGGGGTGGGAGGGTGAATTTCTCTCTGCAACGACACACAAAAATCGTAGATGAAATTGACTAATTTTAGACTACGACCATTCAGTACTAATAAAAGATGTTTTTTTCCACTGCTACCCATTGCGGGTCCTCATAAATTACCATGTCATCGACCTGTAATTCATGCCACTCTGACCCCCGCCCCAGATCTCGCAAAACCACGCTCCGACTCTGTCAGGTCACGCCCCCTACCACTCCGCAGCCAACGGGGATTGAAAAAATGAAGGTAAAAATCAACTTCTGTCAGCTGCAGGGGTGGGAGGGAGGTTGGATTTCTTTCTGCAACAACATACAGAAACATTAAATGAAATAGATTAAATATACCCGTGCAAAGCAATGTTTTCTTCCACTGTTACCCATGGCGTGTCCTCATAAATTACCATGGCATCGACCTGTAATTCTGGCCACCATCAAAAGAAGGACTTAAAACCCCGCCCCAGGTCTTGCAACGTCACGCCCCGACTCAGTCAGGCCATGACCCCTCCCACTCCGCAGCCAATGGAGATTGAACAATTGAAGGTAAAAATCAACATCTGTCAGCTGCAGGGATGGGAGGGAGGATATACCCGCGCAAAGCAATGTTTTCTTTCACTGCTACCCATTGTGTTTCCTCAAATTACCATGGCATTAACCTATAATTCAGGCCACCCTGAAATGAAGGACTTAACCCCCCCCCGTGTCCCATTAAACCACACCCCCTCCCACTCCACAGCCAATAGGGATTGAAAAAATGAAGGTAAAAATCAATTTCTGTCAGCTGCATTGACTTTCTCTCTGCAACGACACACAGAAACATTAAATAAATAGATGAAATATACCCAGGCGAAGCCGGGTCTTTCTGCTAGTGTTATATAAATGTAAATCTGAAAAAAGACATACATCTCTAGATTTTTGTGTTGTCAAACCACATATATTTAGCAATTTTGTGATTAATGGCTTATTTTCCTTCATAATTGCCTTGAAGTATGTACGTATAACTAATGATGCTTTATATAATGGGACTGATTTTACAGCTATCAACCACAGCTACAATCTGAATGATGGCTCATGGTGTGCCCCCAGTGCTGTAGTTTTTCTTCTTGTCACACATATATCAAAATTAAATTGTAAGATTTATGTGCAGCAAGGTGATTAAACCTTTCATTTGACTAACAATATACTGAAATTAAAATATGTTGCTGTCTTTTGGATGCGGCATTATTTACAGCACAGAATGAGTATAAAACCAGTATAATACATAAATGCCCTCCTCTTGCAGTTGTCTCAAGGTTGTTTTTTCATTACTGGTGATTAATGAGTTATGCTAGGAGTTGGAACTCTTAATGGCATATTTTACTCATGATGAATTACATGTCCTTTTTAATTGGGGAAAATTACTGTAAAATATGTTTAGCTTTTTGTCAAGGGCAATGCATAAGATTATGTAAAACTAAAAAATGTGTACTTCAAAAAATGTTTTATTGCTGTTTTTTTACTGGGTTTTCCCAATATAGAAAAAGATGACATTATTTGGATATGTTATTACATACTGATAGGTGGAGATGCCACTGCCTGGTACAGTACCCCCATGATCCTTAAAATGACATAATGGCTTGGTCTTCTTCATTGGTTTTCCCTGCACAACAATGCTCCAGCCAACTGACCTTCAATGGAGGTGAACATGGGCCGAGCTTCAATACACCAGTGCCAGAAAACATAAAGGGGAAAATTTGAAGTCGGTTTTGCTTGAGACTTCTTTGGAGTACTTTATGCTGCATTTATCAAATGTCTCACGTTACTTGATAAATTTGTCTTATCCTAAGGGCTCATGCACATGAACGTATTTTCTTTCCTTGTCCGTCCCTTTTTTTTTGAGGACCGTATACGGAACCATTCATTTCAATTGGTCCACAAAAAAAACGGAAGGTACTTTCCGTTTTACAAAAAAATAGAACATGTCCTATTATTGTCCGCATTACGGACAAGGATAGTTCTGTTCTATTAGGGGCCAGCTGTTCTGTTCCACAAAATACGGAATGCACACGGATGTCACCCATATTTTTCGCAGATCCGTTTTTTGCGGACCGCAAAATACATACGGTCGTGTGCATGAGCCCTTAGACATAACACTTTTGTCTAGAGAAGCTACTCAAGTTTCCCTACTCCACCCTCCTCCTGGTGTGAGATTGTGACTTCTTTGTGACTCTTTATAGTCTCAATGATAAGTCTGCGCAAGCAAGTGCAAAAAGTTGCAAAAGCCCTATTTTTACAATTTTGATGCCAGAATTCTGGCGTGAAGGTATGATAAATGAGGGCCACAGTGTACAGAGCCTTCTGTTCAGTACACTGTTTCTCTCTGTCACTATGGCAGTCCAAAACAGTTGTCAATCACTGGCTACCATTACATCATGAGTTCTCACATGACACCATGACACAAGGGAATCTGGTCTCCGCTGTGGCCAGTGATTGGCTGCTGCAATGTCAAACCGGATGTTGACATTGAGGAAGCCCAGCATCACATCCCATCGGCACTGGGAAGCAGGTAAGTCATCTTTCCTTTACAGATTTATAACAATTGGGGGGGGGGAGAGTTGTCAAAACCTCCCCACATTCTTACAAAAATGCAATAAAAAAGTTACAAAAAGAGTTTATTTTAGGACTTTAGTCATCATGTTTTCCGGAACTGTCACCTTTCATTTCTCTTAAACATTAATGACAATGGCATAAAAAGGACCCTTTTTTTTTGTTTTCAAATAACATGTACAGAAGTATTTTCTGTGCATACAGTAATTATGGAGTGGGTGCGAGCATTTTGAAAATCTTTAAGTGATTGTCCAGTTGTGCGCTTAGAAATGAAATTTAAGTAAGTGCCTCCAGGTCAAGTTAACATGCTATTATTTTCCTCAGTGTTTTCTGCATGCTTTTTAGCTCAGAGAAGTGATCTGTGATTATAGTTTAACAGTAGTAACTACAGGCAGTCTGAGGTAGCCTGGAACACACATCCGGTCTTATCATTGGTTCAGGCTGCTACCCCTCCTTTCTTCCTGCAGTTCAGCCTCCTCATAATGACCATTGTGTATATCTATGGTGGGAGCACGCCTATCTAAAAAGAACACTGCTTCATCAAAATAACGAGCAGCTCTGGTGATCCAACGTAACATGTCGGTAAGGGGTACAGGCTATTAGGTCTGCTGCTGTAGCAGATGAAGTGCCTGCTTCAGCCATAAAGAAGCAGGCACAGGAGATAGAGTGTGATGGCTGCAATTGACTGGACCCCTGGGTCCTATTGACCCAATATTGCCCCTGTGGCACTGAGGCTTTGGGAATACAATATTGACTGTATGTAGTTGCAGTGATTTTGCTTCACTGTGATTTGCCTCACCTCCATGATATGTGTACTTTAAGGGGTCACTGAGTTTAAAAAATCTTTTGATATGTCATAGAGACATATTGTAGGGGTTTGAGTGCCAAGACCCCCACAGATAGCTAGAATGAAGAAAGAGAAAAGCTTATATAGCAGGCTTAGCTCTTCGTGCTGCAAGAAATGGTCCAATAGAAGTCCATGGGGACATCTTGATTCTGTCCTCTGCAGTAAGAAAAATGAGGATGATATGTGGCCGTGTCTCTCGTCTTGGGATCGGTTGGGGTCTCAGCTCTCGGACCTCTACAGATCAAAACTTTTAATATGTCTCTATGACAAATCAAAAGTTTTTTTTCAAAACTCAGTGACCAAGTTGAGAGACTGTAATATGTTGATCAAACATTATAGATTATACACCCTCCTAAGGAGTGATTATATATAAGTACATGTACGGCAACAATGTGTTTTGTTCTATAAAGAATTAGTATGTCTCCGATTGCATTATTTCTGTGCCACCATTGTGATTCGACAAAAACTTCAAGTTGAATTTTGACTGCATCTGGCAATGATCTTTATTTATAAATGGTCATATAATGAAACTAAAGTATTCAGATCCAACAAGTTGACCGACAGACAAGGTCAATAACAAGTAGTGGTGTATAGTCATAGGAAGTCACAGAAAAACCACTAAAACTTAAC
The DNA here is from genome assembly GCA_900303285.1 of Rhinella marina. NCBI lineage: Eukaryota > Metazoa > Chordata > Amphibia > Anura > Bufonidae > Rhinella > Rhinella marina. The sequence goes on from ONZH01002825.1 coordinate 400,376, forward strand.
TTTTAATTAAATAAGTAAAATAAAGTGGACATACACGTTAGACACAGCATAAGGGGACATGTGTGTGTAAACATAAAGAGGGTTGGCCAGAGAGGGCATGTATATCATGGTCAGCCAAATTGAATAATGGGACAGAAAAAATCTCTCACTACGGCTGTCCCTCACAAGACTGGCGTCCTACCTACAAAACGGAATGGCCGCCCCGATAGGGGCGATCCCGTGTCAGGAACCTCCTAGAATACCCTAAGGGACCCTAGACACAGGATGGACACCCAAAACCAAACATACACCCAATGAACATAGTGACTATTTTGGATCCTATCTGTTTGGTGTTATCAGTCCTGCAGTGTAATTGATTTTGATTATAACCAAGATTATATTGATGTTTTTGGTCACTGTGAACGCTGTTTTGCATTATTAGCATGGAGAATGTTGGTGTATCTTGTGCTGTGTTCAAGCACTTTTTGACTCAGCTTGATTATCAGATGTACTCTGACACATTCTCTTTATATGATCAGGGTTTAGGAGGAACTCTAGCCATCTCTGTAGTTGTTCCTTGGTCCACCCTGGGATAACATCGCTATTAGTATTAATTGAATAATATACCTTGATCCTTTCAACTATATATACATTACCTGAATTCTTTGACTATATTATATCATATACGGTGACACCTGTCCCGCTTAGAATGTGGATCCTCTGAAGATCCGTATCCATGTTGCATGCGGTGAAACGCGTTGGGATTATTTACTTACTTTTTATAACATCTGAGTTCATACTTACCTGAGTTGGTACTATCTGTATGCATTTAGTATACTTGGTTGGCATCAACCGTTTCGCGCGTGGCCTGAGGAAGCGAAACGTCCGTCGCCGCTGATGGGTGAAGGATTGTGCTGTCTGCCCCCTGTAATGCAGCAATGCCCGTGATGTCTGGATTTTTATTCCCATGAAAATAAAAGATATACAAGTACCGGTGAGTGCCGCCCATGCGTTTATTCAACTCTTCTGAACTATATTGAGCATATGTATACTGACTGGGGCAGAGCACCACTGACATACTGAATGGCCCGCTGTGGATCCCCACGTATGTAAAGTGTGGCAGAGGCTGGGGCAGTGCCATCCTATTCTGTCTTGATTTGATGTGATATTTTATGGTTCACTTCACTAGCTTAAGTAGTATAAGATATTTTGCATTCGCAAGGATGGAGAACAATGTACTAAGGGGATAATGGTGCGTAAGGAAAGTGATTTGTCAAAGAGAATGTGTTCTAGTTTATGTTCTTTATTGAAAATTATTTTGTGAGTTAAATTGTTGGTCATATTAGGAGAAAAAAACAGGCTCTAACCTGACACAAATAATATCAAGAAACATGACCCTAGTATATTTTAATAATTAACATCAGTTGTACCCTGTCATACATGATTGAGTTCAGCAATCAGTCCAGTAGTAGCTTAAAGCATTATTTTATCTACTGCTCACTCTGAAGTCATAGAGATAAAACTGCACATTGCTGCTGCTGTAAGGTCTAGTACCAGTAGGAATTATTACATCTATTCATTCCATGAGGATGAACAGCAAAGAAAAGGAAAAAAAGACAATTTAATTATATGTTACCAATGCACAATATTTACTAATATGTTATAATACATGTGATCTACACATCAGGATAATTAGGTTCTTGTTTAACAGTTATATTCAGATATATAAGTAATGGTGACCGCATAGGGTAATACCTAATATCAGGCAGTGGTTGGGGTTGCAATTTTCTTAAAAAATGATCAACTGTTATGGCATTATGTAGAAAAAAGAAATGATAGGCACTCACCCTTTATGGAAATGCATGAAAAATTTTAATTTACATGTATACCGATACAAAACAATATTAAGAAATATATAAAAATAAAACGAAAAAAATAATGAATAAAACGAAAAAAATAGTAATAAAAAGTCCGTATATATCACACAGTAAGTGGTATGCCAGTTAGTAGTTAGTATTGTTGGCAACTTTGTTGAATAGTCTGGCTTACAGTCTCTACGTATATATGATCCTCTTTCTTGATTTGTATAGAGACAAAATCAACATTCCTTTGGTTGGTATATCCAATACTCAGTGAATTCACTTCTCTAATTCACAGATGTTGCCATATAAAGGTGCCGCATTCGGTTAATAAAGGTAAGTATTTTTTGACAACAGATATAAAGTTACTTTAGTTGCTTGGTGTATCCGGGTAGTGCACTTACCCCACCTGTTTGATCTGGTCACTCCTTTCACTGGTTTATATGCAAACTCGGCATGAATCCATCATGCGGTATCACTTTAATGGCGATGTATACTTGGTAACTCGTACCTTCTCCAACCTCGGTATGTAACGGACGTTCCGTCTCTCACCTTCCCCTGCAATCCTTAGGGGTTAGGTTCCGGGTGCTAAGACGTTCCTCCCCTCCTTTGGATGAGAAAGTGCAGATCCAATATTATCGCATATACTTTCTCCTATGTAGGGGGGTGATGATTTTCCTCATAACCGAGTGGAGTGATTAATGTCTCAGGAGCAATATTACAACTAAACGCGTTTCGGTGCTACATGCACCTTCCTCAGTAGTTATGTTATGCCCTCATTTTCCACATCTTATATAACTCCCCAGTAACCAAATCATGAACACCTGGATTACAAGCTGATAGTCATTATACATTCCATACTATCACATTTGTTCATAATATTCCATTCTCCTTACTATATTTTTACTTCTAAAAAACCTTTAAAAATATATTCAAAGGACACTACAACTTAAAAAATTTTAAAAAATATGTACATATATATATTATACAAAAATGCGTTTATATTGCGTTTTTTTTCGACCATCTTGCGGTTTTTCATACAAGTGCGTTTTTTCATTCTTTTTACTCTTTTCTACTGGTTTCTATGCTATAATAGTTTAAATTTCATTTATATCTTATACACTTCACATTAATACAGTCACTGTATGAACATATTGGAGTGGAAGCATTATAATCAGTTATCTTCATTGATGAGTGGGGAGGAGGGTCGGCTGGGAGGGGAGATCAGGGGACTGATACTAATTACAGTTCACCCTGATGTCCCGTCACTGCCGGCCGTCCTCCCATCTCACAGAAAACCAAAGATTTCAAGATCTGCATTCAGTCCCTGCGGTATAAGTGTTCCAAATTCATAGATTCTCCTAGATTCAGCACGAGACATTTGTGCAGTGAAGTTACCACCTCTCCAATGGGGTTTTATTTTTTCAATCGCTGCAAAAATTAATCCTTTAGGATCCTTATTATGATATTCTTTATAATGTTTGGATAATGTGTGTTTTTCATATCCCTTGCGTATATTATTTATATGCTCTGCAATCCTCTCTTTTAGGCTCCTCTTTGTCCTTCCCACATACTGTTTGCCGCAGGGGCACTGGATCACATACAGGACTCCAACTGTACTACATGTAAGAAACTCTCTAATCTCCCATTTATAATCGTTTACTGTTGATCTTATTATACTAGTCTTTCTTTGAATTGATGTTATCTTGCAATTATTGCATTTTCCACACTTATAAAATCCTTTTAAATTGGTCCATCCTATTTTTTCTTTTTCCATATTTTTATTTTTATTTCTACTTGGTTGTTTTACCGTATTGGCAACTTTAAGGCTGATTGATGTCGATCTAGTATATGTGATCACTGGATTTTTAGTGATCATATCTCCTATTATTTTATCATTTAACAGTAAATACCAGTATTTTTTTATGATTTTTTCTATCTTTTTATATTGGGCATTAAATGGGAGTATTAATCTTATCATGTCTTGTTCTCCTTTATTGTTTTTTTTAGCTTGTTCATCTTTTGGTACAAAAAATTTTTCCCTATCCATATCTTCTACTACTTTAAAGGATTTTTCAATAACGCTTTGAGGGTACTTTTTACTCCTAAATTCATCCTTCATTTTAATTGCTTCCTTTTGAAATTCTGAATCAAGGGTACAATTCCTCTTGATACGTCGGAATTGATTTACTGGAATATGTGTGAGCCATCTAGGGAGGTGGCAACTAGTGAAAAGAATATAACTATTTCTTGCCACCTCCTTTTGATATGTTCTACACATCAACTTATTATCCATCACATATATCAGAAGATCCAAGAATTCTACTTTTGATTTACTTATCTTAGGTGTAAATCTTAATCCTTTATCATTTTTATTTAGTATCTCAATGAATTCCTCTAATTCCTTTTCTCCTTTATCCCAAATGAAAAAAATGTCATCAATAAAGCGCCGCCAGGATACCAGACCGCTCCCCAGCCATGACTGCACACTGTCCAATTCCCAACTGGACATGAACAGATTAGCATAGCTGGGGGCGAATCTGGTACCCATGGCGGTGCCAGTAGTTTGTAAATAAAAATTTTGGTCAAAATAGAAGTAATTGTGAGTAAGTATAAAATAAATTCCTTCTAGGATGAAGTCAATTTGTTCCTCCATCAAATTTCCACTCACCTGTAGCATATTTCGAATCGCTTCTATTCCTTGGGTATGATTAATCACTGTGTACAGAGAAGTTACATCTAAAGTGCCCAAGATCCATCCAGGATCATACTCTAAATTTTCTACCATATTAATAATTTGTGTTGAATCCTTAATATATGAAAAAGTTGTTTTCACCACAGGTTGTAACAACCGATCCACATATTGGGATAAATTTGACGTTAACGATCCTATCCCCGATATAATAGGGCGTCCAGGAGGTTTGGTGGAATCTTTGTGAATTTTTGGAATGGTGTAAAAGAGGGGTATCTTGCATTCTGTATCTATTATATACTTAAATTCTTGTTCACATAGTATACCTCTCCTTCGACCACTTTCACATAATTCTATTAATTTTTGTTGATACTCTTTTGTTGGGTCTTTTTGTAATTTCTTATATGTTGTCACATCATCTAACTGTCTCTTACATTCCTCCATATATAATAATGTGTCTTGGACTACTACCGCCCCCCCTTATCCGCAGGGCGGATCGTTATCTCCTCCATTTTTTCCAACTGTTTTAATGCTTCCATTTCTTTTCTTGTAAGGTTACTATAACTGTTCTGTGAATGTTTTATTTTTCTAATCTCCATTTCTATATTCTTTCTAAATGTTATCAATTCCTGGCCCATCATATATTTGGGATACATTTTCGATTTAGGCTTCAACTCTGAATGTTGGTATTGATCTGTGTTTATCATTATCCTCTCACATGGTTTTTTAAAAAAATACTTTTTTATACATAATCTCCTCATAAATTTCTCAATACCAATATATACAGAGAATTTATTGAGGGGAGCTGATGGAGCAAATTTCAAACCCTTATTGAGCAGACTCTTTTGTGCTTCTGTAAGGGTGTAATTACTTATATTAATTATTACATCTGTATTATCAATTAATCTTTTATTGTTCTGTAATTTCTGTTGATTTCTCTTCCCCTGTCCTCTACGTGGTTTTCTCTTATTTCTCTGTGATCCCCTTGATATTTGTGATTCTGATATCTCAGTGCCTGTCCCCTCCTTATTTCTTGTGTTTCGTATTGATTCCTCGACCCATATCTCGTCTGGTCCCTTTCTCTGTGTCTCAGATTGTATCCGTGACCCCAATTCTGTTGACTCTCTCTCCCCTCCGTGTGTTCCCGTATCCAGTGTGACCGTGTCTTGTAATGAGGTGGGGTACGATCTAAAAAAACTTCCTCAGATAATTGTTCATACCGATTGTGAACTGGTATACTATATATATTAGTGCCCTCATTTTCATCATTCCTTTTCTTATGCGTGTATTTTTCTTTTTCTTTGTGTTCTAGTGCATGTTCCTGTTGTGTCATCACCTTGTGAGTATTACTATCCTCTTTTTTATTTTTATTTAACTTTTTTGTTTTTTTGTGTATAATTTCTTTTTCTAGTTCATTCAAACTTTTACATATACGAGTCTGCCACTTTTTAAACTCTTCATCTTGAGGTAATGTTTCTATTATTTTCTTTAATTTGTTAATTTCTTCTGTTACATTTTCACATATCTGTGTTCTTTTTTTTATTATCATTTTCATCAAATTAATAGATTGTATTTTTAAAAAAGAAAACCATTCCTCATCAAACATTTCATCTCTTAAATCATATGCTGGATCCTTCATGAGGAGTAAACCCTTTGGAACTATTCCCCTTTCTACATACTGATTTAATGATCTCACCTCCCATCTCTGCCTCAATTGTTTATGCAATAATGTTTCCAGCTTCCTAAATATTTCCACAGTTGATTTGGTTGATACTGATAGCATTTCAATATTACTTTCATCAAAAGAGTAATTTTCTACTTTACGCAATTTATCTTCCATGCAGTTCCATATATCCATCCTTCACCTATGGTGCTACTCCAAAACTATTTTTGGGTAAGAATAAGATAAATATAAATATACTTGTATTGGAGGCACTCAATAAGTGATATGGATAATACTAAGAGGGTGCTCTTATCATGGGTACCCAAAACAACCCATATTTGAAGTAATAATGTAGAAAAAAGAAATGATAGGCACTCACCCTTTATGGAAATGCATGAAAAATTTTAATTTACATGTATACCGATACAAAACAATATTAAGAAATATATAAAAATAAAACGAAAAAAATAATGAATAAAACGAAAAAAAATAGTAATAAAAAGTCCGTATATATCACACAGTAAGTGGTATGCCAGTTAGTAGTTAGTATTGTTGGCAACTTTGTTGAATAGTCTGGCTTACAGTCTCTACGTATATATGATCCTCTTTCTTGATTTGTATAGAGACAAAATCAACATTCCTTTGGTTGGTATATCCAATACTCAGTGAATTCACTTCTCTAATTCACAGATGTTGCCATATAAAGGTGCCGCATTCGGTTAATAAAGGTAAGTATTTTTTGACAACAGATATAAAGTTACTTTAGTTGCTTGGTGTATCCGGGTAGTGCACTTACCCCACCTGTTTGATCTGGTCACTCCTTTCACTGGTTTACATGCAAACTCGGCATGAATCCACCATGCGGTATCACTTTAATGGCGATGTATACTTGGTAACTCGTACCTTCTCCAACCTCGGTATGTAACGGACGTTCCGTCTCTCACCTTCCCCTGCAATCCTTAGGGGTTAGGTTCCGGGTGCTAAGACGTTCCTCCCCTCCTTTGGATGAGAAAGTGCAGATCCAATATTATCGCATATACTTTCTCCTATGTAGGGGGGTGATGATTTTCCTCATAACCGAGTGGAGTGATTAATGTCTCAGGAGCAATATTACAACTAAACGCGTTTCGGTGCTACATGCACCTTCCTCAGTAGTTATGTTATGCCCTCATTTTCCACATCTTATATAACTCCCCAGTAACCAAATCATGAACACCTGGATTACAAGCTGATAGTCATTATACATTCCATACTATCACATTTGTTCATAATATTCCATTCTCCTTACTATATTTTTACTTCTAAAAAACCTTTAAAAATATATTCAAAGGACACTACAACTTAAAAAATTTTAAAAAATATGTACATATATATATTATACAAAAATGCGTTTATATTGCGTTTTTTTTCGACCATCTTGCGGTTTTTCATACAAGTGCGTTTTTTCATTCTTTTTACTCTTTTCTACTGGTTTCTATGCTATAATAGTTTAAATTTCATTTATATCTTATACACTTCACATTAATACAGTCACTGTATGAACATATTGGAGTGGAAGCATTATAATCAGTTATCTTCATTGATTACCCAAAAATAGTTTTGGAGTAGCACCATAGGTGAAGGATGGATATATGGAACTGCATGGAAGATAAATTGCGTAAAGTAGAAAATTACTCTTTTGATGAAAGTAATATTGAAATGCTATCAGTATCAACCAAATCAACTGTGGAAATATTTAGGAAGCTGGAAACATTATTGCATAAACAATTGAGGCAGAGATGGGAGGTGAGATCATTAAATCAGTATGTAGAAAGGGGAATAGTTCCAAAGGGTTTACTCCTCATGAAGGATCCAGCATATGATTTAAGAGATGAAATGTTTGATGAGGAATGGTTTTCTTTTTTAAAAATACAATCTATTAATTTGATGAAAATGATAATAAAAAAAAGAACACAGATATGTGAAAATGTAACAGAAGAAATTAACAAATTAAAGAAAATAATAGAAACATTACCTCAAGATGAAGAGTTTAAAAAGTGGCAGACTCGTATATGTAAAAGTTTGAATGAACTAGAAAAAGAAATTATACACAAAAAAACAAAAAAGTTAAATAAAAATAAAAAAGAGGATAGTAATACTCACAAGGTGATGACACAACAGGAACATGCACTAGAACACAAAGAAAAAGAAAAATACACGCATAAGAAAAGGAATGATGAAAATGAGGGCACTAATATATATAGTATACCAGTTCACAATCGGTATGAACAATTATCTGAGGAAGTTTTTTTAGATCGTACCCCACCTCATTACAAGACACGGTCACACTGGATACGGGAACACACGGAGGGGAGAGAGAGTCAACAGAATTGGGGTCACGGATACAATCTGAGACACAGAGAAAGGGACCAGACGAGATATGGGTCGAGGAATCAATACGAAACACAAGAAATAAGGAGGGGACAGGCACTGAGATATCAGAATCACAAATATCAAGGGGATCACAGAGAAATAAGAGAAAACCACGTAGAGGACAGGGGAAGAGAAATCAACAGAAATTACAGAACAATAAAAGATTAATTGATAATACAGATGTAATAATTAATATAAGTAATTACACCCTTACAGAAGCACAAAAGAGTCTGCTCAATAAGGGTTTGAAATTTGCTCCATCAGCTCCCCTCAATAAATTCTCTGTATATATTGGTATTGAGAAATTTATGAGGAGATTATGTATAAAAAAGTATTTTTTAAAAAAAACCATGTGAGAGGATAATGATAAACACAGATCAATACCAACATTCAGAGTTGAAGCCTAAATCGAAAATGTATCCCAAATATATGATGGGCCAGGAATTGATAACATTTAGAAAGAATATAGAAATGGAGATTAGAAAAATAAAACATTCACAGAACAGTTATAGTAACCTTACAAGAAAAGAAATGGAAGCATTAAAACAGTTGGAAAAAATGGAGGAGATAACGATCCGCCCTGCGGATAAGGGGGGGGCGGTAGTAGTCCAAGACACATTATTATATATGGAGGAATGTAAGAGACAGTTAGATGATGTGACAACATATAAGAAATTACAAAAAGACCCAACAAAAGAGTATCAACAAAAATTAATAGAATTATGTGAAAGTGGTCGAAGGAGAGGTATACTATGTGAACAAGAATTTAAGTATATAATAGATACAGAATGCAAGATACCCCTCTTTTACACCATTCCAAAAATTCACAAAGATTCCACCAAACCTCCTGGACGCCCTATTATATCGGGGATAGGATCGTTAACGTCAAATTTATCCCAATATGTGGATCGGTTGTTACAACCTGTGGTGAAAACAACTTTTTCATATATTAAGGATTCAACACAAATTATTAATATGGTAGAAAATTTAGAGTATGATCCTGGATGGATCTTGGGCACTTTAGATGTAACTTCTCTGTACACAGTGATTAATCATACCCAAGGAATAGAAGCGATTCGAAATATGCTACAGGTGAGTGGAAATTTGATGGAGGAACAAATTGACTTCATCCTAGAAGGAATTTATTTTATACTTACTCACAATTACTTCTATTTTGACCAAAATTTTTATTTACAAACTACTGGCACCGCCATGGGTACCAGATTCGCCCCCAGCTATGCTAATCTGTTCATGTCCAGTTGGGAATTGGACAGTGTGCAGTCATGGCTGGGGAGCGGTCTGGTATCCTGGCGGCGCTTTATTGATGACATTTTTTTCATTTGGGATAAAGGAGAAAAGGAATTAGAGGAATTCATTGAGATACTAAATAAAAATGATAAAGGATTAAGATTTACACCTAAGATAAGTAAATCAAAAGTAGAATTCTTGGATCTTCTGATATATGTGATGGATAATAAGTTGATGTGTAGAACATATCAAAAGGAGGTGGCAAGAAATAGTTATATTCTTTTCACTAGTTGCCACCTCCCTAGATGGCTCACACATATTCCAGTAAATCAATTCCGACGTATCAAGAGGAATTGTACCCTTGATTCAGAATTTCAAAAGGAAGCAATTAAAATGAAGGATGAATTTAGGAGTAAAAAGTACCCTCAAAGCGTTATTGAAAAATCCTTTAAAGTAGTAGAAGATATGGATAGGGAAAAATTTTTTGTACCAAAAGATGAACAAGCTAAAAAAAACAATAAAGGAGAACAAGACATGATAAGATTAATACTCCCATTTAATGCCCAATATAAAAAGATAGAAAAAATCATAAAAAAATACTGGTATTTACTGTTAAATGATAAAATAATAGGAGATATGATCACTAAAAATCCAGTGATCACATATACTAGATCGACATCAATCAGCCTTAAAGTCGCCAATACGGTAAAACAACCAAGTAGAAATAAAAATAAAAATATGGAAAAAGAAAAAATAGGATGGACCAATTTAAAAGGATTTTATAAGTGTGGAAAATGCAATAATTGCAAGATAACATCAATTCAAAGAAAGACTAGTATAATAAGATCAACAGTAAACGATTATAAATGGGAGATTAGAGAGTTTCTTACATGTAGTACAGTTGGAGTCCTGTATGTGATCCAGTGCCCCTGCGGCAAACAGTATGTGGGAAGGACGAAGAGGAGCCTAAAAGAGAGGATTGCAGAGCATATAAATAATATACGCAAGGGATATGAAAAACACACATTATCCAAACATTATAAAGAATATCATAATAAGGATCCTAAAGGATTAATTTTTGCAGCGATTGAAAAAATAAAACCCCATTGGAGAGGTGGTAACTTCACTGCACAAATGTCTCGTGCTGAATCTAGGAGAATCTATGAATTTGGAACACTTATACCGCAGGGACTGAATGCAGATCTTGAAATCTTTGGTTTTCTGTGAGATGGGAGGACGGCCGGCAGTGACGGGACATCAGGGTGAACTGTAATTAGTATCAGTCCCCTGATCTCCCCTCCCAGCCGACCCTCCTCCCCACTCATCAATGAAGATAACTGATTATAATGCTTCCACTCCAATATGTTCATACAGTGACTGTATTAATGTGAAGTGTATAAGATATAAATGAAATTTAAACTATTATAGCATAGAAACCAGTAGAAAAGAGTAAAAAGAATGAAAAAACGCACTTGTATGAAAAACCGCAAGATGGTCGAAAAAAAACGCAATATAAACGCATTTTTGTATAATATATATATGTACATATTTTTTAAAATTTTTTAAGTTGTAGTGTCCTTTGAATATATTTTTAAAGGTTTTTTAGAAGTAAAAATATAGTAAGGAGAATGGAATATTATGAACAAATGTGATAGTATGGAATGTATAATGACTATCAGCTTGTAATCCAGGTGTTCATGATTTGGTTACTGGGGAGTTATATAAGATGTGGAAAATGAGGGCATAACATAACTACTGAGGAAGGTGCATGTAGCACCGAAACGCGTTTAGTTGTAATATTGCTCCTGAGACATTAATCACTCCACTCGGTTATGAGGAAAATCATCACCCCCCTACATAGGAGAAAGTATATGCGATAATATTGGATCTGCACTTTCTCATCCAAAGGAGGGGAGGAACGTCTTAGCACCCGGAACCTAACCCCTAAGGATTGCAGGGGAAGGTGAGAGACGGAACGTCCGTTACATACCGAGGTTGGAGAAGGTACGAGTTACCAAGTATACATCGCCATTAAAGTGATACCGCATGGTGGATTCATGCCGAGTTTGCATGTAAACCAGTGAAAGGAGTGACCAGATCAAACAGGTGGGGTAAGTGCACTACCCGGATACACCAAGCAACTAAAGTAACTTTATATCTGTTGTCAAAAAATACTTACCTTTATTAACCGAATGCGGCACCTTTATATGGCAACATCTGTGAATTAGAGAAGTAAATTCACTGAGTATTGGATATACCAACCAAAGGAATGTTGATTTTGTCTCTATACAAATCAAGAAAGAGGATCATATATACGTAGAGACTGTAAGCCAGACTATTCAACAAAGTTGCCAACAATACTAACTACTAACTGGCATACCACTTACTGTGTGATATATACGGACTTTTTATTACTATTTTTTTCGTTTTATTCATTATTTTTTTCGTTTTATTTTTATATATTTCTTAATATTGTTTTGTATCGGTATACATGTAAATTAAAATTTTTAATGCATTTCCATAAAGGGTGAGTGCCTATCATTTCTTTTTTCTACATTATTACTTCAAATATGGGTTGTTTTGGGTACCCATGATAAGAGCACCCTCTTAGTATTATCCATATCACTTATTGAGTGCCTCCAATACAAGTATATTTATATTTATGTTATGGCATTATGCCAGCACAGCACTCAAGTGCACGTTAAGCCTGCTCTGCCTGTGATCAGCCCCAGCACTGTACCCTGATAAACTTTGTATCATTTGCAGTCTGTGACACAAGTGCACTGTATTCTTCTCCTCCTGCACTGCATGTGAACTTCCCCAAACTTTTAAATGCACATATCCAACTGTTGTTTCCAATGTTTCAGTACTTTTTGCACAACTTGCTGTTCTCTAACAAGGAGCTTAACAACAAAATTCACAACGGGTGTTTGATCCATGAATCGCCCAATAAATTTTCTGGTTTAATTAGAATTGGTATTTAAACAGTCTTCATCATGCTGTTCATATTTTGACATCACGAGACCAAGAGGACACCTAACAATTGATCAACAGTAACTCGCCTTTGCGAGGCTTCAAGCAGGATGGTCTCAGACGGAAGTGGGCACTGAGCTTAGAGTGTCACAGAGTGTCAGCAGGTTGCAACAAAGATACAGAGAGACTGGAAGAGCCACAGAAAGGCATAGAAGTGGACGTCCTTTGGGCACATTCCACATTGATGACTGCTTTATTGTGAACAATGCCTTGTGAAAGCGGATGCTGAATGCCACCCAACTCCAGGCATATTTAAGGGAGGTGAGAGGCTCCGAAGAGTCACGTCAGACCATTTACATCAGTGTGGTCTGCGTGCTAGATGACCTGCAAGTGTACCTGATCATAGGTGTCATCGTCTTGCAAGAGCCAGGGAGCATCTACGCTGGATGAGCAACCAGTGGGCCTCAGTGCTGTTCACTGATGAAAGTCGATTCACACTGAGCAGAAATTATGGCCGCCAATAATGTTCGAGAGGTCAAGAAGAGTGCAATGCATCAGCATCAGGTGTGGGCAGGTGAATGGTACAGTGACAAGCCTATACTACTTGAATCACATCATAAATCCAGTCATTGTGTTTCTGCAATTTCATCTTAATGGATGACAATGCGCCTGCTCATTGAGTCTGCATCATTAGGGAACGGTTGCGAGAGACTGGGGTACCTCAAATGGAATGGCCTGTAGTTAAAAGGGTTGTCCTCTTTATATTGATGACCTAGCTTCAGCATGACCTATCCTCCCACCGATCAGCTGTTTGAAGAGAAAGCGGCTCTAATACGAGCGCTGCCTTCTCTTCATTGTTTACCTGCTCGCCCTCACAACCGCAGCAGTTAGCAGGTGTAATTACATTTCACTCACTTTAATGGGACTGTTCCTTCCTATTCAAGTGAATACTACAGAACTGTTCCATAGAAGTGAATGGGGTGGCTGAGATGTAATTACACCTGTTCACTGCTGAGGTTGAGACGATGAGCAGGTAAACAATGAAGAGAAGGCAGTGCTCGTACGAGCGACGCTTCCTATTCAAACAGCCGAAACCCCCACCGATCTTATATTGATGACCTATCCTGAATATAGGTTCTCTGTATAAATAAAGCAGACAATTTCTTTGAGGGAAGAATTCTAGGTGTTGTTTTTAGTTTTTTGTTCATTTCCTTTAATATGAGGACTTCAAACCCTCTAGTGAATAATTACTTCACAAACTGCCGTTTCCAAATATGTTCAGACCATTGCTTAGCAACAGATGGCGGTGACAAAGCTGAATGTCTAGGCACCCACCTCTGGAGAATTACAAAGTCAATTGCTATACCAGCCCTTACAGACCGGAAACATGGGAGCCAGCGAGGCCTCCTGCCTCCCACTGCTAGAGTAGGTATTTATAGGTAAGCATTTACTAATTTATTTCCTTTTGATGTTGCAATTTGGAAGAAAGAAGGGAAATGTTTTATTTCCCTACCAGGGATTACAGGAGCTAGCTATTTATCCTACTTTAGTGCCCAAAATAAGAGAAAGATCACATCAATCATAAAATATGAAAATCATAAACATAAATAAATGAAATATCCATAGATCTCACAGTGTACTGTTACTTAGAAAATGCTTATGGGATTTAAATTTCCTCTGAAAATTTCAGTTTCCCATTGGAATTATTCTTTAGTAATAGATTCATATGCTTACTACGTATAGTGCAGTCTGTGTGAGTTTGGACATCTACCTATTCAAAATAGTTCATAATAGTCACTGCTGAGGACATACATAACACTTCATGACTTTAGAGATGCTGGAATATGAGGGCTAGAACTTAGACCTTGGTAGATCTTGATGGGGAGCAGAATGAATCGTTTTACTTCTTGGTTCTGTGTGTCTGTAAGGAAGAGGTAGGAGGGAAGAAACTGCAAGTGACATCAGGAAGAAATATGCTATGCTATAGAGGAGATCACTGCATGTAACAGCAGTGGTCTCCTCCACTAACAAGCAGACAATTTCCGGAAAGGAAGGCTTTCCTCCCGCCTACTACATTGCTGTATGTACGTAATACAGCCTCATGACCACCTAAGAAGTTGAGCAGTTACACATCTTAACTTCCCTTGCACTTGATCAGAAGAACATTTGTCAACTCTGTGACTCAACCATTTACAGTAATCCCAAACATGGAGATTATTGATCTATTTAGTTCTGGCGAATATAAGAAGATATGTGCATGCATAGGCATAAGTGGCATGTGTGAACTCTGCACATCTTCTTAATTTTTATGATATGTTGTATGTCATGGGCTCTGCTAGGGGCATGCACAGGAGAGTAGAGGTCTATACTGTGCAGGAGCACCATTACTGACTAGATGCACAGGAGCGAAATTTCAAAGAGCAGGTGGATGTCTATCAAGAACTTGCAGATGCGGCCCTGCAGGAAAATTGTAATCACGTTGAACTCACCTCTGGTCACATAAAGAAATTAGAACTCGCCTCTTGTCATTTACATATAGGGCAAGCAAATTTTAGCAATAAATTATGTAGTAAGGGGGCATGTGACAAGGGCAATTTGGGCTCATCAGCTAGATAATGATAAGTATAAGCAGAACCGGCTTTTGTTTGTGGAGGGGGTTAAAGTGGGCAACAGGGTCATATTAAGAGGCACAGAGATCAAGAATCAAAACTGGCATAGGAAACACCAGGGTTGATAAATTGTCTCCCTTCTAACTTGCCCCTCAAAGGAGAGTGTAACAGAGATGAGCATTTTTTAGCTATTGTTGGGGATCTCAGCACTCCAGCCCTCACCTATCAAAACTTTTGACGTCACAATGACATGATATTTTTTGGGAAAGTCACTTAAAGAGGACCTTTCACCACTCCTGACATGCCTGTTTTAATAGTTTCATGCATTCCCCATGTAATAACAATTTTGGAACATCTATTCTTATGGCTCTATGTTCTGCCATTCCTTTATTATTTCTACCAGAAGTTATGAATAATTGCTAACAGTCTGCAGTAAGGGTACAGAGGGGAGGTAACCAGTTGGGGGTGTGTACCTGCACAGTTTGAAAATGGCAGCACTGATTTAATAGAGTCAGACTGTGCAGGGACACCCCCAACCCTTACTGCAGGCTGCTAGCAATTCATTCATAACTTCTAGTAGAAATAATAATGGAACCGCACAACCTACAGACATAAGAATAAATGCTCCAGGATTGCTATTAAATGGGGGATGCATGAAGCTATTAAAACCGGCATGTCAGGAGTGGTGAAAGATCCTTATTAAAGTTAGGTGTCAGCCTAAGACCTAGTGAAAATCATGTAAGTCAACAATGTTCACTGTACTTCTCCTTCTGTTAGATGGGGACAAGGACATTTGTCATACTCATCCTCCAAGAGCTCATACCAATCTGTCCTTTCTGTAAATATATTTTCAGGATATCAGATTCCTGCATCTCTGCAGGAAACCGCACAAATATAATGAAATGATTTGTTCTTCTGCTCCGAGTGTTATACAAGTAAATTGCTGCAATGTGGTTATATTCATAAGATGCAGACAACAATACAAACCTTTGTAATGCTTTGTAATGACAATTTGACTGGATTTGTATAACAGCATGATTTGTGTCTGAATGGATTGTCTTTGTGCTATCTGGCGTTACTACAACAAGAGAACTTTTTTGGTCTAATTAGAATAGCATGTGATAGTCTATACACTACACAGGATAGTCTACACAGGAAGAAAGACAAACCATGCTTATACCCTTCTTTTCTGATTGCAAGATGATTGCACAGGCCCTGTCTGGTAATGCTTCTCCAAACTGAATATCTGAATATCTGGAAGCATAAGAGTTAAAATGCATTTTTAAAAAAAATAAATACGTGATGACTGAATAGGGAATATATACTTGCAGAAAGCATTTATCATAGGGCCCTGTCAAACTGTCACTTTGTTTCTTCTGTATATCATGTAATTCTAGTTAACCTCCCACTCATAGATCCCTGGGATGCATATGCAACATCAAAGTGAATATGAAGTGCATTAGTGTGATAATAAAACATGCAAAACTGGAGGCATTTAAGGATTAATAGGCTAAAGTAACAGATTTGTGCATTTTAAGAGCAAAAGTACAGTACATTTTAGATCATAATGAGATACAACAATTTCTATCAGTACAATTAAATTGTATTATAAAAAAAAAACTTACTGCACCAAGTGTAAAGATTTAATTTCTAAATCATTGCCTCTAGTCCAGAACTTTATCTTAGTGATCCTAGGACAGTGATGGTGAACCTTTTAGAGACCGAGTGCCCAAACTGCAACCCAAAACCCACTTATTTATCACAAAGTGCCAACACAGCAACTTAGCCTGAATACTTAAATCCAATATAGTATATCTTCCATGTACTTTATCATTTAGCTATAATAGCCTGCCTACAATCAGTGCACTTCCTGTGCCGTTCATAGTGTGCCATGTGCTGGTGAATGGCAGGAGAACTCTAAGGCATATTGGTACGCCATAGACTTTTTCCAGGGTGCGGGTGCCCACAGAGAGGGCTCTGAGTGCCGCCTCTGGCACCAGTGCCATAGGTTCGCCACCACTGTCCTAGGATATTGAGCAAGTAATATAGCTTTCATTTGCTTATTATTAATTAACATTTAGTATGCATAAAATACTATGCACACCAGCGGGTGCTGACTATCTTTGTATTACCTCAACTCCAGTATACCCAGTATAATGTTCCACTATATAATATGACATAAGACCAAAATAGTAATATATTCCACTATACCATTTCACACACCATTGTATATCAGTATACATTACCCAGAGCATACAACCTAACATTCCTGAATGAGTACCAAACAGGAGGAGCTCTACTGTCTTGCTCTCACTGGAGGGCCTGCTCTGCAGCACAAGGTGTCCTCTCATGGTGGCCCCAGGAGTGGCTGCAGAGATGAAGAAGTGATTTGCACACGGGTGTAAAAAATGATGGAATGATCCATAATTAGCCAGGACTATGGACTATTCTTTTATTAATACCTTGTAAAGTCCTGCGGAAGGTGATGTTAACATGGGGTCCAGACTATATAGACATAATGGACCTGCTCCAGATAAACAGATCTATGCATTATTCACCCCCATTCCAATAAAATATGACAGTCACAATACATGTCTACTCTAATCTATACATGATGGCCTTTATGATGGTTTAATAACAGGTAATGCACTTGGATATTGGCTTCTCACCGAATACTGAAGTATTGGTGGTGGTCCAAAGCGACACTACCATTCCTACACCCTGCTACTGTCTCTAACAGGTTAACAAATAATGTCATCTGCATATTTATTACAGGTTCTCCTACATTGTGCATTCATAATATTGATATGAAACAGTTATGTTCATGTACTGTGCCTCATTCGCTAGCAGGTGACAGTGTATCTGGCAGAGAGAGAGAGAGAGAGAGAGACCTTTAGATGGAATGGAACTTACCATCACATTCTCCCCCTTTTGGATAGAAGTGGGCTAGTCCTGTTTCCTACCAAGGGAGGTGTCGCATGAAGCTATAGTTAGTTGTAGTGTAGTGTTGGAAGCAGATGAGTGAAGATGGTTCAGTGAGGGAAAGGCCGCCCCTCCTCCAGAAGGAGTCCTTAAAGGGAGGCAGCAAATAGAGCACCATGACTCCTTACAGATATGGACAGAGTATCACAAGGGGATCAACAGCCAAAGGCACCCGGCTCAAAAGGTACCAGAACAGTCATAAAGTCCAGCTACCAATCTGAAGCCTGAGTTTAGCACAGCCCAGAGAGAAAGCAGAATATCCAGGTTTGCCTGCCAGTTTACCCCAAAACCTTCTGGATTCAAGAGAAAGACCAAATATTGTCTGGATGCAAGTTTATTCAAATAAAGCTGTTTAACTTTATAAAGTCTGGACTCGACTTATTCTCTACCTTCTACAACTCTCCCCTTTATTGCTTCAAAGCCTAACCCTGGGTAGCGACGGTATCCAGGTAGGAGCACCCTGACACACAAAACTACTAAGGCCGCAACATACCATTCGGCAATTTCTAAAAACCTGTGGCACGCTCAGCCCTGGGGGCAGCACGTTGCAGAACCGGGAGTAGGCTTAAAAATGGTTTCAATGAGAGACTGAAACATGGCTGGTACATTGGATTAATAATTTTCACATTCATTTGGATTTTCTGGAGTGCTGATTCTTTTCTTGGATATGGCCACAGCATAAGGGGTTTGGTGTCCAGGCCCCTGAAGCTTTACACCCACATTTAGGATTTTCTTTGACCGTGCTGCTCCGCTGCTTAAGTAATTTCATGGGAATGGTGGTTGTTTACATCCCTACCAATGCAAATGTCTATGCACATTGCTCATCCATATGGAACAGTATATGATGCAAAAGGGACAAAGTAGTGCCCCAGTCTACCAGTCCTTTAGCCCTGCTCAGAAGAATCAGCACAATTCAGTCAGATGAAAAACATATAAAATGACATAGGTTTCTTTCACTATCATGCATTGATCTTGCATCGCCATCAGGTGCCATCTAGTGGTTAAAAGAAAAAATGCAAACTACTACATTGTTTATGCTGGTAGGTTGGTTTTATCTGAGCAAAATTTATTATAGTACCAAAGTCTATTTAACCATTGCACGCCATAATGAAAGTAATGCGGCAGAAGAACAAAATACAAGCAAAGCACATGATTGTGTCTCATGATTCAAGATTGCTTATGAATCTCCAGGCACTAGCCATGTTTCAATGCAGTTTGGAAGATCAAGGCCAAATCATTTTTTTCAGAAACTGTTATGAGTTGACTAACAATGAAATATCATTGGTATATTGTTTTTCTATAACGGCGTGTAGGATAAATACATCTACATTTTAATAGCTTGGACATTACAGTAAAAATTACGTATATTTCTTTATTCAGAGGAGAAAAAATGCAATGCAACTGCACTCGGCAAACCAAATAAAGAACAAAAATGCCATAGTTATAGAAAATATTCTGGTGCTAATGTTAATCTTAAATTTAGTAAATTTAAGATTCTTGTCAAATACATTTTGTACAAAATTATTTGGGCCCGTCTGCCAAATGTCAAGGCGATCTCTGTAAGATGGGAACCTAACATTAAATGCTACCTGTTATGTGCCACATTGGCTACCATAAAATTCAGGGAGTGCAGGTACTACATGCATGCTGGGTCCACTCTGCTTTTTATCATTTTTGGTGCCAAAATGGCCTCCATTCAATCCAGGGAATGCAGGTACCCACATGCATGCTGAGCCCACTCTATACCTCTTCTGTTGCCAAAAGGCTTCCAGTGAGTGCAGAGAGCAGGCTACAACTTTATACTTACACTGATTAAAATCAGCCTATGGGGCAGAGAGGCTGATCAGGAGTGCACTACTAAATGGAGTAGCCACACCTCCAGTACAAGCTATAATGAAAAAGGGTCAGTCAGCACATCCCAGTGTGCAGGTGCACACTGCCATGTCTAGATACACAAAGGAAAAAAAATACAATGCAACAGCACTCTGCAAACCAAACAAAGTACAATAATGCCATAGTAATAGAAAATATTCTGGTGCTAATGCTATGCTTATTTTGTGAATTTTGAGATTCTTGGCAAATGCATTTTTCTTTGCAGTTTGTACTGGAGGTGTAGCTACTCCATTTAGTCGTGCACTCCTGACCAGCCTGTCTGCCCCATAGGCTGATTTTAATTATTGTAAGTATAAAACTGTAGCCTGCTCTTCCTGCACTCACTGGAAGCCTTTTGGCACCAGGAGAGGTATAACGTGGACTCTCATTGCATTCATTGGAGGCCATCTGGCGCCAGGAGAGGTATAGGGTGGGCTCGGCATGCATGTTGGTACCTGCATTCCCAGGATTGAATGGAGGCCATTGTAGCATTAAAAATGATAATAAGCAGCATGTATGTGAAACCAACACTCCCTGAATTATATGGTAGCCATTGTGGCACATAACAGGTAGCATTTAGTGTTAGGTTCCCATCTTACAGAGATCGCCTTGACGTTTGGCAGACGGGCCCAAATAATTTTTTTCAAAATGTCTCAAATTTTTTTCTTCAAAGAATCTCAAATTTACAAAATAAGCGTTACATTTGCACAAGAATACTTTCTATTACTATGGCATTTTTGTACTTTATTTGGTTTGCAGAGTGCTCCAGCATTGTATTTTTTTCTCCTCTTTGTTTCTAGCCACGGCAGCATGCCCCTGCACATTTGGATGTGCTGACTGCTCCCCTTTTTCTTTTTTTCTTTATTCATTCATTTTTATATGTAAAATTGGGAAAAAGAGTGATTTTTTATTTTTCAAAAGCAATTTTTTATGTTTTTTTCTTAGGAACCCTAGGGGATTTGAAAATGCCATACCATATATACAGTAGCTTACTATGACATTATATAGGGATTTTACAGTCTTTCTATTAAAGGGGTATTCCCATCTAAGCCCTATCATTCTGCAGGTCACCTCAACAGCAGGCACTTATCCTCTGAATATGTTTAGCAGAAGTTCCTCACTCTTTCGAGATATTTATCCCTCTCCAACCAAATGTTTATCGATTGTTGTCAGGTGTTATGGCTACCGCCATGCTCTATCAGTAGTGCCTGTGATTGCTCAGTGGAGTCTCTTCTTGCATCTGGTGGCCTGGAACGTGCCAACCCACGCATGAGCCCATGGCCCAGCCAATGCTCTGCCCATCTATTTCCCTTAATGTGAGAGCTCCAGGGCATGTGCAGTAGCTCTGAAGCTTCTCAATAGATCAGCATAAAGGTCCTAGAATGACGATGCTGTTAATAAATCCTTCTATTAGCAGCATCAAGGACGGCGCACATGTAGGATAGTGGCTTGATGACATCTACAAGGTTGCGTCTTCTTGTACTATCAGTCCCATCCACTAAAGATGCAGAAAATAGTGATCTGTGCTGCTTAAGGAGAGGTTAGAAGAAGAGATAGGACCATGGCTATAAACCCTGCAGCAGGCCGGTAAGCACTTCATGATTTTGCAGTTGGGGCATGGTGCCACCTCTCCCTGAATAACTGCTCAGATACTATGGTCTGTTGAAAGGGGTTGAAAGACTTAAGTCTCCAGTCTCGGTCACTGTGGGCAGGTGTCAGCTGATAAACACAGCTGGCACCCACTTTTTATAGTTCCCTGGCGCAATTATACTGTAAATGTATTGTATATGTCGAATAGGGGTTAATATCTTTTCACACCTTGACATAACTGTACATCCAAGGTGCACTAGGGGTGTATGGAGCAGACTTATGAGCTACCATATGCAGCAGGTGCCGACAGTGACTGGGATCAGAGATAATTCTGATCCTTGTCATTTAAACCCTAAGATGTCATGATTAATAGCACCACCAAATGTGAGAGGTTAGTAAGAGTCTGACCTTTGATCAGCACCCCCTGCGGCAAAATCTCCCGGTGCTGATTGGCTGCTATGGCAGCATGAGTCCTTGTGAAGATTTTTAGGCTTCATACTATAGCAAAAGAATATCACTGCCTATAATAGGCGCTAAAAATACTAATGCTTTATTAGGAATATCATTAAAAAGAAAAAAAAACACCCCCAAAACCTATAGGCAAAATAATGATAAACAAAAGAAAAAATACACACTCCAGGCCAAAGCCAGAAGAGGAATATATGGCTCAAGCAAAGTGGTACATAGTTCTTAACTGGTCTGAGAGCAAGTGATAGAGACACCTACATACACTTCCAAACCACCCTGCAATATGAGGACGTCTCCTAAAACACTGGGGAAGTCACTGCCCTGCCTGACTAATGCATCCCAAACCACTGTCCATGTTACAGCCTTTGGGGGTGTAAGACTGCTCCAATCTCAGGAGCGCTCAAAACAACTCCCCACGGGCCTGGACAAAGGAGGGAATACCGGAAACTAAAAAGCCTGCAAAGGAGACTCCGCTTGTATGGTTCAACGCGTTTCTACACAAGGTGTCATCAGGAGCCCAATAGTGCAATAGTGACAAGTAAGTACATCGCGACCACACTGGTGCTATGTGGTGCGGCGTGCAGCACTGGTTCGCCTGTTATAGGCAGTGATATTCTTTTAGTTATAAGGACACACACCTTGTATACATTTCTCCATGATTTTTCAATGCTATAGCAGCATGAGGCCTTCTGAAGGCTTTCAGGCCTGCCATAGCAAACTTTCTTTTAAGCCCTGCCTGCAGCAGGGTTTTCCCAGTTTAAAAAAATAAATGATAAAAAGTTAAAGGGATTTTCCAAGATTTAGATACTGATGACCAATCCTCAGGATAGGTTATGAGTATCTGATCAGTGGGGTTCCAACACCCAGGACCACTTTGAGAAGGCACTGGCGCTCCTGTGAGTCTCAATGCCTTCTCCGTGCTTACTAAGCTTAGCGCCATACATTGTATAGCGGCTGTGCTTGGTATTGAAGTGGATGGGGCTGAGTACGATACCTAGCAGGAACACTGGTGCCTTCTCAAACAGCTGATCAGGGGGGTCTTGGGTGTCAGACCCCCACCAATTAGAAAGCCCCTTAAAACATTACTGGTAAAGCTGTATCTAAAGATGTCCAAACTAAAACTATTTAGTGTACACTTTTAGTATGCAAGAATACGACGACCCAAAAATATGTATTTTAAAGGTCTTTTTTTTTTTAAATAGTAAAGCAGAATAAGGGCCCATTCACACGACCGTGTGAATGGGTCCGCATCTATTCCGCAATATTGCAGAATAGATGCGGCCCCATTCACTTCTATGAGAGCGGGCAGCCACGGCACAGAGCTGCCGCGGCTCCGCGTAAAAGAATAGAACATGTTCAATGGGGAGCCCGGCCATGTGTTCCGAACATTGCGGAACACACGCCGGGCGGCACCCATAGTGTTGCGGGTCCGCATTTTTGCGGACCCGCAATATTACAGTTGTGTGAATGGTCTCTTAGGGTATCATGTCCTTTTAGTACAGAATGAGCATCATAAAAATGAATCGAAAAACAATTGGTGGAAAAAAATATAAACATTTCTTTAGTGTCATGTCCCTATATGAAATAGGCAGATCCAAAGTCAAAATTCATGCTGGCTATGATAAAAAGCTATCAGAACACAGAGCTTTGCAGCACAGGAAAAAGACAAGCTAGAAGAGGCTGTGTAATGCTTTGGAAAGACTTCTGCCATGAAAACTTGGATCCTGACATGCTTTGATGTCTACCACCTACCTAAACATTATTAGAGAACAAGTATACCTATCATGGCAACAGAATTCTCTAATGGTAGTGGCCACTATCTGCAGGATAATGAGCCATGCCATACTGTAATACACCTTCAGAGGTCTTGTGGAGTCCATACTGTCATGCTAAAAAACATGCATTTAATGTAATTTTTTTTTTTTTTTATGGATTGTCATATGTCTCACATATTCCCCCGAAAAACATCATCTATTGGCCATTTATCCCCATAGGTTTTTATCATCTGCTCTGATGTAAGGTCACCTCTTATTACAACCACTAGGCTTTTGGTTATGTCTCTTCCTTTAGGATTTTCCATTGATATTACGTTATGTGGATTTGTGGCTAATCCTGTGGCAGAAGGAATTTTATTACAGCTGTATGTGTAAAATAAGAGACCACACTACTAAATCATTTATTATCCAAGTGTTCAAATGATGTCATAAAAGAAGACACTGACACGATGAATAGAATCTAATAGTTTTTATTCCTAGCGATTATTAAATTTTTACTAATTTACCATCCAGGACAATTTAAGATTTACTGCATAATAAGGTGTGAACCAGACGAAGGCGAAACATAACCCCCTGTGGGGGAAAAAATTCCTTCCTGACCCCAAGAATTGGCGATCGGCTAATCCCTGGTTCACTGCAGTGATGACCCTGGATGGGGGCCCTGTCACACATATAAACCTATAACAGTCTATATTATATCTTCTATCTTATATATAATCTATCTTATTTAATATCTATAGTATTATCGATATACAAGTTATAAAGCAGATAATATAAGAAATATCTGTTATTATTCTGCTTTATAACTATTTTATATACTTATTCTATCTTATAGCTAAGGTTTATCTTACACTCCTAGTTTGTATATATGCTCTATACTACAATTATACCACTAGAACTAGTAAAAAAAAAATGTTTTTTTTTTTTTTTTTTTTTTTTTAAATCTAATCTCTAGATTATCTCTATGCTCTATATATCATATTATATCTTAAACTGAATATTCTAAATCGGTAGATATATATTTATTTTAGGCTCGGCACACATTACATTTTTGTCTTATGTTTAACATATACAGAAAACATGTATATCAAATAGATGCCTCAGACTAATGACACACAGTGGCATCATCACCATAAAGTGTAATTGTAACAAAAATATATATATATACTTTAATGTACAGGATATGTTCTTTAACGGGACCCTGCAAGATGGAAAAGCGAAGTATATTACACTTTTACATTCTTTTTTTTCTCTAATATATACATTAAACAAGGCAAAACTGTGAACTGAGCTCTAAGCTTCATGTACACGACCTTATCTGTCCTGCAATCTACTAATCAAATATCTGCAAAATACTGATGTTGTCCATGTGCTATCCACCTTTTTTTTGCAGACCCATTGACTTCCGTGTATTTGTGGTGCATATTTTGCGGATGTATTCTATCTTTTTGTAGAATGGATATATGGATGTAGAAGGCGCACGGATGATCCATCTGCTTTCTGTATCCATATGTCTATTCTGTAAAAAGATAGAAAATGTCTGTAATCTGAAGACCATGGACCTATTGATGTCACAGAGTCTGCAAAAATGGCTGATTCAACACATAGACAATATCTGTGTATTGTGGATTCCCAATTTGTGGACCACAAAAAGGATATAGTCGTGTGCATGAGCCCTTATCCCAATTTTAAAGCTATCAAATATATTTTTTATCTATCTTTCTTATATCTATCTATATCTTTCTTATCTATTTATGATATTTATCTAATCTATGTTATATCTATATCATTTATCTACCTTAGTTCTATCTTATGACTATCACATATTGTCTATCTTTCTACCTTTCTATTTTTATCTTAGATCTGAATGAACATATTGTTCACTATTTAGAAATGGATTTGCCTGAATGAACTTTTACTGTGAAACAGTAAAAAATCTAGAGCTCTGGTGACCACCAGCAATTCTCCCCGAGTCAGGCACTAGATAGGTGAGGTAGAGCTCGATGTTACAATCTCTACTTGTAGATTATAATAACCTCCAACAGGAGCGCCAGAGAGGGAGCTATTTAACTGATATATTACTAGAGATCAGGTGAACTGTAGTTCTTTTTACTAGGATTTGAATAAAAAAGGTTTTAAATGTTAATTCAGGCAGGTCTATTTTATATCTTATTTATTTTATTTCTATGTAAATAACTTATATTTCTTTATGATCTTATAGATACTATTAAACTACTATTTTGTACTTATCTTAAATCCTACACATATATATCCCAAATCTCTTTAAGGTGGTTTTCTTGGTAGATTTAAAAATAAAATCTGAAAATATTATAAATAACAAAGGACCATTTCTCACCTACACTGCCATACTGATGATCGGTGAATGGGCCTTTCCTAGGATTTCTAGCAAAGGAAAGAACAGTAGGGACCAAAACTGCGTTGGAATGGCAGCTATGGAAGATCTGAAGTAAAGATTCTTTGCTATTAACAATATTTTCTGTCCCATTTATTAATCTACCCAGAAAACCGCTATAAAATTCCAGTTTTTAAATTTTTATATCATTTTTTAAACTATTTATGAAAGAAATATAAGATATATTATAAAACCTATAACTCCGAAGATAAAAAAAAAACCCTGGTCTTTGCCCTTAAAAACCTTACTGGAAGCAGAACCCGGTGCAAGATTTTTTTTAAATCTACATTTAAAGGTATTAAAAATAACAAAGACTCAGACTGATCCCTGCCACTGCTCTGGTACCTGAGCTAAACCAATCACATTGGGGTTGACCCACCTCACCCGTTAATCGGAGGGGATGGCAGTTCCTAGCAGTTCTGGTGTGTTGAGCAGGGACCAGAAGTCCAGAGCAGTGGAGATCAACGCTGCAGGAGAATGGCAGCGGAGGGGCATTGGTGGAGGTAAGCAGAAATTCTTTGTTATTTTAAACATCTTCTACCTGTCATGTTGAATGACATATTTAAGCCAAATGTAGCATGCTATAGAGCAGGAGCATGTATATACTTATATATATATACATTCCTGCTCATTCTGGGCTTTGAAGTCAAGCGGGTTGTCCTATCAGTGATTGACAGCTATCTCTGTATACACAGTCATAAAGGGAAGGCTGTCAATCACTGATAGGACCGTCTCCTGGACTTCAGAGCCCAGAATGAGCAGGAATATAAATCAATGAAATATAAGTTATACAGAATCTTTTCATATAAAACAATATCAATCTGCTCAGCCCCTTCTGCTTTATAACATGCTACCTGCAGACTGCACTGCATTTTTTATAATGACAGGTTGTCTCTGAAATCTGTGCAGTAAACCTAAATTTTTAGTTTTAGTTTTTTTCACATAAACTTACTATACCTAAGAAAAGAGAAAAAAGGTGAGT
Organism: Rhinella marina; assembly: GCA_900303285.1. NCBI lineage: Eukaryota > Metazoa > Chordata > Amphibia > Anura > Bufonidae > Rhinella > Rhinella marina. The sequence continues at coordinate 427,893 of ONZH01002825.1, forward strand.
TATATAAAATCATATATTTTAAATAATACCTCTAACTCTGCATATAAAGGGAGTAATCCTGGTCTTTGGCCATCTCATAATCCTTCTTACCGAGAAGTAGGAGATGGAAGAAGATATTTCTTCTCCTTCTATTTCTAATTATGTTAAAAATAACAAAGAATCATTCCTCACCTATACCAATCCCCTGACACTGCTCTGTTACCAGCTGCTCTGTATGTCCTGTCCTGGCTAAACATCCCAGAAATGCTAGGAATGACCTGATAGGCCAAGGACTTGCCTTAGGGGGTGACCTGCCTTAGCCTATGATTGACTGACTATCCTAGTATTTCTGATGTGTGAGGCTAGGACAGGAAATGCGGAGCAGTGAGGACTGAAGCATGGATTGTATGGCAGCTTTGGGGGATCACTGAAGGTATGTAGTACTTCTTTGTTTTTTTGAACATCTTTGGCCCATTTTAAATCTACCCAGAGTACTCCTTTAGATTAAAATGTTTTCTTTAACACTAAACTTACCTTATCTAAGAAAAGAGTTCTATAAATAACTATGAACTAAATAAATTCTATAACTCTGTGGAAGAAAGAAGTGATCCTGGTCCTTGCCCTTCTTATCATCCGTCGTACTGGAAGGCAGGACCCAGTGCAAGATGTTTCTTCTCCATCTACTTCTTGGTCTTCATCTCCATTTCCCTCTTCACTTTCTTCCTCATCACTTTCTTCACTGTCCTCTTCTTCTTCTTCTTCTTCTTCCATTTCTTCTTGATCTTCTTCATCCTCATAATCTTCTTCATAACTTTCTTCCGCTTCTGTATCTTCTTCCTCATCAGCTTCTCCATCTGACTCATATTCTTCTTCATCCTCTTCCTCTGTATATGACTCCAGTGAAAGATGCTCCTACAAATATAATTCAATCAGATTAAATACTGTAAGATCTACCTCATGCATTACTAAAGTAACTGCCACATTGACAATGACCTCAGCAAAATGATTGCACCCCATGTAACTGCTCAATATTATAACATATGAATGATAAATAAATCTTATTCATCCTATGGATGGATTGTATAGGATATTATTTTATGAAATAAATTCATTTCACCAGCTAATGGAGGATAAATACAGATCTATATAAAATATTGGCACATTTTCAGTGTTTGATTCCTAATGCAGCATTTCGCATCACTTACTTCATCCAAGGAGATCCTGATGCCATCGTCCAGCTTCATGAAGATGGGCTACAATATAACAGGTAAGAATTACTTCCTCTCTCACTGTTATTACCTACATTCTTAAGGAATACTTTACAATGTAGAGAAAACAAGGCTCTTACCCCGTCCTCAGAATCCTCCTTGCCGTCTTCATCCTTATTGACAGAAAAAGATAAAACAGACTGTAAATAACCATATCTATTAGATTTTCTGAGGGGTAGATCTATCTATCTATCTATCTATCTATCTATCTATGAAATACGATACCAGACACATCCCATGGACTCAGAAAAAAACATTTATTTTAATTTAACACTGGACAACACCATTCAAGTTTTCTGTTTTAAAGGCGTTGTCTCATCATATGTCTTCCTTTTTTGGCTCATAGAGGGGGATATATTCTCAGCCTGATAAAACGTTTAAAAATACAAAAGTAATAAATCTTTATTAAGACCAATTTGCTAAAAACCGGGAACACCCCTTATTCAGTCTCAAACAGGCAAACCGGAAACCATCTGTGCATAGATGGTCTCTATTAATGCCATCTGCACATACTGATTCCAGAAAAGGAATTTATCTGTGAGACTGCATTGATTTCTGCCAGTGAGCCCAAATCTCCCGCGAGCAGTGCACAAATCGCCACTCAAATCAGGCACTAAGAACCCTAGGTTTTTCCCCAAAGTGTAACCTCCTGGTGTGGATCAGGGATCTCTCTGGAGGTGGGGACCTTTAGCTTGGTGCTGAGGCAAGGGGTCTTAAATAGTACAGATTACCCCTTACGACTGCCTAACAAAATCTAAAGTGTAAAATGCTCGCTCCACACGTTTCTGCGTGGCCAGACATTACCATGATTCATCAGGAGCGAAATTATTGTCACCAATTATAACATTGTGTCTGCACTGTAGCATGCTAGCCTAGGCGCTGTGATGGCTGATAGGCATATTTCAGACGTAGATTGCGGTGTAACAGTTAGTTGCGCTGCAGTCTATGACTTCTCCCCGCTCATGGCAGGTCTAAAAAAGTGGGCGTGATGTGGGATGGAATGGGGACATCTCATTTACCATTTTCTACACCTGAAACAAGTATGAATGTAAGACAGCTCGGAAACTATGTTATATTTAGAAGCAGCGCTAGATATGCCTACGCCTCTTCATAACTTCAGCGATCCACCACCAGTGATGGGGCTTTATTAAAGGGGTTTTCTGGGTTCAGAGCTGAACCTGGACATAACCAGCCTGCCTGACAAGAGCATCAGAGCATTTCATGCTCTCCTTTGCCTTGTGCTAAATCCCGTAGGGGAAAGGCATTTTGCCCAGTTCAGGTGACGAACTGGGCTCTACCAGAGGGAGGCTTCTGCCCAGCAGTGAGCCTGGTGACGTCACCGGCACTGATGGGCGGGTTTTAGCGCTGTTTAAGCTGCCAGGCGGAAGCCTCCGTCCAGCAGTGTGTTTGTAAATAAAAGAGCCCTTGCCCTGCGCGATCCAGCGCAGAGCAAAGGAACGCATCGGAGCATCAAATGTTTCGATGCTGTTGTCAGGCAGGCTGTCTGGGTGAAATCCTGGGTACGTCCAGGTGCAGCTCTGAACCCGGACGACCCCTTTAAGATCGGTGTCTAAAACGCCAGTATTAATAAATGTGTCCCATTGTGCTTTAAAATAATTATTTGTAATATCACTTACGTAGCATTCAAGGATCTTCAGTCCATCTTCTCTTCTCTGTCCAAACGGGAATGAATATTGGAAAAAATAAGTTATTCAGAAATTAGAGATGAAAATGATTAAACTGCTGTCCATGTAACAAATGAGCAGATGTAGTATACTACATGAGGAAACCTGATAAACCCAGATAAACCAGTCAAAGAGATCTGTCCCAGAACTGATCACACACTCCTTCTGGTCTACAATGGTGTAGACAGATACAATTCCAACACAACTAGTTATAGTGGGGGCTGGGGGCAACCGCTGCTTCTCTTACCTCAGCCAGCTACCTAAACCCACCTCCCGCTGCCTTCTTCCTGGCGGGTCCGGCTGGTAAACCTGAGGCACTTCAGGCACCTTCCCCTATTAGCCCACAGCCAAACCTGTTGGTTGACTCTGTTTTTCCACACCCACTGCCATAATACAATTTATTTCCTTAGATATTCACAAAGACATGAGACAACCCATTAAAACCGGTACAATTTGTGATCAAAATCTAATGGCTATTACCCCTGGATATACAATTTTATGTGAGAAATATGAATATCTGCTGATAACACTTACTTCTTCCTCAAACATTCGCAGCATCTCTCTCATGTCCTCCATAGCAGTGACCTAGAACACAGCATATTCTACTTAGTAAACTAAATATTAGTGATGAATTATATCTATAAATTATATAAAACATAATTATATTACCTAATAGTGTATCAAATGTGAGTTCTCTAAGTAACAATCTAAATGTTAGGGTAAAGGTATATTCATATGGCAGGAAGCTTAAGGGTGCAATAAATTCAAATGGCAAATTTTCTATGTGGATTTTTATCATGTTTTTTCATGTATTTTATGGAATCTGCCTACAATCTGCCCTGCATTACTGTTAGTGGGAAATCGTATAATGCTTATTGCTTTGGAGAATTAATGAATGGGGACCCATGGATGCGGAGCGGCTGTGGACCCATTCATTTCAATGAGGACACAGAAGATGCGGACTAGGCTGTCTGAATGATCCCTAACACTTAGGGGCCACAGAGAGGGCATTATTACAGTGAAGGGGGCACAGAGAGGGCATTACTACAGTGAAGGGGGCACAGAGAGGACATTACTACTGTGAAGGAGGCACAGAGAGAGCATTACTACTGTAAAAGAGGCACAGAGAGGGCATTACAACTGTGTAGGGGGCGCAGAAAGGGCATTACTATTGTGAAGGAGGCACAGAGAGGGCATTACAACTGTGAAGGGGGCACAGAAAGGGCATTACTACTGTGAAGGAGGTACAGAGAAGGTATTACAACTGTGAAGGGGCACAGAGAAGTCATTAATACTATGACTGCACAAAGAGGGCATTACTACTGTGATGGGGGCACTTAGAGGGCATCACTGCTGTTACATTGGCTCAGAGAGGGCATTACTACTGTGAAGGGGGCATAGAGAGAGCATTACTACTGTGAAGTGGCACAATGTGGGCCTCACTTCGGTAAGTTGGAAAAATGAAGGCATAACAACTGTGAGGGGCACAATGTTTTAAAGTATGAGGGGGTTACCAGAGAAAAGACAAAGTCAAATTGATTTTTTCAATGGTTTTATTTAGGTGTGTGTGTGTGGGGGGGGGGGGGGGGGGGTGGAATTTGGTGTAAAGAATTTGCTGAGGAAACTGTCAGTTCTATGCTTCTGGCCCTTATTTTCTGATAGGTGGGGTCCCCATCTCTAGGACCCACAACTATCTCATAAACAGAGCTGGTAAAGTCCTGGAAGGTGCACCATGCATGCGCAGCAGTCTTCCATTGATTTCTATGGGACCGCTGAAAATAGCAAAGTGCTGGCTCGGCAATTTCCGTTCACATACAAATTAATGAGAGAACACTGCGCTTGCACTGCCACTGCTCCTATTCTCGTCAATGGAACAGACGGAAATAGCCATTTTTTAGATAGGCATGGGTCCTAGAGGTCGGACCCACACCTACCAGACAATGAGGGTATATTCTATTCAGATATGCCCCCATTGTCTGAGATGGGAATACAGTCCTATAGAACCTCTATTATATAAAGTACTGGTAAGACTAGAAGGTTTTATATAAAAATAACATTTTCCACACCGTAATATATTAAGCCTTTATTTGTATCTAAATGAGAAATGAAAATGAACACACACATGGCAATTACCTCATCCTCCTCAAAGGAATCCATGCTGTTGTCGCTCTCCATCTACATGCAAGTTGAATGAAATGTAATAAGATGTTAAAGAGTTAAATACAGTGATATGAATGTGTTATATAGGACAAATAGCAGTTTAGGGCTACTTTCACAGGTCAGTATTTGCTCAGTATTTTCCAAGAATGGAAAATACAAAAAAAAGGAATAATGGAAAGATCTCCTTCCGTGTTTTGGAGCCGCTCCTGATATTAGCTTACAAATATCCTCATGGATTTCTGATGTAGAAGATACATATATAAGAGCAGATTATGAGCCCCTTGTGTCCCAATAGCTCATCATACAGCACCTCCTTTATGTATTATTAAGAATCTAGTGACCCCTGTCTGTCAATTAATGTCAGATGCTTCCCCATAAAAGTAAATGAAGTGGTGGCTCTGCTTATTCTCTGCCCTCTGCCACATTCACAAAGTGCAGATTTATTCACTATTCTGTATCTATATTTATAAACCGATAAATTAATAAGATTTTCTTTCTTTGATGCACTCCTAACATTATAGCTACAAAATAGTGGTGAAATCTCTACTGTGTGACAGAGATCTCATGGGAAGAACTGAGTTCCCAGCACTTGACTTTCCTGAGTGTGGCCCTCTCCATTAAAGTGTATGGGAGTTACAGAAAGAACCATAGTAATAGTTAAGAGTCCCAGAGGTGGCACCTACAGCAATAAGGTGCACATAGATCTACCATAAATGTGTAAGCCTGGAATACCATGTAATAAGAGGTTTAGTGTTATTACCCCCAAAATCCTAGCTGGAAGTCACTACAAGAAACCTGTGGCTTTCTATCTCCTAATTCACTGGACTTAGGTTCCATTATCTGAGATAATTATATGAAGAAGAAACAATCCCATTAGAATATACATTACACAATGTAGAGGAGGAGAACGCCATATACTATGAGATCCAACCATGAATGGTCCTGCTCAGTCCAGATGATGGGAGTACACTGTCCTATGTGTAGTGTGTGATGTACAGTAAATAGAGCAGCACTTACTGATAGACGTCCAGCAGAACGGGGTAGAAATCTGTAAAGTGCCTGTGGGGCTCAGCAAACGCTCCTCGCTCGGTCGGGAAATCAGCAGTTTCTGCAGAATCTCCTGAACAGGGCAGTTGATATTCAAATCAAACTGTGCATGTGCCAGTAGTGACCAATCATATGCCAGTCCCATGACCTCTGACCTCCAGCCAGCTGCATTTCATCCTGTAAACTGGCAATACCTATAATGCCATCTGACATAAAGGAATCAATCAGATGAAATATCACATATAGCAATGTCCTGTTCTCACCAGTCTGCCCAGTATGAAATGGATGCCTTCACCATTGATCCTTCTGTCTGTAGTAAAGTGAAGCTATGACCAGAAAGTGATCTACTGGATTTATCCGCTTTATACTTGTCAGAATGTAATGTCCTCATCCCCATTATATAGACTGATAAAGGATTGCAGTTTTCATACTGAGCACTACAGGTCTATATTATAGACATACCCACCAGGAACGTACTTTTGATATGAGTAGTACTATGGCATACCTCCCAACTTTAGAAGATTTCAGAGAAGGACAATACAATATGTAGGCACAAGCCGTAGCAGCAACATTTTGTAGATATCAGTGTGGTCTACTCTGGCTGGTATCAGCAGAATGTTGTAGGTGTACAATGATTCCGCCTCTTGCATGACAAAAAAGTGGAAAGTGACAAGGCAGGTTACCAGGAGTTCCCTGCTCCACCATTTGGAGCTTTTTATGATATAGTTAGAGTACGCAACGTTCCTAAGATGCAGGCCTGTCCAGAAATGGTTATAGCATGAGGCAAACTATAGAGCGGTACAGACCACGAGACACATTATAGGAGGGCACAGAACATGAGGCATATTATAGGAGGGTGAAGACCATGAAACACACTTTAGGACGCACAGAAGATGAGGCACATTATAGGAGGGCACAGAACATAATGCACACTAAGGGAGGACACAGACTATGAAACTTATTATGTGGGGGGGGGGCACCTTGAGGCATACTATAGTGGGGCACAGTATATGAGGCACAATATAGGGGGTGAAGTCCATGAGGCACATTATTGGTGGGTGAAGATCAAAAGGCACATTATAGGGGGGCACAGAACATGAGGCACTATATAAAGGGGTTAAAGAGTTATTTTAAATATTCAGTGGCTCACCACAATCGAAATATGGAAAAGGGGGTGCACTACTAACAGCCCGACCCAGCGCCTGATAGGTAATATATAAATAATGGTAAAGAGTAGTCGGCAGTCCCCCACCTGAAATAATCTGCTACAATATAAGGATAAATTAATACAAATTATTTATATATATAAAAATACAATATACAAACAAAGCAGGGCCCGTTCTTTATAGAACAATTAATTGAAATGATAATAATAGATAAACAATTCATAAAATACAGGTCACATTGGGAGTATAATTAATACAAATGTCCACTGCTCATGAATGGGTTAATCAATATATAAACCACTTATTAATTTCCCTTCAGCACATAGCAGGTGGATTTGGTGTCACTACTCTGTTGGTGTGATATAGTTACACTACTGTAACAATGTTTCCACTTCATGAGGTTATTTACAAAGTCAGTAACAATGTGCAGGATATATATGTGTGAGAGCTTTATGTTTGGGGATGCATATGAGACGCTGCTGGAGTGTAAAAGATGTCTCCTTCACTTTGAGCTCATCTCCTGGCTGATGAATGGCCATGTGCCACGGCTTGGAGGTAGATAAGAACCTATGGGTATCCATGTGTGCAGCGCTGCACCAAAGGAACCTCAATATGTGGAATTAATTTCCAGGACTGTCAATTATGCCATTAATTCCACATATCGAGGTTCATCTTTGCTTTGCTCCTAACTCCTGAAGACGCTGGTTCCACGGTGAAACATGTCGGGGCAGCATTGTTTGTTGCTTTAATTCCCTGGTCTCTCTCCTGATCACAGAGTATAAAGGTGGATCATACGCTGCAGGCAGAGAACCACGGATAACATCTGCTATTCCAAATGGGCATGAACCCCATCTAAAGGGCGGCTTGTGAGGGATCACTGTGATCTATAGATCACGGAGCTTGCTGTGACAAGATAGCTGAATAAAATAGCTACAGTCACAATACCCTTGCCTTTTGTGTGGAGCCGGTGAGATTTCTCACCCTCTCTAATTGCTCCACCTGAACGCAAAGTGATTTAGATATAACTCCGGACAGGGAATCCTGGGGACTTTCCACTAAGAGGATTCAAATAAGGATAGTGTGAGGGTAAAGCTACTCCTGGAGGGAAAGTGTGAGTTAATACACCCTCACCAATAGTTATTTAGTGATCCCAGCAGGCAGGACACTCAATTAATGCTACTGGAAATAAGCAGATACAGAGAGAGAGTCAGTCAACTTTTAACCGTTGTGGTTCAGTTCTTGCCGCAGCATGGCAAAAATGCGAGAGGTGACCGGAATAAAACTACGACATGTCTTAGTTTTATTCTGGCCGCCTCTTGGCATGTTTTCCATGCTGTGGCCGGTACTCCGGCCCCCCCTTTATAGTGAATTGGGCCGGAGCGGAGTTCTGGTAGCCCATGTGCATTAGCTGCAACATGGATCCGACAGGCTGTTCACCCACCAGAACAGCCTGCCGGAGAAGGCTGCCGCTGATGTGAAAGTAGCCTTATACTAATTTCTCAGTTAACATAGTATTCTGTATCACACAACCATTATCTTCACTGCATATCCTATGTACTATAATAAACTGACATTCATGTTCCCCTAGAATGTTTGGGGTGCATGATAACTATCTCACCCTACCAAATTGTTTTTATTCATAGATGTAGTGTGGTAGACTGATGATGTGAATATTATTGATCCTAACCTCTAAATCCAGATAAATAATTACCATTGCATCTTTTTCCAAACAGAAATCAATTAGTTCATGACAAGTTTTTACATTTGTCACAAAACTGTCAAGTTTTGTTTCATCCCCCTTCTATGACATGAACACATAACCTAGATTCCATCACAAGAGAACTTTCAGAGAAGGACATAAAGACATTCACAAAACTTGGGGCCACAAGGGACCGATAGAAGTTCCCTATAGCTGCAAATAAATATCTGGCCTCCATTGAATCCAGGGAATACCGTTCCAACATGCATGCTGAGCCCACTCTATACCTTACCTCTCTTGGTGGAACCTTCTGGCACCAGTTTATTATCACTGGCTACCAGCCATTTACCCATAGCCATGCATATTGCTGCCACTTAGACATTACTAATACTGTCTTGCAATAACGAGCTTGAAACGAGTTAGATATAGTCCTAGGAGACAGATTCATGTGAATGAGACCCAAAACGAATTATAAGAAATTTCTAAAAGATACATAAAATTCCATTCACTAAATACATATATGTTTATAGAAAAATCCAGCCCTGCCATTTCCAGATTCTTCATGTCACTTCCAGATCTTGGTCTGGTCTAGAGATGAGCGAGCATACTCGTCCAAGCTTGGTGCTCGTTCGAGTATTACGCTACTCGTAAGTGCTCGCTGCTCAGACGAGTATCTCGCCATGCTCGAGGAAATGGCAACTTCCACATTGTGCATTTTTGGCGCCTATAAACTCAGCCAATCACAAGCCAGGAGACTCTGCGGTACACCCAGCATCACGTGGGGCCCTTACATGTCGATAGCAGGGGTTGGCTGGCCTGATCAGGTGACCCTGGAATATACTAGTGACTGCCCGCGGTGCTCGGCTCAGATGCTGTCTGGATGTCGTTAGGGATAGAGCTGCTGTGTTTCAGGGAGAGTGTTAGGGCCTGCATTTAGTTCTTTGTTAGGCAGGAGTGATCTCACAAGAACCCAACAGCCCTTCTAAGGGCTACAAGAAATTTTTTTTTGTCTCCTGGCTTGGCTGGCTGGCTGGCACTAGTAGTGCAGCTATTGCCATATATAACCCTTTTTTTTATTGTTCTATCTCAGTGATACAAATCCATTTCATACAGCAGTGTGGAACCATTCTGTGTGTCACAGTTCAGCTGTCCACTCACTACAATCTGTATTTTCTGTCCAGGTGACACATTCTGTACGTCACTTAATTAAACCAGGTCTTTTGCTCTCACTCATACAGCTAGATCACAAAAATCTCTGTGCAACATTTGTCTGGGTTGTAGTCAAAATAGCCACCGTCAGCCGGGGCTGAGTTAGGTCTCTGATAGTTTCTGCACGTCACGGTAAAAAAAAAACAAAACTAAAAAAAAAAAATATATAAAAAAAATTGTTTTTATGTTTTATCTCAGTGATACAAATCCATTTCACACAGCTGCGTGGAACCATTCTGTGTGTCACAGTTCAGCTGTCCACTCACTACAATCCGTATTTTCTGTCCAGTTGACACATTCTGTACGTCACTTAATTAAACCAGGTCTTTTGCTCTCACTGATATAGCTAGATCACAAAAATCTCTGTGCGACATTTGTCTGGGTTGCAGTCAAAATAGCCACCATCAGAAGGGGCTGAGTTAGGTCTCTGATAGTTTCTGCACATCACGTTAAAAAAAAAAGTAAACTAAAAAAAAAAATATATATATATATATAAAAAAAATAGTTTTTTTGTTGTTTTAGCTCAGTGATACAAATCCATTTCACACAGCTGTGTGGAACCATTCTGTGTGTAACAGTTCAGCTGTCCACTCACTACAATCCGTATTTTCTGTCCAGTTGACACATTCTGTACGTCACTTAATTAAACCAGGTCTTTTGCTCTCACTGATACAGCTAGATTACAAAAATCTCTGTGCGACATTTGTCTGGGTTGCAACTAAGCAGACCAAGTCTGCCTAATCTAATAGTTTCCGTGTAATTGCTCCATACTGCACGGTACGTAATAACATATGTAATTTTGATCTAACTTATCCACCTATATATTCACTTGTTCAGACTGAACAAGTTTGTGGGTTTCAGTACAGCAGGCCCATTTATTTTATTTTTTTTATATAATACACTTATATACAGAAAATGTTGAACCCCAGGGCTAAGGGTCGAGGACGAGGGCGTGGGCGTGGGCATTCAATTACTGCAGGGGGCAGAGGCCGTGGTCCTGGGCAGGGTGAGACAGTACCTGCCGATGAGGGAGCAGGGGAACGCCGCAGAGCTACACTCCCTAGCTTCATGTCTCAACTTACAGGGACACGTGGTAGAGGACTGTTGAAACCACAACAGTGCGAACAGCTGATGTCGTGGATTGCGGACAATGCTTCAAGTAATTTGTCCACCAGTCAGTCTTCCACGCAGTCCACCCACGTTACCCAAGGGAGCACTCCTCTGGCTCCTCCACCTCAACCTCCTTCCCCCAGTCTGCCCCCTCCCAGGAAAATTTGGAATACGATCCGGCATACTCTCAGGAACTGTTTTCTGGACCCTTCCCAGAGTCACAAACCACTTCTCAGGTTGCTGCTGACCTCGTTCCCGATGCCCAAGTTTTCCAACTGTCGCAGTCTGTGGGTGATGATGATGACAATGTTGACTTAGTGGAAGAAGTTTGTAAAGAGGTGTCGGACGATGAGGAGACACGGTTGTCAGACAGTGGTGAAGTTGTTGTCAGGGCAGGAAGTCCGAGGGGGGAGCAGACTGAGGAATCGGAGGATGACGAGGTGACTGACCCAAGCTGGGTTGATAAGCCCAGTGAAGACAGTGCTTCTGAGGCGGAGGCGAGTGCTGCACCAGAACAGGTTGGAAGAGGCAGTGGTGTGGCCAGAGGGAGAAGCAGGGCCAGAGCTGGTGCATCAGCAGCAACTGTTTCACCTAGTGAAGCTCCCGTGGCGAGGACTAGATGTTCGCAAGTCTGGAGGTTCTTTAAAGAAAGTGAGGATGACCGACGGACTGTGGTGTGCAACCTGTGCCACACCAGGATCAGCAGGGGTGCCACCACTACTAGCCTAACCACCACCAGCATGCGCAGGCATATGAGTGCTAAACACCCCACTCAATGGAACCAAGGCCGTTCACCACCTCCTGCGGGTCCCACCACTGCTCCTTCCCCTGTGTCACTCGCTGCCTCTGCTAGTCAACCCCCTGCCCAGGACCCCGGCACGAGCGCTTCCCGCCGGAAAACCACACCTTCGCCTCCACGATCCTCCACAGTGTCCACCAATGTGTCCCAGCGCAGCGTTCAGCTGTCTTTACAGCAGACGCTGGAGCGCAAGAGGAAATACAGTTCCACCCACCAACATGCCCAAGCCCTCAACGTCCACATCTCCAAATTGCTGAGCTGGTAGAGACCGAGGCCTTTCGCAATCTCATGGCGGTGGCTGCCCCTCGGTATTCGGTCCCCAGCCGCCACTACTTTTCCCGATGTGCCGTCCCAGCCCTACACCAGCACGTGTCAGAGAACATCATCCGTGCCCTGACCAACGCTGTTTCTGAGAAGGCCAACCTAACCACGGACACGTGGACAAATGCTGCCGGGCAGGGACACTATATCTCACTGACGGCACATTGGGTTAACTTGGTGGAGGATGGGACCGAGACTGACCCTGGGGCCGCTCATGTACTGCCCACACCGAGGATTGCGGGGCCTACCTCGGTCACGGTCTCTCAGACGTACTATGCCTCCTCCTCCGACCCCTCCTCCTCCTCCTCCACCGAATTACCATCCGTGGGCACGGCGCCTTCAGTCGGTAGCTCTAGGCGCAGCAGCAGTGCCGTGGGTAAGCGCAGCAGGCGGTGCTCACACTGCTGAGCTTAGGTGACAAAAGGCACACTGCCCAAGAGCTGTTACAGTGCATCACGGCGCAGACCGATGTGTGGCTGGCACCGCTGAACCTCAAGCCAGGCATGGTTGTGTGTGACAACGGGCGTAACCTGGTGGCGGCTCTGCAACTCGGCAGACTGACACATGTGCCATGCCTGGCCCACGTGTTCAATCTAATAGTTCAGCGGTTCCTCAAGACATACCCCAATCTGTCTGATTTGCTCACCAAGGTGCGCCGCATCTGTGCGCATTTCCGCAAGTCGACCACAGATGCTGCCACTCTCAGGGCAGCGCTGCCTACAACTGCCCATTCACCGACTGTTGTGCGACGTGCCCACGAGATGGAATTCCACATTAAACATGTTATCCAGAGTTTACCAGCAGCGCAGAGCGATTGTAGACTGCCAGATGTCAACTTCCACCAGAACTGGTTGTCAGGTCAGTCAGATTCCTCAAGTCTACAATGAGGAGTGGACGTGGATGTCTGATATCTGCCAGGTGTTGAGCAACTTTGAGGAGTCAACACAGATGGTCAGCAGCGATGCCGCCATTATCAGCCTCACCTTCCCGCTGCTTTGCCTGTTGAAAAACTCACTGCTCAGCATCAAGTCGGATGCTTTGCGCTTGTCACAAGAGACGGTGGAGGAAGATACGTCACTTGATAGCCCGTGCACCCTCCGGTCTGTTTCTCAGCGCGTATCGGAGGAGGGGGATGAGGATGAGGAAGAAGAGGAGGAGAATGTCGGTGAGACAGAAGAGGGTACCAATGCTCAGTCCTTAACTCTTGAGAGTGTATGGGCTGAAGAGGAGGAGGAGGAGGAAATGGAGATTCAGGCCAGTGAGGAGAGGGAATTCTTGCGTGTTGGGACTCTGGCGCACATGGCAGACTTCATGTTAGGCTGCCTATCCCGTGACCCTCGTGTTAGAAGCATTTTTTCAAACACCAATTACTGGGTGTTCACTCTCCTGGACCCACGGTACAAGCAGAACCTTTCCACTCTCATCCCTGCAGAGGAAAGGAGTCTGAGAGTGAATAGATATCAACAGGCCCTGGTGCACAAGCTGAAACAATCCTTCCCATCTGATGCCGCTAGCGGCAGAGGGCATGGTTCTGTGGGTCAAGTAGCGGGGGAGAGGAGGCGAGCAGGCAGCTTGTCCAGCACTGGCAGGGGAACGCTCTCCAAGGCCTTTGCCAGTTTTATGTCACCCCAGCAAGACTCTGTCACCTGTCCCCAGTCTAGGCAGAGTAGGGGGGAGCTGTACAGAGAGATGGTGAGGGAGTATCTAGCTGACCATACCAACGTCCGTAGCGATCACTCTGCTCCATATAACTACTGGGTTTCAAAGCTGGACACGTGGCCTGAACTGACGCTGTACGCCTTGGAGGTGCTGGCCTGCCCTGACGCTAGCGTGCTGTCAGAGCGGGTATTCAGTGCAGCTGGTGGCGTCATCACTGATAAGCGTACATGCCTGTCAACTGACAGCGCTGACAGGCTGACGCTTATTAAAATGAACAAAGCCTGGATTTCACCGGAATTCAAATCTCCTCCGGGGGAAAGCAGCTAAAGATTTACATTACTTATGTATCCGATTCATCTTCTCTACTCCTCCTACTCCTCCTCCTCTTTGTCGTCTTTGCCTAACGCTGACCAAAAAAACGCCATTTTTTTAGAGGTCCAACTGGCACTCTTTTACCACAATTTTTCAGGAGGGCCCCCTACAGGCCCTCTCTTCAAACAATTTTTCTGGAAGTCAACCTACAGGCCCTCTCTCTAAATAATTTTTCTGGAGGTCCACCTACAGGCCCTCTCTCCAAACAATTTTTCCAGAGGTCGACCTACAGGCCCTCTCTCCAAACAATTTTTCCAGAGGTCGACCTACAGGCCCTCTCTCCAAACAATTTTTCCAGAGGTCCACCTACAGGCCCTCTCTCCAAACAATTTTTCCGGAGGTCCACCTACAGGCCCTCTCTCCAAACAATTTTTCCGGAGGTCCACCTACAGGCCCTCTCTCCAAACAATTTTTCCAGAGGTCCACCTACAGGCCCTCTTTCCAAACAATTTTTCCAGAGGTCGACCTACAGGCCCTCTCTCCAAACAATTTTTCCAGAGGTCCACCTATAGGCCCTCTCTCCAAACAATTTTTCCAGAGGTCTACCTACAGGCCCTCTCTCCTAACAATTTTTCCTTAGGTCCACCTACAGGCCCTCTCTCCAAACAATTTTTCCGGAGGTCCACCTACAGGCCCTCTCTCCAAACAATTTAGGTTTTTTCCTCTCTTTCTCTCTCTCCAAACTATTTTTCCGGATAGCTGCCATATACGGTATTAAACTGAGTAGTATACATAGAACACATGCCACACTTGATCAAGCTCATAATTTACAACTGTACCGGTTGATGCTAAATTTTTACGTTGGGGTCCTGCGTCGTCATTCTGACTACATCCGGCTTTTGTCACCACCACACACGCTAGCCCAGGGGGCACTCCTCTGGCTCTTCCAGCTCAACCTCCTTCCCTCCAGCCTGCCCCCCACCTACGGGCCCTCTCTCCAAACAATTTACGTCTTTTTCCTCTCTTTCTCTCTCTCTAAACTATTTTTCCGGATAGGTGCCATATACGGTATTAAACTGAGTAGTATACATAGAACACATGCCACACTTGATCAAGCTCATAATTTACAACTGTACCGGTTGATGCTAAATTTTTAAGTTGGGGTCCTGAGTCGTCATTCTGACTACATCCGGCTGTTGCCACCACCACACACGCTAGCCCAGGGGGCACTCCTCTGGCTCTTCCAGCTCAACCTCCTTCCCCCCAGCCTGCCCCCCACCTACAGGCCCTCTCTCCAAACAATTTACGTCTTTTTCCTCTCTTTCTCTCTCTCCAAACTATTTCTCCGGATAGGTGCCATATACGGTATTAAACTGAGTAGTATACATAGAACACATACCACACTTGATGGAGCTCATAGTTGACTACTGTACCGGTTGATGCTAAATTTTTAAGTTGGGGTCCTGCGTCGTTATTCGAACTCCATCCGGCTGTTGTCACCACCACACATGCTAGCCAAGGGGGCACTCCTCTGGCTCTTTCAGCTCAACCTCCTTCCCCCCAGCCTGCCCCCCACCTACAGGCCCTCTCTCCAAACAATTTACCCGGATAGGGGACGTATTAGATATTATACTGATTTTTGTTTGTTCCTCTTTTAATTGGCTCCTGACCTGTGATAGGCAGAGCATGGACACGTCCCCTTAGCTGCAGTAGAAAAGACACTCCCCTGGCCAGAGCAAGCTCTTTTTCCTTTTCCGTGTTCGAAAAATCCATGAAATATATGGTCCCAAGATAGGGGACACATACGATTTTAAACTGAGAAGAATCGATACCACACATGCCCCACTAGGAGAATTTGGGGTAATGGTGGGATTAGGCAGCCTCAGAGGCATCCATGCATGCTGCCCCTGCTGTTTCCTGTCCATTTCCGTGGTGTTTCCATAATTTTCTGAGGTTTCCAGGTTTTCACCCAGCCTTCCTTAGGCAGAGCCTTGGTCCCCTGCAAAAATGCTCGAGTCTCCCATTAACTTCAATGGGGTTCGTTATTCGAAACGAGCACCCGAGCATCGGGAAAAGTTCGACTCGAATTACGAGCACCCGAGCATTTTAGTGCTCGCTCATCTCTAGTCTGGTCACCTCTATGAAGTTTCACAGTGCTTATTTGCTTGTATTACTTACAATAAGCTGCCTATAATGATTTGTAAAGATACTCGGACACATTGTTTGCTACCTCATATAATGACTTATTTAATAAAAGGACAGTAGATTTCAAATGGCTCTGTTGATGGTGAACCCCTGACTCAGAGAGTCGTCCTTCAACACTCAGTAGAGGAAAACCCCTCAGTGGAGGAAACCTCCAGAGAACTTTGGCTGAAGGACTGTCCTTATCCTGTACAAGGGGCTAAAAAGCCAACATTTGACATAAATGAGGTAGACTGACCGAGGAAAGTCCGGTACATAGTGAAAAAAGAGACTGAGCCCAGTCCTGCCTCTTGATGCTGCAGAATAAATCAAATTGCAGACAGTCCAATAAATGTCATGTCTCCTGATTTTAACATGGTGGTCGCTGCCGTATCTTTGAATGATAGTAGAGTTATAAATTTTAGAAGGATTCCATATCCATTTTTGAATCCCAGTGAGACCACTTTCTGACATAGTCATCTGCAAAAACAATAAAAATACCTGGTTACAATTAACCATAGAGCAGCACATTATTACATATGACCAGGAATATTGGAGAAAGAAGACGATTGTCATTGACACTATCCAGCCTTGTTCTTTATTAGGTGTAAATATATGTTTACATCTAATAAAAATACTTGAAAGATTGGGCAATGACAATCCTCTTCTCCAATATCACTGCATTATTTATTTACCTGCTCTAATGAGTAATCCTGGACAGACGAAATCTGGCTACAGCCACACTTTGCATCAGGCATCTTTGTAGGAAACTATGTACCCATGGTAGACCATACAAAGTGAGTACATCTACCATCTCTGTTTGTAGCTATTAACTATTTTTGGAACTTGAGTCTTTTGAAGAGCTGTTTCTTTTTCTTTGTCTTTACACATAGACAACACAGAATTTGTAATACCCCAGAATGGTATTACTATTCCTACACCCTGCTACTGTCTCTAATAGGTCAACCATAATGTAATCTGTGAATTTATTCCAGGTCCTCCTACATTGCATTCCTAACCATTGTTATAAAACTCTTGTATCACATGTACTGTGCCAGGTTCATCAGCAGATGGCAGAGAGATTTTTAGGCTCCATTCACACGACCGTATGTATTCCGTGTCCGTATAAAAACGGAACGGAAGACATATGGAAAGTCTTCCATAGTGTTCCGTAATTTTGCGGACCCATTGACTTTAATGGGGCTACGGACGTGTTTTGCGGCCAAGTATAGGACATGTTTCCTTTTTTTGCGGGAGAACTTCCGTAATATACAGATGCGGAATGCACGCGGTGTGCATTCCGCATTTTTTTTTCTCCTATGGAAAAATGAATGGGTCCGTATGGTTCCGCATCTTATCCGCAAAAATGCGGATAAGATACGGAAATGAACATATGGTCGTGTGAATGGGGCCTTAGAGAGAATGGAACCTACCTTTCCATTCTCCCCCTTTTGGGCAGAAGTTGGCCAATCCCGTTTTCCACCAAGGGAGTGGTGGAAGTCAGTCTAACTGCAGTCTAGTCTAGAATTGAAAGGAGAGGAGAATCAGCCTGACTCCTTACTGATTTAGGCTCCATTCACACGACCTTATGTATTCCGTGTCTGTATAAAAACGGAACGGAAGACATACGGAAAGTCTTCCGTAGTGTTCCGTAATTTTGCGGACCCATTGACTTTAATGGGGCTACGGACGTGTTTTGTGGCCAAGTATAGGAAATGTTTCCTTTTTTTTGCGGTAGAACCTCCGTAATATACGGATGCGGAATGCACACGGTGTGCATTCCGCATTTTTTTTTCTCCTATGGAAAAATGAATGGGTCCGTATGGTTCCGCATCTTATCTGCAAAAATGCGGATAAGATATGGAAATGAACATATGGTCGTGTGAATGGGGCCTTAGAGACAACCAAAGGCACCCCACTCCAAAGGTACCAGAACAGTCCTAAAGTCCAGCTACCAGGTTCAAACTGAGTTTACCTGCCAGTTTATGCCAAAACCTGCTGGAGCTAAGAGAAAGTTTACGTTTTGTACCGATGTAAGTTAATTCAAGTAAAGCTGTTGAACTTTATAAAAGTCTGGACTTGACTATTTCCCCACCTCCACCATTACTCTCCCCTTTATTGCTTCAGAGCCAAACCCTGGTGAATGACGGTATCCAAATAGGAGGACCGTAACACACAGATACTGTTAAGGCTGCACCACACCACTTGGCATTCCTATAGACATTTGACATAATCGGCCCTGGGGGGGTGGCACGTTGCAAATGTACTAGTGGTAACTATCAATATATAACTGTCAAAATATGATAGCATTGTAGCATGCACACACAGGGACAGTGTAGCCCTATAACTCCCCAGACTCACTATCCCTGCCTACTTACATGGTCACCCAAGCTGTGACCCCACAACTGGTCAGCGGTGCCTATAATACACATGTGAGGGAGTTACACATAAACAGGTAAAACATAAAATAAAAACAGTGCCACAACAGCCATTTTGTGTTTACCTTGCCTCACAAAAATCATATGTACTCCAAAATAGCACCAATAAAACTATCACCTCATCCTGTAGTTTCCAAAATCACTTTTTGGGAGTTTCTACTGCAGGGATGCATCAGGAGGTCTTCAAATGTGATATGGTGCCTAAAAACCAGTCCAGCAAAATCTGCCCTCTAAAAACCATTTGGCTCTCCTTTCTTTTCGAGCCCTTTGGTGTGCCCTTACAGTAGTTTACGCCCACATTGGGGGTTTCTGTAAACTGCAGAATCATGGTAACAAATATTGAGTTTACCTTGGCTGTTAACCCTTAATATGTTACAGGAAAATGGATCAAAATGGAAAATCTGTAAAAAAAATAAATTGAAATTTCACCTCCATTTCCTTTAATTCTTATGGGAAACCTAAAGGGTTAACAAAGTTTGAAAAATCAGTTTTGAATAATTTGAGGAGAGTAGGTTCCAAAATGGGGTAATTTATGGTTCGTTTCTATTATGTAAGCCCCACAAAGTGACTTCATAACAGAATTACTGTAGTACTTAAAAAATTACTTCTAAAATTCAAAGCCTTATAATGTCATAAAAAATAAAATCGCTCCTTCTTTTGTAAGACACTTCATATACACAATAAGAAAGAATTGCCCAGAGGACAATAGCGCTGAGGACAAATGTTACAGCCCTAACCCAGAGTGTAGAATACATAAAGCTTGGGCTGCAGAGAATGAAGATGGAAGAAGCATGTAAATCACACAGAAGTCACAGGGTCGATGGCTCACAATCTCTTCTCCGAAAACACCTACTTTCTGAACAGCTTTTTCACAGCGGACATTCAACTATTCAAGCTCAGTAATTTGCATTTTTCTGTCTGTAGCTCCTCTGGGAGGTTCCTTCAGAAAGAAGACCATCAGCAGGACTGCGAGAAGCTGGATCATCACATGTAGGAAGTGACCACAGCCAGAATTAATAAGCTGTGGATATGAAAGTAGTTCCATTAAAACTTATAGGAATTTATATTTAGGAAAATATTTTATTCTACTCTGTGAAGCTGCTCAATGGGGTAGGGGTGTTAATATCAAACTTCATATTTCTCTAGGAGCAGTAAGGCCACCAGATATGAATTAGAATTGTGGTTTAGAGATTGTCCAAAGGAATCCCTCATTCCCCTTGCACCCTCTTGTACATTTCCTTCTTTTGAGGTTCACACCATCAGACTCTTCCGCTTGCTCCCCCTGAGAGTGGCTGTTGGCTATGCCTCCCCACCCCCACCCCCAGGCTCTTTCCACTAGTTCCTGAATCACTTCGCTGCCTGCCCCTTCACTTCCTATCAACTGGATTACCAACTCTTATTATGGGTGATTTTATCTCCCCATCAGTCTCTCACTTTCTTTCTTTCATCTCCATCTCTGTGCTGATGACACCTAACTATTCATCTAATCTCTGACATCACCCCTGCTTTACTATAAAACATCAGTGACTGTCTAGCTGCTGTATCTAATATTATGTCCTCTCTCTCTATCTGAAACTGAATCTCTCAAAAAATTAACTTCTTGTCTTCCCCCCCACCTACTAACCCACCTAAACTTGATATTTCACAACTCCTGAGCAGCACGCCCACTTTCTTGGGGTTATGTTTCACTAGGATCTTTCCTTTGTTCCCCATATTCAATGACTTGCATGCTCTTGTTGTCTGCACCTAAAAAAACAAGTCTCCGTATAAATGCACCTGCTCTATGATAGTCTCAGGGTTCTGCATCATGAAGACCAAGGAACACACCAGGCAGGTCCGTGATACTGTTGTGGAGAAGTTTAAAGCTGGATTTGGATACCAAAAGATTTCCCAAGCTTTAAACATCCCAAGGAGCACTGTGCAAGCGATCATATTGAAATGGAAGGAGTATCAGACCACTGCAAATCTACCAAGACCTGGCCGTCCCTCTAAACTGTCATCTCAAACAAGGAGAAGACTGATCAGAGATGCAGCCAAGAGGCCCATGATCACTCTGGATAAACTGCAGAGATCTACAGCTGAGGTGGGAGAGTCTGTCCATAGGACAAGAATCAGTTGAACATTTCACAAATCTGGCCTTTATGGAAGAGTGGCAAGAAGAATTTCTCAAAGATATCCATAAAAAGTCTTGTTTACAGTTTGCCACAAGCCACCTGGGAGACACACCAAATATGTGGAAGAAGGTGCTCTGGTCAGATGCAACCAAAATCTAACTTTTTGGAAAAATGCAAAACGATATGTTTGGCATAAAAGCAACACAGCTCATCACCCTGAACACACCATCCCCACTGTCAAACATGGTGGTGGCAGCATCATGGTTTGGGCCTGCTTTTCATCAGCAGGGACAGGGAAGATGGTTAAAATTGATGGGAAGATGGATGGAGCCAATTACAGGACCATTCTGGATGAAAACCTGTTGGAGTCTGCAAAAGACCTGAGACTAGGACGGAAATTTATCTTCAAACAAGACAATGATCCCAAACATAAAGCAAAATTTACAATGGAATGGTTCAAAAATAAACGTATCCAGGTCTTAGAATGGCCAAGTCAAAGTCCAGACCTGAATCCAATTGAGAATATGTGGAAAGAGCAGAAAACTGCTGTTCACAAACGCTCTCCATCCAACCTCAAAGAGCTCGAGCTGTTTTGCAAGGAAGAATGGGCAAGAATTTCAGTCTCTAGATGTGCAAAACTGATAGAGACATACCCCAAGCGACTTGCAGCTGTAATTGCAGCAAAAGGTGGCGCAACAAAGTATTAAAGCAAGGGGGCCGAATAATTTTGCACGCCCCACTTTTCAGTTTTATTATTACAAAAAAAATGTAAATGATCCAATAAATTTAGTTCCACTTCACAATTGTGACCCACTTGTTGCTGATTCTTCACCAAAAGTTTAAAATGTTATATCTTTTTGTTTGAAGCCTGAAATGTGGCAAAAGGTTGAAAAGTTACAGGGGGGCGAATACTTTCGCAAGGCACTGTAACTCTCCCCCTTCAGTCTGTCCTAAATGCAGTAGCCAGGCTCATCTATCTGTCCACCCACTAAACCGATGCCTCTCGCCTGTGCCAGTCACTTCACAGAATACAGTTCAAACTTCTCACCCTCACCTATAAAGCTCTCCACAATGCTGTACCTTAATAAATACGTATCCTTCCTCATCTCTTTCTACTACCTTACTCATGCCCTCTATTTTGCCAATGATCTAAAACTAACACCCTCCATAACTTGAACTTCTCACTCCCATTTTCCAAACTTTTCTCGAGCTGCGCCAGCTCTCTGAAATACACTACCCTGGACAATCAGGTTCATTCCCAACTTCCTTAGCTTCAAACCTTAAATACATCTTTTCAGGCAAGCTTATCATGTTTGGTAAAATGGCTCTTCCTTTAGTAACCACCCCCCCTTCCCAATCCCTTATTCCGACTAAATATCTTCTTCTGACAGAAATCAATTATGTAATGCACTAGCTACAGGTGCATGCAGGTAGCTGGACCCCTTTCTAAAGCAACCAACTTTACCTTTTGTTTCACCCTATTTCCTCATAGATTGTAAGCTCTTGTGACCAGGGCCCTCAATCTTAGTGTTTTAGTTGTTTATTACCCTGTCATTTTGTGATGTCTTTCGATTTGTACATGAAATCTCTGAATTGTAAAGCGCTGTGGAATATGGTGGCACTATATAACTAAAGATTATTATTATTATGACATCTGCAAACAAAATGCCAAAGGATATGAAGTACGAACCAGAATACAACATTGCTTATCAACCTTGAGTAGATTTCTGAATGTGTGTGATATTAACCCCTTCATGATATTTTTCACCTGAAGGACCAGGCCAAATTTTGGAAATCTGACATGTGTCATTTTATGTGGTAATAACTTCTGAACACTTTTACTTATCCAAGCCATTCTGAGATTGTTTTCTCATGACACATTGTACTTCATGACAGTGGTAAATTTGAGTCAATATAAATCACCTTTATTTATTAAAAAATCCTTAACTTACAGAAAATTTGGAAAAATTTGTAATTTTCAAAATTTGAATTTCTCTGTTTTTAAGGCAGATAGTGATACCTCACAAAATAGTTATTACTTTACATTCCCCATATGTCTACTTTATGTTGGCATCATTTTGAAGATGTAATTTTATTTTCTAGGATGTTAGAAGGCTTAGAATTTTAGAAGCAATTCTTAAAATTTAAAAAAAAAATTCCAAAACCATTTTTTTAAGGACCAGTTCAGTTCTGAAGTGACTTCAGAACTGAACTGGTCCTTAAAAAATGGTTTTGGAATTTTTTTTAAAATATTTTAAGAATTTTAAGGCTTACATAGTGGAAACCACTCATAAATGACCACAATTTAGAAACTACACCCCTCAACTTATTCAAAACTAATTTTACAAACTTTGTTAACCCTTTATGTATTCCACAAGAATTAAGGGAAAATGGAGATGACATTTCTAAATTTAATTTTTTGGGCAGATTTTCCATTTTAATCCATTTTTTTTCCTGTAACATAGCAAGGGTTAACAGTCAAACAAAACTCAAAATCTATTACCCTTATTCTGCAATTTACAGAAACACTCCACATGTGGTTGTAAACTGATGTAAGGGCGCATGGCAGGGCGCAGAAGGAAAGGTGCGCCAGATGGTTTTTGGAAGGCAAATTTTTCTGTACTGGTTTTTAGACACCATGGCCCTGATTTATCATACCATCACTCCAGAATTCTGGCATCAAAAAGACGCAAAATAGGGCTTTTGCGACTTTTTTGCACTCCCGTGCGACTTTTTTGCGCAAAATGTTGCAACTTTTTGCATGTGTACACCACTCACTCCAGTTTGGTAATATGGGTGGAAAGTGGGTCAGGTTAGCTATGTTAATGAGTTTCACTCCAGATTTATCATTGCGACTTTTTAAAAAAGTCCCAAAATAGTCGCAATCTCACTCCAGGAGGAGGGTGGAGTAGGAAAAGTGGAGTAGCTTCTGTAGACAGAAGTGTTAGGTTTAAGGACAAGCCACATTTATCAAACAACCTGTGACATTTGATAAATGTGGCACAAAGTACTCCAACACAGACTGAAGTAAAACTGACTTCAAATATTCTCCTAATGATAAATTCCCCCCCATGTCCCATTTGAAGCCCCCCCTGATGCACCCCTACAGTAGAAACAACCAAAAAGTGACACCATTTTGGAAACTATGGGATAAGGTGACAGTTTTATTGATACTATTTTGGGGTACATATGATTTTTAATCGCTCCATAAATTTTTTGTTAGGCAAGGTAAGTTACCTTAGGTAACCAAAAAATGGCCGTTCTGGCACAGTTTTTATTTCTTGTTTTTTACAATGTTCATCTGACAGGTTAGATCATGTGCCATTTTCTGAAAGCCATTTTTTTTATTTTTTGGGCGATTTTTATTAACAAAAAAATGTTTTAGTGTCTCCATATTCTGAGGGGCTTATTTTTTGCGGGATGGGGTGATGGTTTGATTGGTAGTATTTTGGGTTACATATGTCTTTTTGATCGCTTGGTATTACAATTTTAGTGATGTAAGGTGACAAAAAATGGCTTTTTTGGCACATTTTTATTTAATTATTTTTATGGCATTTACCTTTTGGGGGAAGCGTGTGTGATATTTTTATAGAGCAGGTCGTTATGGACTTAGCGATACCTAATATGTCTATGTTTTTATTTATTTTGATTTTAAAGCATTGTGTAATACAAACACCAGTACCCACCAGGCATCACGATTTAGGGACCCTTGGACATGAAAGTTACACAGCCCACATAACTAATATAGGGCCTGCGTTGTAAGGTGTTAGTATGGTCCGGCAGATGGTGAGCGGCACTGACATGCTGCTTACTGTCTGCCTCTCATCCTTGGTGGTCTACCCTGTTGGCTCGCTGATAGTGTTGACCCCCTTTTTCACCTATGTACTGTCACAGCCTGTAAGACGTCTGGGGACTAGCCCTATAGGCATATTTCCTATCTTTAGCGTATGCTTATTTAGCATTATATGTACCTTATAATATGGATCCTACATGCTGTTGGCTTTACCAATGTGGTTGACCCCCTTTAACACTATTTTAACTGTTGCAATCTGTACGGCATTTGGGAACCAACCTACTCTGCTCTTTACCTTTATGGTTTGTTACATACTCCACATGCGCTGCGCGTTGTATCCATCGCTGCGCTGTGTACTACAGGCGGCGTGAGCATCGGAGTGCGCAGCCGTGGAGGTTCGCGCCATGATTCTTTTAGCGATCCCTTCCGCCCACGTGTTTTACTCATGTTACTATACTGAGTCACATGTTTTCTGTACTAGTGCATGCCCAATAACTCTTCACAGACGCTACTTTGCTTCAACCGAATGTGGTCCCCTATCGGATGATCTCCTTGTATGTATGTTTCCCAGCGATTGCGATCGCTTTTTAAGTAGCACACGGTGGTATTTTCTATATACACATGTGTATATATACACTGTTGTACACTAACAGGGGCGGACTGGAAACTTAAAGTGGCTCTGGAAAAAATACTAAAAGTGGCCCCGTTTTGTAGTCAGGTCCAAATTGATGGAAGGCAGGGCCAGCAATACCATATTGTGGCACATTATACCCCCCAACAGAGCCAAATACCACAGTCCATCACAAAATACAGCCCCAAACACTTCCACTGGCCGGCCGGGAGGAGGACGTAGGTGGCCCCCTGGGCATCGGCCCACCGGGAAATTTCCCTGTAAGGTCTATGGCCAATCCGCCCCTGTACACTAATAGTGCACGAGTGAACACGATTCTGCATATACCTGCGATATTTGTATAACACCCATATGATTATGAATATGTCATTATTTATATCACCATGCTTCTCTGATTGATATAATCACGTATTTGATGTTATTTTTCACAAATGTTTTATTATGCAAATCGATCACATGATGCTTTGATCCCTCCAACTTTGTCTATTTAATCTTGTATTTGGCACTAGTCTTGTGTGCTGCCTCATGGAGTAGGCTGAAACGTTGCATTTTGGGGAATAAACGGTCCTGCATTGTTTACTACCTTGGAGTGCTGCCTTGCTTTCTGAATTATCTATCTATCTATCTATCTATCTATCTATCTATCTATCTATCTACACACATTTTAGGAGGTCTGAGACTGTGGGGATCAGAACCTTTCAGCCGACACTAGGATCCTGTGATTGGCTAATCTAGCCAATCAGAACGACTGCTGGCCCGGGACCGCCCTCATTGGTCCCCTGGCTGTATGTAACAGCCGGGGTCCAGGCTCTGTCATCATGTCTGCAGACATGGTGACAGTTTAATGCCATGATGTGTATACTCATCATGGAGCACTAAATAGCAGTGCTCCATGACGAGTATATATGTCAAATAGCGCTAAGGGGTTAATGGTGTTCATTGTTATTATTAGTGTTGAGCGAATCAAAATGGAACTAATTTAATTGGATCCGAATTTCAGGAAAACTTTAATTCATAACGAATATAAGTTTCCTCTCGCTTTGTTGTAATGAATTTTTTTTCGATTTTTTTTCTAAAATGACAGCTACAGGAGATATGACCCATAATGCCGTGCAGCTAACGAAACCAACAGATAGCCATCGCCTATGATGTCACAGCCCTATAAAAAGCCTAATCCCATCCGCCATTTTACAGTGAACTGAGCATAGGGACAGATGTGCCAGTTGCCAGGGACAGAGGTTAGCAAAGCTTTAATTGTAGAATGGATAGGGACAGTGTAGGGAGATTGTAGGGCATGTTTTTAGACACTGTAGGGAGAGGATAGGGAGAATGCAGGGGCAGGGCAGGTTCTGTGTAATCACCCTTTGCATCTTGTTTCACTGCTGTGCCATTCATTCTTAATGTTTTCTGTAATACAGTAGATAGACTGTGCATCAGACTTAGTCTCAACAGCCAGTCTAATATATAGGCGCATGTACCTAGTTAATCTGCAGCGCCATTAATAATTAATCTGTTCAGTTACACATAGACGTACTGTCAACAGATGGTGTAATATATAGCCATGTTTTTTGAGTCTTTCTGCTACGCTATTCATACTTCATCTGTTACATTGCTGATACAGTTACTGTACACTATGGCCAACAGATAGTTGCCTGGGCTCTCAAAAGGAACAGACAGTGGTAAAAATGTTGCTGTAGCCAGTACAAGTAGCAGCAGAAGGAGTAGCAGCAGCCACAGCAACAGGCCAGAGTTGCCACTGTCATCTAGCATATGTGTTTTGACCAACAATCCAGCTGTACTGGAATGGTTGACTCGCTCTTCAACATCATCTCACATGACAACAGCCAGGAATCGGTGGGTTCCTCTGACACCACACTAGGTTGGCATGGCCCAGGAACAACCTCTGTGCCCTCACCTGTCCTGCAACTGCCTCTTTCTTTAGCTGCTCCTTCTGCTCGATCGGCAGTCGATCACACATGGGAGCCAGGTGAAGAGGGTGCATCATCATCATCAGAGGGTGAAATGGGCACCAGGCCTATATGACAGCAGAAGGGTGGCAGCAGGCTGATGTGCCAGCAGGGTTGAAGCAGTGGGAGATCTGGAGTGAAACATGCCCAGGGTAGATGGTCTGCTACTCAGGAAACAACTAGCGGTGCACGGGTTCATAAAGGCAGCGGCAAGGAGTGGTGGGGGTAAAATGCCATACTTAGCAGTATGGGAATTTTTAATCAAGTCGCTAGAGTACGTTAGTTTGGCGGTATGCAGAATAAGAGGGCAGAAGGTGAAGCGCGGTCAGGGTCCTAATGTTGGCACCACGGCCCTGCATCTACACATGAAGCGTCACCATAAAGTGGACTGGGAAAACCATGACACTAATGCAGTGGTACAGAAGAGTGAAAATAGTATGCATAGAATGATAAATGACGCTCTTAAACACGTCCCAGTAAGTCCTTGTGAAATGGACCAAGAAGCAACAAACATCAATAATAGCTGGACTTGGAGCAAGAGGTCCTGATTACTTGACAGGTGAAGTATATTTAAATATTGATATTAAAATAGGCATATTAATTATCCAGATCTCACCAAATCTGGTGCTGTAGTAAGTTTCCAGTAAGCCATGCGCAGTCCAAGCAGCCAGCTATACAATACAAGATCGTTCCTCTATTATTCCTCCTGGCTGATTTGTCTGCAGGTGCTGCAATGAAGCACCACCACAGATATCAGGTTCCTTTGTGGGAAGCAGGAAAGCCCAGTATATAGATTGGAAGCAGAAGACCCGCAGCCTACAGTAGGTAGGATCTGATAATGTTTTAATGCACACATATTTAAAATTACTCAAGATTAAAACTTGGTATTCAGCATATAAGACTCATAGTCAGGGGTGGACTGGGAACTTTAAGTGGCCCTGGAAAAAAAATACTAAAATTGGCCCCATTTTGTGTTTGGGTCCAAGGCAGTGCCAACCACACCATATTGTGTCACATTATACCACCCCAACAGAACCAAATACCACAGTCCATCACAAAATACTGCCAGCAGCTCAAAATACATCCCCAAAAACTTCCACTGGCCGGCCCCCTGGGCATCGGCCCACCGGGAAATTTCCCTGTAAGGGCTATGGCCAATCCTGCCCTGCTCATAGTGCCCAACCGTTTTCGCCTTGCAGCTTTCTCAAAGGCATTAACAAAAAACACCTCCCCCATGGGCCTGGCCCCATGATGTTTTGTCCCAGGCCCCGAATGTCTAAATCCTAGTGGGCTAAAGGACCTGGTCCCTCTGCCCACTAGGATTTAGCCTACTCTATATAAGGATGCTAATTTCTAGTGGGCTAAAGGACATTTATTTTATGTAGAAGTCCAGGGTTGAATTTGTTTTTTTTTTTTAACTAAAGAGGTTTTCCCAAAAATTGACAAAAATATACACAGGGGCAGGAAAGGCAATTAGAAAATTCATGCAAAAACATTTCCTTATCCCTGCTCTGCCACTGCAGCGCTGTCGTGCTGAAGCCTGAGAACAGTGATTGACTGCAGCGACACATAAGCGATTAGTGTGAGGTTATTCATCCAAGGACAATTATAAACGGCAGGGAGTAATTTTTTTCCCCATTGTTACAAAAAAACGGAAGGTGGCATTTGTATGATTTTTTTTTAAAAAACACAAAAAAACCCCACCAAAACAAAACATAATAGTGCACATATAGCTTAACACCTTAAGGACCCAGGGCGAGAATGCTCGTCCTGATTTGCGGGTACTTAGTGCCCCAGGACGAGCATTCTCGTCCTGGGGTCCGTCCTTGCCCCCCATGCCAGGTGCCCCCATTAGAAGCAGAGATCCGGCTGTTACTGACAGCCGGATCCCTGCTGTATCAACCAGCATCGGTGATGACGCCGATGCCGGTGGATTAACCCCTCATATGCCGCGGTCAGTGTACAGTGTGTAATACACTGATAGACAATGCAGTACAATACCGATGTATTGTGCTGCATTGAAACAGGGATCAGACCCTGTAATGTTGAAGTCCCATGGTGGGACATAAGTAAAAAAAGTAAAATAGAAGTGTTTTTAACAATAAAAAATAAAGTTTCAATAAAAAAGTCCTTTTCCAAATAAAAAAGTCACATATTGAATTGTAAAAAATAGAAAAAAAAAAGAATATACATATTAGGTATCGCCGTGTTTGTAACAACCTGCTCTATAAAAATATCACATGATCCACCCCGCCCAGTCAACACCGTAAAAAAAGAAAAAAAAAACTGTGCTAAGAAAAGGCATTTTTTTTGTCACCTTTCATCACAAAAAATGTAATTCCAAGCAATCAAAAAGTCGTATGCCCCCATAAATAGTACCAATCTAACCGTCATCTCATCCCGCAAAAAATGAACCCCTACCTGAGACAATTGCCTAAAAAGTAAAAAAAACTACAGCTCTCTGACTATGGAGACACTAAAACATGATTTTTTTTGTTTCAAAAATTATATTATTGTGTAAAACTTAAATAAATAAAAATAAGTATACATGTTAGGTATCGCCACGTCCATAACAACCTTCTCTACAAAAATATCACATGATCTAACTCCTCAGGTAAACACCGTAAAAAAAAAAAAAAAAAAACGGTGTAAGAAAAGCCATTTTTTGTCACATTACATCACTAAAAGTGCAACACCAAGCGATCAAAAAGGCATATGCCTCCAAAAATAGTACCAATCTAACCGTCATCTCATCCCGCAAAAAATGAGCCCCTACCTGAGACAATCGCCCAAAAAATAAAAAAAACTACAGCTCTCTGACTATGGAGACACTAAAACATGATTTTTTTTTGTTTCAAAAATGATATTGTGTAAAACTTAAATAAATAAGTATACATGTTAGATATTGCCATGTCCGTAACAACCTGCTCTACAAAAATATCACATGATCTAACTTCTCAGGTGAACACCGTAAAAAAAAAATAAAAAATGGTGTAAGAAAAGCCATTTTTTGTCACATTACATCACTAAAAGTGCAACACCAAGCGATGAAAAAGGCGTATGCCCCCAAAAATAGTACCAATCTAACCATCATCTCATCCCGCAAATAATGAGCCCCTACCTGAGACAATTGCCCAAAAAATAAAAACCAACAGCTCTCTGACTATGGAGACACTAAAACATGATTTTTTGGTGCTTCAAAAATACTATTGTGTAAAACTTAAATAAATAAAAAAGTATACATATTAGATATTGCCGCGTCCGTAACAGCCTGCTCTATAAAAATATCACATGATCTAACCTGTCAGATGAATGTTGTAAATAACAAAAAATAAAAACAATGCCAAAACAGGTATTTTTGTTACCTTGCCTCACAAAAAGTGTAATATAGAGCTACCAAAAATCATATGTACCCTAAAATAGTACTAACAAAACTGCCACCTTATCCCGTAGTTTCCAAAATGGGGTCACTTTTTTGGAGTTTCTATTCTAGGGGTGCATCAAATGTGACTCATTTTTCCAGTGAAATCTGCCCTCCAAAAACCATATAGCATTCCTTACCTTCTGCGCCCTCCCATGTGCCCGTACAGTAGTTTACGATCACAAATGGGGCATTTCGGTAAACTACAGAATCGGGGTAATAAATATTGAGTTTTGTTTGGCAGTTAACCCTTGCTTTATTACCGTAAAAAATTGATTTATATGGAAAATCTGCCAAAAAAGTGAAATTCAAAAATTATGTCTACATTTTCCTTTAATTCTTGTGGAAAAATTTCAAGATTTGGTTCTAAACTTCTAAGCCTTCTAACATCCAAAAAAAATAAAATGTCATTTTCAAAATGATCCAAACCTGAAGTGGACATATGGGAAATGTAAAGTAATAACCATTCTTGGAGGTATTACTATGTATTTTAAAAGTAGATAAATTGAAATCAAAGCTATTAAAGAGGAGTAAGCAAAGCTATTAAATATTTTTTTCACCACGGTATTCACTGAGGAAAATAAACTGATTAAACTGTAATGCAGAATATAAAAGTAAATTTCCCATTAAGGCCTCGTCCACATTTCCGTTTTTCACGGACGTGTGCTGTCCGTCTTTTAGACGGACAGCATACAGATCTATTAATTTTAATGTGTTCGTTCACATTTCCGTGTTTTTATGCGTTCCGTGAGTAAGGGAAAAAACCACGGATGCATGCACTATTTTTCATCCGTGTCACGTACTCCTCACGTCCATAGAAGTCAATGGGTCCGTGAAAATTGCGGATGGTCAATGCATGTCATCTGCTTAGCGTCCGTTTTTCATGGACAGGTGCAAACAGACAATCTGAAATCCATAGTGCAGCCTTCCAGACCACATGTGCCGACCAAAGATCTTTGTGAGCACATAGCACATTTTTCTCTGTGGAAACCTGCCAGCAAGCCACTATGTCCCCACTAATTAATGTGGAGATGCTTATTTCTTTGGTGCATGACCGTCCCGAATTGTGGGACATAAGGACAGAGGCATATCATCATAGGAACCGCGTTGAAGCTGCCTGGACAGAAGTGGCCAAGGAACTTCACCCCACAGAATGGGAAAATGTTGAAGAGCCCCAAAGAGTATTGATGGGTAAGTTGAGCCTGTATATATATATTTTTTTGTGTTCTTTTTTTAAAGTGTTCAAACAATTCCTCCTGAATGAAGTTTACATGAATGTAGCTCACTGCGGCCTGCTTCTACACCTGCATCCTGGGCCTTGTTGTGTAGTTATATATGTTATTTTTTCCCAGAGTCTCAGGCTGATGTAGGTGTAGTAAAAGTGCCCATGACAGTTCCTTTTTTCGTAGTATTTTGGAGACGCTATGATACTGCCTTTATTTTTTGTCTTGGACTCGATTTTTGGTTTCTCCTGTTATGGCAATTTTTTTTCTCGTGCCCACACAATACTTATTACATTTGTTAACCCCTCCCACTATTATTGCCCTCATTGTACATACTTCAGAGTATTTTGGGCCACATACTTTTCTCGTCACTGGATTTAGTCATCACATATGTTTCCCTCTTCAAGTACTTATCTATTAAGTGTGGCCCCTTCCCAGTTTTAAGGTCCTCTATATGCTTTTTGTGAGTATTTTTGTCCTTATTGTGCCCCCATCCCCGTATTTTTATAAATTATTGACCTTAAAAGTCTTAATCTATATTCTGATTATCTTAAAAATTCTCTATTCCTCTTGAAATTTGGCTAGGCTTTTTTTTTTAATTGTTCGCCCCCTGCAGACAGAGATTGTTGTGCTGTACTGTGTTTGTTAAAGGGTTTCAGTCACCATTTTTTTTAGTTCTGAAACAGGTTGACATTAGAGATGTACTAATGTCACCTGATTCCAAATATACATCTGTTTTATTTACGGATGCCCCCATTTTTTGCTTAAATTAACATTTTATGCTAATACGCCTCTTGGAGCAGAGGGGGCGTTACCCTGTTCGTCGCGGCTCAGTTTGACCACCTTCTAAAATGCCCCTTTTCTCTTGATTGACAGGCCCAGGCAGAGAAGAAACTCAACATTCACCATAGCTTGCAATTGTCTATCCTGAAGGGATAGAGGACCTTCAATGATGTCATGACCATGTGATCAGTCACATGGCTAGGATCACACACACACACACAGCCTGGCGCCTCATAACCATGTGACTAATCACATCGTCATGACATCATTGAAGGTCCTCTATCCCTTCAGTATCGACAATTTCAAGCTATTGGTGAATGGAGTGTTTCTTCTCTGTCAGGGCTTATCAATCTAGAGGAAGGGGGCATTTTTGAAGGTGGGCAAACAGAGCCGCTAGGAGCAGGGGTAACGCGCCCTCTGCTCCATGAGGCTTTTGAGCATAATGTAAACGTTCCTATAATATAAAAACGGGGCACAAGTAAATTGTTTAAGTTTACAAAATGGTGACATTAAACATTGAATTTTTGGCACAATTTTGGCCTGCAGCCTTCTTCAACACATGCTTGCAGCTTGATTTGTGGCTGCATGCGTAATGCTGCAGCAGGACGAATTTTGTCTGCTTACCTAATTCGTAGGTGGTTAAACAAAGCACTGGTAGCTAAGTGACATATCCCTAGCTCCATGTGCTCCAGCAGGTTTGGAGTGGCCAGTGAGTAGGGCTAAGGAGGAGTAGGGCCTCCTTAGCCCTACTCACTGGCCTTTTTTGTTTTTTTTTGGTGTAATTATAGGTCTACTTTAAGTAGTATGTCCTCCCCTGAGCACCAGCAATGAGCAATTCCATCTGTATTCATGGAAGCACTCATTTCTTCCTGTCTCTTGCACTCGGATGTCGGTGGTCTCCCAGGTCCGTCCATGGGCCTGCTCCCCCAGGGCAACATTCTTATTCCAATAATTATTTTATTAATGTTTTCTTTATTGTTTTTTGTGTGAACAGTGAAAAAGAGATGGCGAACTTGCCGGGATAGTTTTTCGACGTGAGATAAATAAGAGTCGAAGTGGATCAGGTGCTTCCAAGAAGCGTCCCTACATATACACCAACCAGTTACTTTTTCTGAAGGGTATCATGGAGATAAATCTGTAAATTATTTTGGTATTTGATTGTGAAAGGTTCCCTGTCATTAAATGTATGTTCACCTTACTGATGTCAGTGTTTGCTGACAGCCCCCATCCAATTCATTGCAGCCCCTATTTGGATAATCTCAACTCTCCATGATAATATTAATGGTTCTTCATGTATTCCTGCTCTACCATCCATCTGTTGATGATCTAGGGAGCTAATTAAGTTGAAGACTGTCTCAGTCTTCAGCTGGTGGTGTTGGAGCGGAAGAATGCCTGAATAATCTGGTCTCTTTTCAGGCGTGCGGGACTCTTTCTCAGGGCCAGTCTGGTATGATAGTGATGTGTCTTTTCTTAAACCAATTCCTAATAAATGTTCAAAGATTCTTTGCTTAAAGGGAACCTGTCATCTCCAAAAAAAACCCTGAATTAAAGTAAGCGTTGTATAGTGTAAGTGATGCAGAATCCGATTATGTAATTTTTCTCTTCATACTCACTTCCCTTCCGACGCTGTGCTTCCACAAACCTGCAGTAAAAGGCACTGACAGGACTCCAGTGCTCACTCATATAATAGAGAGGACTCTAAGAAGAGTCCTCTCAATGCATTTTCCTGCAGGTTTGTGGGAGCACAGTGTCGGAGTGGAAGTGAGTCTGAAGAGAAAACTTACATATTCAGATTCAGCATCACTTACACTATACAATGCTTACTCTAGTTCATGGGTTATTTTGAAGATGACAGGTTCCCTATAAATTTTCCATTTGTGTACTCATTTTCCACAGGTGAAGATAGGTCCCCTTTTTTTTTTTTTTTTGTAAAACATAAACTTAAAGAAGAAGTTCACATTTTCAAACCACACTGTTTTTTATACCAGAAAATAGCAAGGTTGTTTTCCTCATGTCCCTCCTCAAAAAATAATCAAAGGCAAAGGCAGGGCTATGTATACACCATAAAATGTCTGCGTTGAAATTAGTTTTCATTGTAAAAATAACAACAATCGATCCTGCTGATTTCACAGCACCTTATAGTATGCAGAGGCATGGCATACCACTCATCTTGAAGAGGGGCCCTCCCGTCATTTATTTTATGTGCTAAACTGTGATGAGTCTCCGCATGGTAACTCAGCTGAGGCAAAATCTGGTCAATGCGCTTCTGATCTTTGTAAAGTGCATGCTCTTACATTAGAGGAGACTATGTCTTCACAAGCCATTGTTGTCAATGTGTATGACATTGGCCCGGTATTGTTAATACTGATGCACAATGCCTTGCAATATATGGATATAGTATGTAGAAAGACAGGCAGGCATTTTTAACCATTTGAGCATTAAGTTCATACTCCTGAAGGGTAATGTGTGACTCAGATAAATGGATAACAGTGCACTTAATCATCTGTCAATTCCCTCAGGGGTTGGGGATCTTCTCCTGTGAACTTATAGCTTTTTTATAGCTTTTTGTTCTGGCTGTACTTTGATTAATGAACTCACTGCCTTCTGGGTTTTCAAGTGGCATCGAATAAATGATGAAATGCTGTATCTTGTTTCCTTCTCTTGTGCCTTGCTGACTCACTCTCTTCTGCACTCCCTTACCAACTTCCAACTTCACCCTACTCTGTACAGAGGTGTGGTAGCAGAATGGCCAACTACATCTAGAGGTGAGGAGTGTAACTACATCTGCCTAGATGATTAGCCTTACCATATATACAATAGGACATTCCATTTTTAAAATGAGAACCACTATCAGTGGTACGCTGCATTGGCATGTGACTCAGGGGCGGACATACCGCCTGTGCAGCCGGTTTGGCTGCACAGGGGCCCAGGGCCGGAGGGGGGCCCTTTCTTACCGGCGGCAGGGAGAGATGAGCGCTTCCATTTTGGAAGCGCTCATCTCTATATTCATCTGTATCGCCGTCCTTAGGACGGCGATACAGATGTATAATGCGGGGCAAGGGAGGGAGAGGCGTCTCCCTTCCCTGTTCTTCTGATAGGCTGCAGGCACTAGGCCTGTAGCCTATCAGAGGCCGACACAGGCGGCGTGATGATGTCATCGCGCCGCCTGAGCCGTACAGCGCGGGACACAGCCCGGAAGAGGCCTGCATCGCGTCGCTGACAGAGGTAAGGAGGTAAGTATAAGTGTTAATTTTTTTAATTTAAGCTGGCACACAGTGGGGGCACTATGGGGGAGGAGCACTATGGAGGAGGGGCACTATGGAGGAGGAGCACAATGGGGGCACTATGGAGGAGGAGCACAATGGGGGCACTATGGAGGAGGAACACTATGGGGGCCACTATGGAGGAGGAGCACTATGGGGGCACTATGGAGGGGGAGCACAATGGGGGAACTATGGAGGGTACTATGGAGAAGGAACACTATGGGGGCCACTATGGAGGAGGAGCACTATGGGGGCACAATGGGGGCACTATGGAGGAGGAGCACAATGGGGCCACTATGGAGGAGGAGCACAATGCGGGCACTATGGAGGAGGAGCACTATGGGGGGGCCACTATGGAGGAGGAGCACTATGGAGAGCACTATGGAGGAGGAGCACAATGGGGGCACTATGGAGGAGGAGCACAATGGGGGCCTATCTAGGAGGAGCACTATGGGAGGCCCTATCATATATACTGGCTCACATGGGGGGCACTATGGAGGATGAGCATTATGGGGGGCACTCTGGAGGAGGAGGACCACTATGGGGGGCCCTATATATATACTGGCACTATGGAGGGGGAGGATCACTATGGGGGCCCTATCTTATATACTGGCTGACATGGGGTGCACTATGGAGGAGGGGGGAGAGGAGCACTACTTGGGTCATTGTATAGGGGCACTAAGAGGGTTTTTGGGCACATAGTAGGGGGCATTAGCACACATTATGAGGGCACTATGGGGACATTGGCTAGCCAGGGGCACTAATTATTTCTATTGTTGGGACTTTGGGGAGCACTATTACGGTGGGGGGCACAGTATCAGCTTAGCACAGTTATTTTTGGGGAACATTATAGTTACACTGTTAGTGTCAGGGACACTATTTCCTGGGCGCAGACACATTCCTTGCACAAGGGCCCTCTGTTGTCTGTGTCTGCCTCTGATGTGACGGTACCATTCACAAAGTGTTGGACAGTTATTTTCTTACTATACCTCCCATAGCCACAATAACAGAACCAACCTCAAAGACTTGTTTGGGGGATCACTGTGGATCATGGCTAACGTTACGATTTACGTCTCGAACATCATTAAAGGCCATTTTTGGAATCCAGGCGTGAATGTAGTTTTAACATTTAATCTGCACTGTGGCCAACATATATTTGCCCATATTTAACTGATTTTTAGTGTATTTGAGTTTGCTGTTTTGCAGAAGTATCTCATTTTTTATTCAAGCAATCACATACTTTTTTATGTAAAAACACTATATTAATGTTTTCTTATTCCTGTTTGACTGGTATTGAAATATATGTAATCACAGTGGTAATGCAATTACAGCAACATGGATGATATAGTCCTACATAAACGTAGGGACCCTATACTGCAATTGACCTTTGGTATGGCTCTTATATGTTCATCTTTATGTGCTCAATGGTGTTTTATTGCAAACCAAACTATGCCATGCATATTGCAAATCTGTTCTCTTCACAAAGTTTATCATCTCGTTTTAATCTAGAACTGAAGACAACCTCCAGGATGATATTCCAGAAGAAAAGGGGACTGCTGGAGCAACAGGAACTATTAGAAGGGAATCTACTGGACAGCCAGAAGAGCCTGAACCTAGTGTTGTTAGCACACAAACCTCCGAGATCCCCTCTAGTGCTCCAACAACTGCAAGGCCAACTCGCCAGGGTAGATTATCAAGGTGTAATACTAGTCCATCTAACGTGCTAGCACATGTCGACCAAAGGGTCCTTGATTATTTAAGTCATACCATGCCTGAGGATGAGAATGTTTGCTTTCTAAAAAGCCTTGCCCCTCAGTACTTAGAGAAGTACCATCTCATCTGAAAAACCGCATTCGCGGTGCATTCCTTATATTACTTGATGCATCTACCCCACCAAATAATCCAGATGAGCTTTTTCGAGCTTTGGAGCAATGGCGTTTGTCGGGGTACTTAAACACACAACCTCCTGTCTCAGCAGCAGCTGTTTTGCCCATCCAGTGCCCACCCCCTCTACCACCAAGACCTTACTATAGGCCTATGTCGTATGATATAGCTCCTAATCCGTATCATGCCACTGTGAATTATCAGCAAACACAATATTGGCCACAGGAACATTATGTTCCCCCTGCACCAGGACCATGCCACTCTGGGCAATTTATCAATCCCCCTGTAACACATAACCAAGGCAGTCAGCAAACTCGCAGCACTGGTCCTCCCGCCACTGGTAGTGGAAATGTATCTGCTGATTTATGAGTAAACAGCTTTATGTTGTAGTTCTTTAAATGTTTTACGTTACGGTTATGGAACTAAGAACAAATGTTGTTTGTACTAAGAATTGTCAGACATGTTCATGTCCACATTTTATGTTTTATATTTTGTCCAACATATCTTATTTAGGATTGATGTGTGTAAAATGGACCATGCGCACACTCATTAAAAAATCTAACTTGAAAACTGCTGATGTGTGAGATATATTCTGTACACACATGTGCCCAATAATAATATACATATAGTACAGAACACAAGTTTATACACACCTTATCATTCACATAGTTTTCGGTATATTCCTGACTATGAAAATTGTAGATTCACACTGAAGGCATCAATACAATGAATTAACACATGTCGAATTATATACTTAACAAAAAAGTGTGACACAACTGAAAATATGACTTATATTCTATGTTCATCAAAGTAGCCACCTTTTGCTTTGATTACTGCTTTGCACACTCTTGGCATTCTCTTGATGAGCTTCAAGAGGTAGTCACCTGAAATGGTTTTCACTTCACAGGTGTGCCCTGTCAGGTTTAATAAGTCGGATTTCTTGCCTTATAAATGGGGTTGGGACCATGAGGTGTGTTGGGCAGTATATAAAACCAAGCTAATTCGACATGATTTAAACACAACAAAAACCAAACTCAAAATAATAAGACAATATGATTGCTGACAAATTTTTAATTAACGACCACTTGAAACAAAATCACGTTGCCATGGAACTGATCCCTATGGAGACATGAAATAATCTGCAAAAAAATCCCGAGTACGAAGTCCAGAGTTGGTAGGTCTGGTTGCGGAGTGTAAAACAGAAGGTATGGATGTGTGTGGCAATAAGGACTCTTCATCCAGGTAGATAGCACCATCATAGGTTCGACCAAAATTATGTAAAATAACACAGGCTTTTATAACTTCTTGGACATTTTGGGGCGCCAATTGCATAGAACTTAACAAAACTCACCACTTGGCAGTCAGGATGCCAAAAGCACATTCAACGTAATGTCTTGCTCTGCTGAGTCGGTAGTTGAATATGCGTCTCTTGGTGTCTAACCCACGTCGAGCAAAAGGGCGCAAAACATTCTGACTCAGTCCAAAGCCCTCGTCAGCCACAAAAACAAATGGTGCAGGTGGGCCCAAAGATCCTGGAAGTAGACATGGCTCTGGCAGATTGAGCTGATTGCTCAGAAGCCGCCGACCCATCCTGGAAGCGCTGAAGATGCGTGCATCAGCAGCACTTCCATAGGCCCCAATGTCTACAATTACAAAACGATATGTGCTGTCAGCAACAGCTAACAGTTCAACTGAAAAATATTTTTTGTAATTGTAGTATCGAGACCCAGAGTTTGGTGGCTTCTTTACACGAACATGTTTCCCATCAAGAGCCCCAATGCAGTTTGGAAAATTAGCAGCTTCCTGGAAACCATGTGCAATCTCCAACCACTTCTGCCTTGTAGGTGTGGGCAAGACTGTTTCCCGTAGTGTTTCCCAAATATGATGACAGGTCTCCACTACAAGTTTGGCAATTGTTGACTTTCCAAGTAGAAATTCAAAATGCAAGGAGGCAAAAGAATTGCCAGTAGCAACCTGAAAAAATAACAAAAAAAAACAAAAAATATAAATTATTAAATATATATATATAAAAAAAATATATAAGGTCAAGGGAAGCTAGCAAAAAAAGCACAAACAAAAAGACATCCCTGTAGAAAGCTCCAAACTATTCAACACTAAAAAACAATCTTTCCAGGCATAAAATGGGGCCAAAATTACTTGAAAAATAAATAAAAAAACTCCAAAAACTAAAAAAAAACCAATGTAAGTTAAAGTTAATAAATGCGATAAAAAAAATGTAAGGGTAAAGCAGACTAATATATATATATATATATATATATATATATATATATATATATATATGAAACAGTATATATATAGGAACGCCGCAAACAGGTGTCAGAATAGGTTAGATGTGGCCGTAGTTTCTCC
The DNA here is from genome assembly GCA_900303285.1 of Rhinella marina. Taxonomy (NCBI): domain Eukaryota; kingdom Metazoa; phylum Chordata; class Amphibia; order Anura; family Bufonidae; genus Rhinella; species Rhinella marina. Next base: position 468,375 of record ONZH01002825.1, read on the forward strand.
AAAAGCATATCAAACAACCGAATGGAGAGCCGACAGAACGCCACAAACTTGTCAGGATGCATGTGAAGGTCATCATAGAGGGTATGGAAATGACCTTTGGTTTCCCTGTGAGCAACAATAGGATGAACCCACATCCTCCTACAGCCTAAGGCCCCATTCACACAACCGTATGTTCATTTTCGTATCTTATTTGCATTTTTGCGGATAAGATGCGGAACCATACGGACCCATTCATTTTTCCATAGGAGAAAAAAAAATGCGGAATGCACACCGTGTGCATTCCGCATCCGTATATTACGGAAGTTTTCCCGCAAAAAAAAGGAAACATGTCCTATACTTGGCCGCAAAACACGTCCGTAGCCCCATTAAAGTCAATGGGTCCGCAAAAATGCGGAACACTACGGAAGACTTTCCGTATGTCTTCTGTTCCGTTTTTATACGGACACGGAATACATACGGTCGTGTGAATGGAACCTAAAAATCTCTCTGCCATATAGCTGCCACCTGCTGATGAACCTGACACAGTACATGTGATACAAGAGTTTTATAGCAATGGTTAGGAATGCACAATGTAGGAGGACCTGGAATAAATTCACAGATTACATTATGGTTGACCTATTAGAGACAGTAGCAGGGTGTAGGAATAGTAAGGCTACTTGCACACTTGCGGTTGCAGGATTCGTTTGTGAGATACATCCAGGCTCTCACAAACTGATCCATCATGATAATACAACCGTCTGCATCAGTTCTGAACGGATCCGTTTGTATTATCTTTTACATAGCAAAGATGGATCCGTCTTGAACTCCATTTAAAGTCAATGGAGGACGGATCCGTTTTCTATTGTGTCAGACAAAACGGATCCGTCCCCATTTACTTACATTGTGTTTGCATCAGTTTCTTCATGCGGACACCAAAACGCAGCAAGCAGCGTTTTAGTGTCCGCCTCCAAAACGGAATGAAGACTGAACTGAAGCAAACTGAAGCATTCTGATGCATTCTGAACGGATCCGTTTCCGTTCAGAATGCATTAGGACAAAACTGGTCAGTTCAGGACCGTTTGTGAGAGCCTGTGACAGATCTCACAAACGGATCCTGCAAACGCAAGTGTGAAAGTAGCCTAAAAAAATATTTTATAATAATAAAACAAACACACACAACCCTCAATGATTATTTTATTAAAGGGTTATTCCCATCTTAGACAATGGGGGCATATCGCTAGGCCACTGCTGGGACCCGCACCTATATCGAGAATGGAGCAGGGAGCGCTGCACCTGGAGGACCCCAGGTTTCCTGGGGTCCAGCCACCACCGGATGCAGCAACTCTTACCTCTCCTGCGCCGCGGCTCCGCTCCGGGTCTGGCGCTCCTCTGTCTTCTCCTGCCAGCGCTGCACTGTCATCTGGCTGCGTGCAGCGCCAGGTCATAGTGCGTGCACTATGTCCTGACACTGTACGAGGTCAGGACAGTGCAGCGCCAGGAGGAGAAGACAGAGGAGCACCGGATCAGGAGCGGAGCTGCAGCGCATGAGGGTGAGTATGTTTCCCCGCTCTGGGCACCTAATGAATACTAGTGAGCGCTTCCATAATGGAAGCATTCACTAGTATTCGCTTTAAAAGATGCACGGCCATTTTCCCCCTACTTTTGGGGGGGAAAAAGTGTGTCTTATAAATCGAAAAATACGGTACTTTTTTTTTTACACATAAAAAAAAGAAGTGTGGAAAAAAGAAGCAGCGCCCCCTATCTTGGGGCAGAATCAGCACTGAATCTTCCTTCGAAATAAATAGCGACGCTGGTCGCATGACAGCTGGGATCGCTGAGCAGTGGTGATCCCATAGAAATGCATGGTATCGCTGCGGCAGTCTCAAAAAATCCAACACGTCTGGGGATTGCATGGGAGGAGGGGGTTGTAAGCGGGGGGCCCATTTAAAAATTTGGTGTGGGGCCCAGTCATTTCTAGCTATGCCACTGGAAACACACATACATACAGGGACACACAGACACATGCAAGGACACATACATACAGGGACATACATGCAGGGACACACACATGCAAGGACACACACACACGCATGGACATACGTACTGGGACACACACATATGCAGGGTCACACATTCTGGCCCCTGCACAATATTTCAGCTAGGACTTACCGAACTCCAGCACTGCTCCTCTCTGCAGCTACAGGAAACTAGCTCTCTGCTCATCTGGCTCCTCCCCCACAGGAGTCTGGTCACATGGGTGATGACGTCAGCAGAGGTTCTTTAGCCCACTAGGAAATAGCATCTACCATAACTGTATTACCTCAATACAATTGAATTGAATGCTCTGCAAGAGCTGAAGGACCTGTGATGACATCACAGGTCATGTGATCAGTACCTAATGCAGTAGCTGTAAAGGACCTGTGATGATGTCACCATCATGTGACCAATGCAGGAAAGGAGGGCTCAGCAGTGAAGAGAAGTCCTGGGTAGAATCTGTGGAGATGTCTTCTACATGAGGAGAGGTAAGTGAAGGGAGAGGCAGATGATTGCTGGGAGTTGTAATTATTTAACTGGGACCGTATGTAAGGGTTGAAGGGAGGGAAGTTATTTATATGGGATAGTGGAGTGATGCTATTTACATGGGACTGAATGTTGGAGGTGGCTGAGGAGGGGGTGATGTTATTTACATGGGACTGTATGTTGAAGGTGTCTAGGGGAGGGAGTGATGTTATTTACATGGGACTAAATATTGAGGGGGTGATGTTCTTTACATGGGACTGTATGTTGAAGGCGGCTGGGGAGGGATTGATGTTATTTACATGGGACTGTATGTTGAAGGTGTCTGGGAGAGGGAGTGATGTTATTTACATGGGACTGAATATTGAGGGGGTGATGTTCTTTACATGGGACTATATGTTGAAGGCGGCTGGGGAAGGGTTGATGTAATTTACATGGGACTGTTTGTTGAAGGTGGCTGGGGGTGATGTTATTTACGTGGGACTGAATATCGGATGGGGCAGGAGAGATGACGTGATGTTATTTACATGAGACTGTATTTTGGAGGGGGCTTTAGATAGAGAGGGATGTTATTTACATAAGACGGTATATTGGAGGGGGCTGGAGATGGTATTTACATGGGACTCTATGGCGGAGGGAAGGAGATAATGTTATTTACATGGGACAATATGGTGGAGGGGCTGAGGATTATAATTTCTTAGGATACTAAACGGAGGAATATAACTACAGGGGGCGCTGCATGGGGCATTATAAATACTGAAGGCACTTCAGGTGAGCATTATAACAGTAGGGGGCAATATAAATACTGAGGGCACTTCAGGGTGAGCATTATAAATGTAGGGGGCATTATAATTACTAGGGGCACTTCAGGGGCGAGCATTATAACAGTAGGGGGCATTATAAATACTGGGGGCACTTCAGGGTGAGCATTATAACAGTAGGGGGCAGTATAAATACTGGGGGAACTGTAACGGTATTATAAATCCAGGGGACATTATAGGCATCTTATTACTACTGGGGGCTCTATAGGAGGGACTTATAGATCTGCCTTATTTCTACTAAGAGCACTATGGGTGCCTTATTACTATTGAGGGGTCTGTAGAGAGCTTTATTACCACTGGGGGAACAATGGGGGGGGCTTATTTCTACTGGGGGGCTCAGTAAGTGTATTATTAATATTGGAGGGCTCTTTTACTAATGGGGCACTTTTGAGGAGTATTATCACTATGAGGTAGATAGATAGATAGAGGGATAGATACTTTATTAATCCAAAATGGAAATTTAAGCATCCAAAATGGAAATTTAAGCACCCAGTAGCAACACACAAAACACAAAAACAAAACTGAAATATTATAAAAAAACATACAAATTTAAAAATAAAAAATATTACATACATCAAAAATAAAATCCATAAATAAATAAAATACATAAATGCATGCATCAGCCTCTCCTCCACCCACTAGCGACCTAAAAGGGAAGAGTTATAAAGCCTAATGGCTCTCGGAAAAAAAGATCTCCTAAATCTATCAGTAGAGCAGTTCTGTGACAACAACCTACCGCTAAATGTGCTCCTGTTATCCATAATAATCTTATGTAACGGATGCCCATCATTCTTCATAATGGACAGCACTTTCAGTAAAGTCCTTCTCTCAACCACCTTTACCACAGGTTCCAGTTCGATGCCAATGACTGACCCTGCACGCCTAACCAGCTTCTCCAACCTCATCTCATCTCTCTTTTTAATGCTACCTCCCCAACACGACACAGCATAAAAGAGACAGCTTGTCACAACCGTCTGGTAGAACATCTGCAGAAACTTCTTACATATATTAAAGGAACCTAGCCTCCTAAAAAAATAGAGCCTACTCTGCCCTTTTCCATAAAGGATATTGGTGTTGGCCGACCATTCCAATTTATCATCCAAAAACAGACCCAGGTACTTATAGGTTTTAACCCTCTCAACCTCAACCCCATTAATCTGAACTGTCAAAATAGGTGGCTGTATCCAACACCATTTCCTTAGTCTTAGAGATATTTAGGAGTAGGTTATTCTTCTGGCTCCATCCCACAAAGTCCTCCACCAGGTTTCTGTACTCTACCTCCTCTCCTCCCCAGGGGCACTGTAGGGGGCAGTATTACTAATAGGGACATTACTGGGCAGCATTATCACGGTTGAGGTGACTGAAGGGTGCAGTATTACAAATGAGGGTATTCTAGAAGGGACTTACTATTGGTGGGACTATGAGGAGCACTATCACTGTGGGGGACACTATTGTTTCTTCAGGATAGTATTTGGGGGTATTGGGGGGCACAGCGAGCAGCAGGATAACACTGTGGGGACTCCAGGTTGGGGGATGATGATAGAAATGTGAGGAAGCTAAGATTTCAGTGTGCCACACTCTACAGAGATGAGACGCTGCTGAAAGACGACCGAATAGAGAAGATGATGAAAGAGAAGATCTACATCAGAGGAGATGTCACCTGAGAGGCACTGGATGTAAGAGGTATGTGCTGCAGTATAGCTGTATTGTAAGGACAGTAAAATGTCTTCAGTGCTATTTTTTTTGGGGGGGAGCATCAGTCGACTTACAGAATTGGGCCATATGCATTGGGGCTTGGGTCCTGGATCTTTTGAAACCCTAGCAATGCCCCTGCCTCCCCCACTTGTATTTAAAAGGTTACACTCATCTGAGGTCTGATATCTTAAAAACATACACAACAATCATATAAAACAATTTAAATCCAACTCCACATTTAGGATATTAGAATAAATTTATTTAATAGGAAAATAAATTCTGTTTCTTTTTGGGATATTCTTTTTATAATATCCCCTGCTCTCCAGTCTAGTTCACGCTGCAGGCCCAGGCCCTCAGAGATTGCAGAAATGTCATATATTTATTATATGTTCTGCTGCCACTGTTCTGATGCTGTCATCCGCCTGATGTCACACGCCTGCTGCCTCTACTGCCATCTGCCCCTACTGTGATCTGCCACCATCTTGTGCCGTTACTGCCAATGCTGTTGCCCTCCCCCCACTCTGTTCCGGGGCCACCGTTGTGACTCTTCATGCTGCCACCCTCACCAATCTTTTACTGAGCCATTATTGTGACACCTCACACTGTTGCCACCCTTGCCAGTCTGTTACTGAGTCACTAATGTCCCTGTTTGGCCGTATTGACATCACTGTTTATTTTTCCATTCTTCTTATCCATCAGAAGAACAGAAAAATAACCCCCCCCCCAAAAAAAAACGGGTCCTGTCTTTTGAGCGTCCAGAAGGCCTCTATCACACGGTCAGTATTTTGTATCAGGATTTAATCATAATTTGGAAGCCAAAAGCAGGAGTGGGTCCAAAACATAGAAGGCATACAAATCTTTCCATCACATGTTATCTCTGTTGTAGACCCACTCCTATTTTGCCTTACCAATACTGATCAAATAGTGACCAAATACTGACAGTGTGAAGGCGGATGCTCAAACTACAGAATCCACTTTTTTTGGGTTGTTGTTCTTCTGATGGATTAGAAGAACTGAAAAATAAACAGTGAAGTCAAAGCAGCCTTACAGATGACATTCTCCCTACTGTCATGGGGCCACTCCTTGAATTTTGGGCCACTGCATGGTTAAAGGGGTATTCCGGTTACCATAAATATAACTTATGTTTTAGACTAATTCATCATCAATAATTACCTAATATAATGTCAATTTCACATATTTATCGTTCAGTAGTTATAAAAGTAGTTTCCTTCCTCTGCTACCCAGTGTATTTCCTTATAAGTTACCATGGCATCGACCTATAGTTCTGAGCCTTTGTTAGGTCGAGCATGCTCAGTGTGTTGCTATCAGTTCTCTAGCTAATGTTAGTGTGCTGCTGATTACTGAGTAGAGGGGGCGTGACCAGACTGTAAGGCAGCCAATCAGTAATCATCAAAACTCATTAAGAAGCACAAACTCACAGCAGGAAAGCTAGGGATTGTGGGGATTGTAGTTTTGTGAGGGAAGATCAGGAGCCATGATACTCTGTGTGTGGCACAGGAGCCAGACAAATGGATTGTAAGGTAAAATGAAGCTCAGGTTATATGTACAGATATGGGTTCTGGTTGGGTCACAGCTTGCAACCTTAATGCAGTTTTTCAAAAATGACATTACTTTACCAAAATACCCCTTTAAGTCTACGCCGATAAATTAGACCTGACACTAACATTGACCTGTAAGGCCTGAAGTTCATTGACCTGAAGTTCTCACTTCTGTTATGGTCAGTTATTTCCATCACTTAGGCTCCATTCAGACGTCCTGTTTTTTTTCCTGATTCGATCCTGATCCTGATCTGGATCCATTCATTTCAATGGGTCCTGAAAAAATCAGGATCGAATCAGGAAAGAAAAACAGGACATGTGAATGGAGCCTTAGGCCCCATTTACACGACCGTATTGAATGGGGCCGTATCGATCCGCAAAATTGTGGAATAGATGCGGCCCCATTCACTTCTATTGGGCCGGGAGCCGCGGCACGGAGCTAGCTCTGTGCCGTGGCTCATTTGAAGCATGTCCTATACTTGTCCATACGCACGGACAAGTATAGGCATTTTTAATGGGGCCGCCCGTCATGTGTTCGGAGCGCTGCGCTATACGTTCGTGTGAATGGGGCCTTATTGTGAGGCAAATTCAGGAGCCAGGCCTACTCTCTGATTAAGTATCAAGAGTAGATCTGCACGTATTCTGTACCTTTGACTCACACCTGCTTTGGGCTGACAATTATTGACCAAATAAGTGAAGTATGAACGAAGCCTAATAGTGATGCACAGTCATTCTACATCTAACAGAAGGGATTCAAACACATGTGTTTGCAGTGCTATAACATGTATTAAAAGAACCTTTTTTTTTCTTGACTACATTATTGGCGCTGCCTCCATGTCCTTATTTTGTTCCACTAAAGAGTCATTGGGACACCTGCAGGGGGGGGGCGCAGATTTATTTTTTTTTGCTTTACTGAAGGCTGCTGTATGCTTTTCTTTTGGTTTAGCTGGGGGTTAACTAGGACAGTTGATGGCCTGCACGATGATGCACACATCCATATATGTGACCTGCCTGTCATTCAGACACACAGTAATTGTTTAACTACCAGAAAGGACACGCTATGCATGTTGCTGCACTGCACAATGATGTACAGCAGGATAGATTATTTCTAATTTTTAACTGTAGGTCGGGATCGACCTGATTTAATGAGCTTTATGACCAGGGGTGGATTGACCATTCACCCTACCTGGAAACTTCCCGGTGGGCCAATAGCCCTTTCCTGTGCAGTGGGTCGGTGCGCCCTGAGTCACTTTTCCCATTTTAATTGTCTGCCCTCCGCCCAGCACCAATACACATCAAGGACATGCAGCCTGTGCGATGTAACATCACAAGCTTCCAGCCCTGCTGTGCATTGACTATGATAATGAGAAAGTGCAGCGGGGCAGGTGACTTGTGATGTCTGTTATGTGTAGTTATATCTCGCAGGCTGCAGGTCCATACTATCATACAATACAAGCGTGTATCAGCGAAGCAGGGTCACCATCAGGCTGGAATTACTGGTACTGAGTGCAGTCAGGGGCCCTGCTTCAAGAAAACAAAAAAGGGGCCACTCATAGCTGCCCAGTAGTACCCCAGAGTGGGCAATACTATTCTTACACCTAGCTACTGTCTCTAATGGCTGTCAAAGAATATCATCTGTTCATTTAATTCCAGGTCCTCTGATACTGTGCCTTAATAATATTTCTATGTAACTGTTATATATTGTATTTCATGCACTGTGCCTGGTTGTCCTGCATGTGGCAGGGGTGATAGAACAGGGGACCCGCTGCCTCCTGCAGTAGAAAGCAGAAGATTCCTGGTGCCCCTCTCCCACACAGCACCACAGTCTGGTATCTGCACCACTTATCTGAAGTCTCCCAGACCTGGATAACAGCAAAGTTATGTCCAAAGACTGACATCCCCAAGTAGGTGTATATATGGGGGAGAATCTCTGGATGACACACTGTTATGGAAGATCTGTGGATGACACACTGTTATGTGACTATACCTCCCCTCATCCTTAAAAATCCATCCTGGTCCTGCAATACACGGATGCATTCTTAAGGATGAGGGGGGTTGTTGTCAAATATAATATAAACACTTACCAATAAATACTAATTATGGTTCAGTCCCTCAACAGTGTTTGTATTAAATATGACTATAACCCCCTTATCCTCTAGAATACATTCATGTACTGCAATACATATCTATGGATGAGTGGGGTTATAGGTATATTTAATACATATTTAATGTCCAGGTCTGCCCTTGAGCGCTCCTTCATATCCTGGCTGTCACTCACCTAGGAACCTGAAGTGGAGACTGACCAGGGGATAACACAGCATTCAGGGGCGACGGAAGGCCTCCCTTATTCCTTCCTAACAGCGTGCTTAGCTAATAAGCTAATTGGTACATAGGTAAGCTAATTGGTACATAGGTGGAGCAGTAGTTTCCACCGGCAATCTCCACCAGTCAGCAGTGCAGAGGAGAAGGAGAATGGCTCTCCTCTCTCCTCCTTTGGAATGGACCCCGGCTGCGGGCTGGTGGCATCAGTTTCACTGAATGCTTCACTTCGCCGCTGCCCACCCTGCCCCACACTACAGCATGTCTCACTATTGAAGCCGCCCGCCCTGCCCCGCATTACCACATGCCTCACTGCCGCCTTCCCCGCACTACAGAATACCTCTCAGCCCGCCCAGGCTCACACTATAGCATGCCTCGCTGCCCGTGCCGCCCAACCTGTACTACAGCATGCCTCACTGTCCCTGCTGCCTGTCCTGCACTACAGCTTGCTGCTGCCAGCCGACCAACACATCTTCTGTAACGCGCCGGCCACCATGATTTTGGCACATTTGCTTTATAAGACGCACTGACTCCCCCCTGTCCCCAATTTTGGGGGAAAAAATTGTGTCTTATGAACCGAACAATATGGTAGATAGATAGTGTAAGGGATTGCTCTATCTCAGGGGGTCGCAATCACAAGTCTTCCGACACACAGGGGGTTTCAACATCAAATGGTGCTTTATTTTCACTCTTTGGCACCAACACACATGAAAACGTTCAAATAAACACCTGCCTGTCTGGACTCTACCTAATACATGTGTTGTCTCTATCTCACCTATAGAGCGCCGTTCACACACGGTATTCGATCCTCAGCCGTACGGTCCAGCAGCCTCCTGGCTATGACCTCACCAACACCTTTGGGGGGAGTTGGTCCTGAAGTCCTCCTGACTCTGACCGTGTGACCCTTTATCCATAGGCGTCGCTAGGCCCCCCAAACTTCAGGCTATACAAAGCCTTGTGGCCCCTCAGCCCTCCTGGCTGAGACCACACAGAGTCTCTGCAGGCTCCAACCTCTCAGGCTTTTTCAGCCTTGTGGCCCCCCAGCCCTTCCTGGCTGGGACCACATGGGCCCTCTCCAGGTCTGTTCCCTGGAGCCCTCTCTCTCTAAATCTCTCATACACAGAGGGACGTTTTATCCCTCCGTGATTACACTAGCAGGCCTCACCTGCAATCTCCTCAGCTAATCGCAATACCTGTAGAGGAAGGGTGTGGACTGGCAGATCCCACTTCCAAAACCTATCCACCAGTCCAAATGAAATCCAGCCCAGAACAACGTCTAGACAAAACTGTCTCAGCAAACTACACATAGCTGAAGCCACGGCATTTTTCTGAATTTCAGTTATCTCACCCAGCTGAGGTATCTGGGTGGGATATACATGCCTTCCAGCACTTATCCTGTACACATCACCACAGTAGTAATGAGATATATAATAGATAGATAGATAAGATTAGATACGTGGACAGATAGATAGATATGAGTAAGATTGATATTTCCACAAAACAGCCATGACAATCCTATATAGCCTAAAGAAGAAGAAATGGCACATTCCCGTGCCTAGGTTGAATGCAATGTTCTAATGTAATCAAGGGGGATATGTTTTATCAGCCCCCCACAGATCGTTTATAAAATAAAGAGATACTCTACCTGTGAATCCATGAATGTCATTTATGTTATTTAATGCCCATGCCGTCTTTTGTATGTGGGTAAAGCCATACTGCATCCCAGAAACCGCATAGGCAAACATAAGTCAACAATACGTATCAAAAATGTGTGGCTGCCACTTCGATTCACATGGCCATGGCATCTCTCAGCTAAAATATCAGATAATAGAGCGGATTGAACCTGAGGAGAGGAGGAAATAGTAAACAAATATTAACCCTTTTTTTCCCGTTTTCGTTTTGCGCTCCCTGCCTTCATAAAGCCATAACTTTTTTTACTTTTCTGTTCACATAGCTGTATGAGGGCTTGTTTTTTGCGGGACAAGTTGTACTTTCCAACGCCACCATTTAATATTGCACATGGTGTAGTGGGAAGCGGGAAAAAAATTCCAAATTGGGTGAAATTGCAAAAAAACCCGCAATTTCGCTACGGGTTTTTTTATTTACGGCGTTCGATGTGCTTTAAAACTGACCAGTTACTTTCATTCTAATGGTCAGTACGAATCTGTCGATACCTAATATGTATAGTTTTTCTTGCGTTTTGATAGTGATAAAATAATTATAAATATCCTATAGAAACCCGACCTACAATGTACATACCTACACCGCCAATAAATCCTACAAATATAAGGTATGTACCAAATCACTCAAAAGATCCAAGTGATTGTATTATAATATCAATCTTTATTAAATACATAAATTACCAAAATAAAAGGTATATTAAAACCTCCACAAATTGCACAATGAACTAATACAAGTGAGGGACAACTGTTCAAAAAGGGCTAGCACTAATACTTGTAAGTATAACAAAGCACTTTACCGCACCACAATAGCAAAAGTGCATACAACTTATTAATACATATACTGCTTAACAAAGCTAGATGTATAATACATATAAAGCAACAAGTCCACATAGCTATTATTACATACACTGCTTGATAAAGCTAGATGTATAATACATACAAAGCAGCCACCAGTGGCACGTGCAAAACACTGCCCAAAACAGTGTCCCTCACTTACCCTACGTGTTTCGCCAACAGGCTTCGTCGGGGGAAGTGACCCCGACGAAGCCTGTTGGCGAAACGCGTAGGGTAAGTGAGGGACACTGTTTTGGGCAGTGTTTTGCACGTGCCACTGGTGGCTGCTTTGTATGTATTATACATCTAGCTTTATCAAGCAGTGTATGTAATAATAGCTATGTGGACTTGTTGCTTTATATGTATTATACATCTAGCTTTGTTAAGCAGTATATGTATTAATAAGTTGTATGCACTTTTGCTATTGTGGTGCGGTAAAGTGCTTTGTTATACTTACAAGTATTAGTGCTAGCCCTTTTTGAACAGTTGTCCCTCACTTGTATTAGTTCATTGTGCAATTTGTGGAGGTTTTAATATACCTTTTATTTTGGTAATTTATGTATTTAATAAAGATTGATATTATAATACAATCACTTGGATCTTTTGAGTGATTTGGTACATACCTTATATTTGTAGGATTTATTAAAATAATTATAAAGTTGTAATTTTTTTTGTCATATCTTGACCCCTATAACTTTTTGGTATTTATGTGTACGGAGCTGTATCGGGGCTCATTATTTGCAGGGCGATCTAAACTTTTCATTGATACCATTCTGGGGTGTTTATGACTTTGTGATTGCTTTTTATTTAATTTTTTTTAGAAAAAAAAGTTACATAAAATGGTGAATCGGCCATTTTGACACTTTTTTCAGTTTCGCTGTTTTCTGTACGGGAAACAAATTTTTATATTTTTATAGTATGGGTGTTTTCGCACGCGACGATGCCCATGATGTGTCATTTTTTTACTACTTTTATTTTTATTTTGGGAAAAGGGGGGTGATTTGAACTTTCATGTTTTTTTTAATTAGTTTTTTTTTTTTTAAACTTTATTTATTTAATTTTTTTACACTTTTTTATAGTTCCCATAGTGAACTATTACAAGCAATCATCTGATTGCTTATATCATAGACTCCAATGCATTAGCATTGGAGTCTATGATGATTTTACTGCTTGACTATAACAGAGGCTGCTGCATACATACTCCTGTTCCCCCAATCGCCACAAGGGGGAGCCGGAGTAACACCGTAAGCGCGCACTGGATAAATCAGCAGTTCACCCGTGGCCATGACAACAGAGCGGGCGCCATCTTTAAACACGCGCACGGGCACGAAGGGGTTAAAGCACCGTGAGGCGTATTGGATTCATACTCTCCAGACCCTTGAACCAAAGGGATTGAACAGAGAGTATGAGGTTGCTCATTTGGCCTTGAATTAACCTTTCTTGATATTACTATGTATTCTTTACGCTGATTTTATTGATATGATATTTTCTGATATATGTTTTATGATATATGTTTCCATATTTCCTTCAGGTTTCCCTATTTATTTCTATATATGTATATTGGATTGTATGATGACTGATGTCCTTTATTCATTTCTTTAGATTGGACAGAAATGATATACACGAGGAATGTCCTTCCTTGTTTACTGAGGTTACCCGGATGACAGCATCCTACGTCATCCAGAGGTGCCGAGCTTTTCTCTATATATTGCTTGAAATAATGTATTTATGTTATAGTTGATAAAGGCTCAGGACGGCCCGAAACGCGTCCTTGTTGGATAACAAATAAGTAATTGCTAAATGAAGATAGCGAAGTGCTGGGATTTCTTGCTTATCCTATTTGGGCTTTACCTGCCACGTGCACCGCTATAGCCTCTGAGTGCCGACCGGAACTGTTTGTTGTATTCTACATATGATGTAATGTCCCTGGAGGTTATATCAGCACTGGAGCATTATAAGAGGAGCAGCTATCAGTCACATATGATGTAATGTCTCTGGAGGTTATATCAGCGCTGGAGCATTATAAGAGGAGCAGCTGATATCAGTTACATATGATGTAATGTCTCTGGAGGTTATATCAGTGCTGAAGCGTTATAAGAGGAGCAGCTGATATCAGTCACATGTGATGTAATGTCTCTGGAGGTTATATCAGTACTGGGGCGTTATAAGAGGAGCAGCTGATATCAGTCACATGTGATGTAATGTCTCTGGAGGTTATATCAGTACTGGGGCGTTTTAAGAGGAGCAGCTGATATCAGTCACATGTGATGTAATGTCTCTGGAGGTTATATCAGCACTGGAGCGTTATAAGAGGAGCAGCTGATATCAGTCACATATGATGTAATGTCTCGAGGTTATATCAGCGCTGGAGCATTATAAGAGGAGCAGCTGATATCAGTTACATATGATGTAATGTCTCTGGAGGTTATATCAGTGCTGAAGCGTTATAAGAGGAGCAGCTGATATCAGTCACATATGATGTAATGTCTCTGGAGGTTATATCAGCGCTGGAGCATTATAAGAGGAGCAGCTGATATCAGTCACATGTGATGTAATGTCTCTGGAGGTTATATCAGTGCTGGAGCGTTATAAGAGGAGCAGCTGATATCAGTAACATATGATGTAATGTCTCTGGAGGTCATATCTGTACTGGAGCGTTATAAGAGGAGCAGCTAATATCAGTCACATATGATGTAATTCCTACCTGTTATGTGCCATAATGGCCACAATAAAATTCAGGGAGTGTTGGTTCCACATGCATGCTGGGACTCTGCCTTTGCCATTTTTGGTGCCTTAAAGGCCTCCATTAAATCCAACGCTCCCTGAATTTTATAGTGGCCATTATGGCACATAACAGGTAGGAATTAGTGTTAGGTTCCCGTCTTAAAGAGATCGCATTGACGCTTGGCAGACGGGCCCAAATTATTTTGTACAAAATGATTTGCCAAGAGTCTCAATTTTACAAAATAAGCGTAGCACTAGCACTAGAATGTTTTCTATGACTATGGCATTATTGTACATTATTTGTGTTTGCAGAGTGCTGCTGCATTGTGTTTTTTTCCTTTGTGTTTCTAGCCATGGCAGCGTGCACCTGCACATTGGATGTGCTGACTGACCCCCTTTTTTTGCAGTTACTGATACTGGAGGTGTGGCTACTCCAGCCAGTGTTGCACTCCTGATAAGCCTGTCTGCCCCATAGGCTGATTTTAATCAGAGTAAGTTTAAAGCTGTAGCCTGCTCTCAGTATATGTATTGGAAGCTGTGAGCTATAAATCAGGCTGACATTAGAGATGTGCTAATGTCACCTGATTCCAAATATATATATGTTTTATTTACTGGTGCCCCCATTTTTATATAAAATGAACTTTTATTTTATGCTAATAAGGCCTCTAGGTGCAAGGGGCGTTACCCCTGCTCCTAGAGGCTCTGTTGATTGACAGGACCAGGCAGAGAAGAAACACTCCATTCACAATAGCTTGCAAGGACCTTCAATGATGTCAGTCACATGGTTTAGGAGGAGACAGGCTGTTTGTGTGATCCTAACCATGTGACTGATCACATGGTCATGACATCATTGAAGGTCCTTGCAAGCTATGGTGAATGGAATGTTTCTTCTCTGCCTGGGCCTGTCAATCAACAGAGCCTCTAGGAGCAGGGGTAACGCCCCTTGCACCTAGAGGCCTTATTAGCATAAAATAAAAGTTCATTTTATATAAAAATGGGGGCACCAGTAAATAAAACAGATATCTATTTGGAATCAGGTGACATTAGCACATCTCTAATGTCAGCCTGATTCATACCGAAAAAACTGGTGACAGAAACCCTTTAAGGCACCAAAAATGGCAAAGGCAGAGTGGACCCAGCATGCATGTGGAACCAACACTCCCTGAAATTTATGGTGGCCATTATGGCACATAACAAGTAGGAATTAGTGTTAGGTTCCCGTCTTAAAGAGATCACCTTGACGCTTGGCAGATGGGCCCAAATAATTTTGTACAAAATGATTTGCCAAGAATCTCAATTTTGCAAAATAAGCGTAGCACTAGCACCAGAATGTTTTCTATGACTATGGCAATATTGTACATTATTTGTGTTTTCAGAGTGCTGCTGCATTGTGTTTTTTCATCACTGCTGGAGCGTTATAAGAGGAGCGGCCCATATCAGTTCCATATGATGTAATGTCTCTGGAGGTTATATCTGTGCTGGAGCATTATAAGAGGAGCTGTCTATTACCTACCTAAATGTTGCAGAACAAGTACACCCATCGTGGCAATAGAATTCTCTAATGGCAGTGGCCACTTTCTGGAGGACAATAAGCCCTGTCATACTGCAATACACCTTCGGAGGTCTTGTGGAGTCTATACTGCAAGGGCGGACACAGACAGCAGAGGGCCCCTGTGCAAAAAATGTGCCTGCCCCCCCCCCCCTCCCAGGGGCCAAATTCTCATATTCCATCCTAACATTACTTATAGCAATACAAAACATGCATGGTAATGCTACTTTCACACCTGTGGCACTACGCTCAGGCCACCTGATCCGGCAGAGAATACAAGGAATTGGCTGGACACAAACTCAGGCATGCAGTGGTTTGTGTCCCGCTGATTCTCTGCATTTTTGCCAGATTGAGGCCGGATCTCTGCCGGACCCCATTATAGTTAATGGGGCCTGTGGGCATTCTGCATCCAGCAGTGCCGGAGCCCGTGAATTCCGGCAGGCTGTTCTCTGCTGGAAGAGCCTGCCAGAATCACTCTCAGATGGGAAAGTAGCCTAATACAGCGCATATACCTCGTACATCCAGTGACGTCTCCTTTGATGTAGATGTTCTCTGTCCTCATTTTCTCTTTTCAGACCAGACCACCATGATGATTTCTTTCAGCCATATATAGTCTCTGCAGAGTTTGTCAAACAGACATCTTAGTTTCCTAGTTTTCCATCATCCTCCCACCTTCTGAACACCCCATCCTGCCACCCCCAATACTGTGCCGCTGTGCTCCCTATACTAGTTACACACAGATAGATCCTCTTCAATAATTACTGCCACACCGTGTCCTAAAAATAACTGCGCCCAACAAACAGTGTCCCTGACACTTACAGTGTAAACATAATGTTCCCCAAAAATAATTGTGCGAAGCTGATATCATGCCAGGGTGCCCCCACAGTAATATTGCTCCCCAAAATCCCACCAATAGAAATAATTATCTACCAGACAACACATAGTAGTAATAGTGCTCCCAACAGTAATAATGTCCCCACTGTGTCCCAGAAGTAATAATGCTCCCACAGTGCTAATACTAGCATTCATGTTTCTCATATTCCCTCAACTGTAATAAAGCCCACCATAATGCCCCGGTAGTAATAATTCTCTTTACAATGTGTAACAGTAAAAATGCCCTAATAATGTGTGCCAATGCCCCCTACTGTGTGCCCGAAAACTCTCTTAGTGTCCCCATAGTGCCAGAATTTGCGCCAGTATAAAATACTCCTATATCATGCCCCAATAGTGCTCCTTCTCCATAGTGTCCCCCATGTGTGCCAGTATATAAGATAGGGTCCCCAGTAGATGCCCCCATGGTGCTCTCCCCTTCTCCATAGTGCCACCCTTGTGTGCTAATATATTAGATAGGATCCCCATAGTGCCCCCCTTGTCTGCCAGTATATAATATTGGGCACCAGAAGATGCTCCCATAGTGCTCCTCTTCCCCCTTCTCCATAGTGCCACCCATGTGTGCCAGTATATAAGAGCCCCATATTGCTCCTCCCCTCCAAAGTACCCCCCATGGGGGTACTTTGATAGGGCCACCCATAGTGCTCCTCCCCCTCCATAGTGACCCCCATGTGTGCCAGTACATAACATAGTGCCCCCCATGTCTGCCAGTATTTAAAATATGCCCCCATAGTGCTCTTCCTCCTCTAGAGTGCTCCCCATGTCTGCCAGTATTTAAAATAGGCCCCCATAGTGCTCCTCCTCCTTAATAGTGCCCCCCATGTCTGCCAGTACTTAAGATAGGGCCCCCAGCAGATATCCCCATGAGTGGCAGATAGGGCCCCTAGTAAAGCGTAAATAAATAAAAAATAAACTTACATACTTACCTCCTTGCCTCTTTCAGCGATTCAACGTAGGCCTCTTCCAGCCTGTGTCCCCTGCCCAGCCTGTGTCCACAATGGAAGCGCTCATCTCTCCATGCCTTGCCACCTTCCTTGGGCCCCCCTCCCGCACTGGGCCCCTGTGCAGCTGAACCGGCTGCATGGGCGGTATGTTCGCCCCTGCTGTAATGTCATGTTTAAAAACATAATTTTAACGTAAAATATTTTTAAAATTGATTTCCATATGTTTTACAGATGCCCCTATCATCCATTGGTTATCTATCCCCTGTAATGGTGGTAGCTGGCCGCCGATACTCACCTACTCACCTTGGCAGTCTCTGTTTTGGTGAGCACTGTTCTCCTGTAGTGGTGATGGTCAGCCGCCGGCGTTTCCCTATACAGTGCCACGATCCCAGGCTCTGTCCAAGTGAGCACTGTCCTCTCTGGCTGCCTCCGCTGCAGTTTATTTCCAGCCATATGTGCTGCATGTCTGTTAACCTGCTTGCTATAGTGCACATGTTAATGGGTCAGCGCCAGTTTCATTTCCTGTAATTTAAAGGGCCAGCACATATGATGTGTTCTGAGAAATCCCAGCCTTCCTACACCTGTATTAAGTGGTCCAGACCTCTTCCCAGTTGCCTGAGCATCATAGATCCTTGTGTTCTGCCAGGGTCTGCATTCTTGTGTTCCTGAACTCTTGACCCATGTCTGTCTTCCAGATTCTGCTACCTGTCTGATTCCTGCCTGTTCTGTTTTGATTCTCCTGTTGCTAACCTGGATTGCCTGACCTATATCTGTGCCTACTGTCTGACCTTTTATTTGTATAACTACGCCTCTGCCTTACCCTTCTGTCCTGCACTATCGCTCCTGGTTATGACTCTGCCTGTTGACTATGTCCATACCTCCAGTGCCTTGCACCGATACATCCTTGTCCGCTTGGGCCAGCTGCATCATGTGTCAACTCCCCTTAAGAGGCAGCGACCTGCTGTTCTCCTCGAGAAAGTCTATCCCCACCATCTGGGATACTGTGAAGAACGAGGGGTTCACTTACACAATGCTCTTAGAGAAGGTTGGTCACGTGGCATAGTGAGTCCACACCCGCTGATCGTGATATCCTCATAGGTTTTTGTCATGAAAACCTCCGATCTCAAGTGTAATGTCACCTCTTATTACAACCACTAGGCTTTTGGTTATGTCTCTTCCTTTAGGATTTTCCATTGATATTACATTATGTGGATTTGTGGCTAATCTTGTGGCAGAAGGAATTTTATTACAGCTGTAAGTGTAAAATAAGAGACCACACTACTAAATCATTTATTATCCAAGTGTTCAAATGATTTCATAAAAGAAGACGCTGGCACGATGAATGGAATCTAATAGTTTTTATTCCTATCAATTATACAATTTTTACTAATTTACCCATCCAGGACAATTTAAGATTTACTGCATAATAAGGTGTGAACCAGACGAAGGCGAAACATAACCCCCTGTGGGGGAAAAAATTCCTTCCTGACCCCAAGAATTGGCGATCGGCTAATCCCTGGTTCACTGCAGTGATGACCCTGGATGGGGGCCCTGTCACACATATATATCTATAGCAGTCTATATTATACTATATCTTCTATCTTATATATAATCTATCTTATCTAATATCTATATTATTATCCATATACAAGTAAGGGCTCGTTCAAATCACCGTTAGGGCTTCCGTTCTCCTGCTCCGTTATAGGAGCAGGAGAACGGAAAGGACAGATTCGGGACATAACTGAGCCCAACGGAGCCTAAGGGACCCCATAGACTATAATGGGGTCAGTTAGGTTTCCGCTCAGAAGATGATTTCTGAAGCGGAGACAAAAGTCCTGCATGCATTAGGGCTCGTTCACATCACCGTTAGGGCTTCCGTTCTCCTGCTCCGTTATAGGAGCAGGAGAACGGAAAGGACGGATTCGGGACATAACTGAGCCCAACGGAGCCTAAGGGACCCCATAGACTATAATGGGGTCCGTTAGGATTCCGCTCAGAAGATGATTTTTGAAGCGGAGACAAAAGTTGTGCACGCAGGACTTTTGTCTCCGCTTCAAAAATCATCTTCTGAGCGGAAACCTAACGGACCCCATTATAGTCTATGGGGTCCCTTAGGCTCCGTTGGGCTCAGTTATGTCCCAAATCCGTCCTGTCCGTTCTCCTGCTCCTATAACGAAGCAGGAGAACGGAAGCCCTAACGGTGATGTGAACGAGCCCTTATAAAGCAGATAATATAGGAAATATCTGTTATTAATCTGCTTTATAACTATTTTATATAATCATTCTACCTCATGTCTAATATCTATATTATTACCCATATAGAAGTTATAAAGCGGATAATATAAGAAATTTCTGTTATTAATCTGCTTTATAACTATTTTATATACTTATTCTACCTTATAGGTAAGGTTTATCTTATACCCCTTAGTATGTATATATGCTCTATACCACAATTATACTACTTACTACTAGAACTAATAAACTATGTTTTTTTTTGTTTTTTTTTGTGTTTTTTTTTAAACTAATTTCTAGACTATCTCTATGCTCTATATATTATATTATATCTAAAACCCAATATTCTAAATTGGTATATATATCATATTTATCTTTGGCTCGGCACACGTTATGTTTTTGTCTTATATTTAACATATATAGAAAACATGTCAAACAGATACCTCAGACTAATGACACACAGTGGCATCCGTCACCATAAAGTGTCATTGTGAGGGCTCGTTCACATCAGCGTTATGCTTTCCGTTTGTGTTTTCCGTTATAACATGGTTATAACGGAAAATAACGGAAACCATAAGACGGAAGTCAAAACGGAAGCCTTTAGAGGCATTCCGTTTTAATCCGTCATAATAGAAGCCTATGAGAATCATAACGGATTCATTTGGTTCCCGTTATGCAAAACGGAAAACAAAGTCCTGTCGACAGGACTTTGTTTTCCGTTCAGCATAACGGAACTCAGACGGATCCGTTATGATTCTCATAGGCTTCTATTATGACGGATCAAAACGGAAGCCTCTAAAGGCTTCCGTTTTGACTTCCGTCTTATGGTTTCCGTTATTTTCCGTTATAACCATGTTATAACGGAAAACACAAACGGAAAGCATAACGCTGATGTGAACGAGCCCTAACAAACAAAAAAACATATACTTTAACGTACAGGATATGTTCTTCTACAGGATCCTGCAAGATGGAAAAGCTAAGTATTTTACACTTTTACATTCTTTTTTTTCTCTAACATATACATTAAACAGGACAAAAATGTGATATGAACCGAGCTTTAAGCGTCATGCACACAACCTTATCTCTCCTACAATCTACTAATCAAATATCTGCGAAATACGGATGTTGCCCGTGTGCCTTTTATTTTTGCAGACTCATTGATTTCCATGTATTTGTGGTGCATATTTTGCGGATGAATTCTATATTTTTGTAGAATGGATATATGGATTTAGAAGGCACACGGATGATCCATCTGCTTTCTTTATCTGTATGTCTGTTCTGTAAAAAGATAGAAAATGTCTGTAATCTGTGGATCATGGTAGCGTCATGAAATGAACGGTGCTTTAATAATAATAATAATAATAATAATAATAATAATAATAATAATCATGGACCTATTGATGTCACAGGGTCTGCAAAAATGGCTGATTCAACATAGCCAATATCTGTGTATTGTGGATTCCCAATTTGTGGCCCACAAAACGGATATAATCGTGTGGATGAGGCCTTATTCCAATCTTACAGCTATCAAATATATTTATTCTCTATCTTTCTTATATCTATCTATATTTTTCTTATCTATTTATGACATTTATCTAATCTATGTTATATCTATATAATTTATCTACCTTAGTTCTATCTTATAACTATCACATATTGTCTATCTTTCTACCTTTCTATTTTTATCTTACATCTGAATGAACATATTGTTCACTATAAGAAATGGATTTGCCTGAATGAGCTTTTACTGCAAAACAATAAAAATCTAGAGCTCTGGTGACCACTAGCAATTCTCCCTGAATCAGGCAGTAGATAGAGACAGAGATCGATGTTACTATCTCTACTTCTAGATTATGATAACCTCCCTCCAACAGGAGCGTCAGAGAGGGAGCTATTTAGCTGATATGTAGAATTACTAGTGGTGAGGTGAGCAGTAGTTTTTTTTTATAGGATTTGAATAAAAAGGTTTTAAATGTTAATTCAGGCAGGTCTATTTCATATCTTATTTATTTAATTTTTATGTAAATAACTTATATTTCTTTATGATCTTATCTCTACTATTAGACTACTTTTTTGTACTTATCTTAAATCCTACAAATATATATCCCAAATCTGTGGTTTTCTTGGTAGATTTAAAAAAAACCAAGGTTGTTTTCTTGGTAGATTTAAAAAAAATCTGAAGTTGTTATAAATAACAAACGTACTGATGATTGGTGAATGGGCCTTTCCTAGGATTTCTGGCAATAGGAAAGAACAGTAGGGACCAAAACAGCGTTGGAATGGCAGCTATGGAAGATCTTAATAAACATTCTTTGCTATTAATATTTTCTGTCTTATTTACTAATCTACCTAGAAAACCCCTATAAAACTACAGTTTTTAAAATTTTAGATAAAGTAAATCTAAAATGGCTATATAAGATATATATTATAAAACCTATAACTGTAAAGATTAAAAAAAAAAACAAAAACAAAAAAAACCTAAATCCGGTCTTTGCTCTTAAAATCCTTAATGGAAGGCAGGACCCGGTGCAAGATTTTTTTTTTTTATCTACATTTAAAAATATAAAAAATAACAAAGACTCAGACTGATCCCTGCCACTGCTCTGGTACCTGAGCTAAGCCAATCACATTGGGGTTGACCTGTCTCACCCTTCCTAATTCCTAGCATTTCTGGTGTGTTGAGCAGGGACCAGGAGTGCAGTGGAGATCAAAGCTACAGGAGAATGGCAGCAGAGGGGGATTGGTGGAGGTAAGTAAAAATTCTTTGTTATTTTAAATATCTTCTTCCTGTCATGTTGAATATGATATTTGAGCCAAATGTAGCAGCTATAGAGCAAGAGCATGTATATACTTATATATTTACATTCCCGCTAATTCTGGGCTTTGAAGTCAAGAAGGCAGTCCTATCAGTGATTGACAGCTATCTCTATATATACAATCATAGAGGGAAGGCAGTCAATAACTGATAGGACCATCTCCTTGACTTCAGAGCCCAGAATGAGCAGGAAAGTAACACAATGAAATACAAGTTTTCCTGAATCTTTTCATATAAAACAATATATCGATCTGCTCAGCCCCTTCTGCTTTATAACATGCTGCCTGCAGACTGCACTGCATTTTTATGATGACAGGTTGTCTCTAAAATCTATGCAGTAAACCTACATTTTTTAAATTTTTTTTTTACTTACCATACCTAAGAGAAAAAAGTTGAGTTATATAAAATAAAATATATATCATATATTAAATAATACCTCTAACTCTGCAAATAAAGGGAGTAATCCTGGTCTTTGGCCATCTTATGATCTTGATTCTTACAGAGAAGTAGGAGATGGTAGAAGATATTTCTTCTCCGTCTATTTCTATGATGTTAAAAATAACAAAGAATCATTCCTCATCTACACCACTCCCCTGCCACTGCTCTGCTACCCGCTGCTTTGTATGTCCTATCCTGGCTAAACATCCCAGAAATGCTAGGAATGACCTGCTAAGCCAGTGACTTGCCTTAGGTGGTGACCTGCCTTAGCCTAGGAGTGACTGACTGGGCCTTTCCTAGTATTTCTGATGTGTGAGGCTAGGACAGGAAATGCGGAGCAGTGAGGACTGAAGCATGGATTGAATGGCAGCTATGGGGGATGACTGGAGGTATGTAATGCTTCTTTTTTTTAACATCTTTGGACCACTTTAAATCTACTCAGAATACTCCTCTAAGATTAATATGTTCTCTTTTACACTAAACCTACCTTATCTAAGAAAAGGTTCTATAAAATATAACTATGAGCTACATAAATTCTATTGTCTATGGAAGAAAGAAGTGATCCTGGTCCTTGCTCTTCTTATCATCCGTCTTACTGGAAGGCAGGACCCAGTGCAAGATGTTTCTTCTTCATCGACTTCTTGGTCTTCATCTCCATTTCCCTCTTCACTTTCTTCAATGTCCTCTTCTTCTCCTTCCATTTCTTCTTGATCTTCTTCATCTTCATATTCTTCTTCATAACTTTCTTCCTCTTCTGTATCTTCTTCCTCATCAGCTTCTCCATCTGACTCATATTCTTCTTCATCCTCTTCCTCTGTATACGATTCTAGTGAAAGATGCTCCTAGAAACACAATTCAATCAGATTAAATACTGTAAGATCTACCTCATGCATTTCTACATATAGAATGACTTATCATGTGTAGGTAAGAGCCATCTTGACAAAGGCTTCAGCCCAATGATTGCTCCCCATGTAACTGCTCAATATAATAATTATACATAATAAATATTCATCCTGTGGATTATTATATACATTTATTTCACCAGCTTATAAGACAATGGAGGATAAATACAGATCTATATAAAATATTGGCACATTTTCAATGTTTCCTTCCTAATGCAGCATTTCACATCACTTACTTCATCCAAGGAGATCCTGATGCCATCGTCCAGCTTCATGAAGATGGGCTACAATATAACAGGTAAGAATTAGTTCCTCTCTCACTGTTATTACCTACATTCTTTAGGAATACATTACAATGTAGAGAAAACGAGGCTCTTACCCCATCCTCAGAATCCTCCTTGCCGTCTTCATCCTTATTGACAGAAAAAGATAAAGTGAACACAGACTGTGAATAACCATATATATAAGATTTTCTGAGGGGTCAATTGGAAATTTAGAGTATCTTATACATATATAAATCAGCACTCCTTAGATAATATATCAGGTGCAATTCCTTAGTTGATCCTGGACCCAGATCTGCAGATACAGAAAAGTTGAAAAAGAGGCAGCACTCTGACTCTATCTTATCTCTGAAATACAACACCAGACAAATCCCATGGACAACACCATTCAGGTTTTCCGTTTTAAAGGCGTTGTCTAATCATATGTCTTCCATTTTTGGTTCATAGAGGGGGATGACAAATATAAATAGAAGATGTATTGGATATGTTGGGGTAATTTATCACGCTGAAATATTCCTAAATTAGGCATATTTCAGATGCAGATTGCGGTGTAACAGTTGCACCACAGTCTGTCACTTCTCCCAGCTCACGCCAGGTCAAAAAAGTGGGCGTGATGTGGACTGGAAAGGGGACATCTCATTTACTATTTTCTACACCTGAAACAAGTCTAAATGTAAGACAGCTGGGAAACTGTCTTACATTTAGAAGCAGCGCTAGATATGCCTGCACCTCTTCATAACTTCAGCGATCCTCCACCAGTGATGGGGCTTTATTAAGATTGGTGTCTTAATAAACGTGTCCCATTGTGCCTTAAAATAATTATTTATAATATCACTTACGTAGCATTCAAGCATCTTCAGTCCATCTTCTCTTCTCTGACCAAACAGGAATGAATATTGGAAAAAAAAGTTATGGAGAAATTAGAGATGAAAATGATTAAACTGCTGTCCATGTAACAAATGAGCAGATGTAGTATGAGATGACATGAGGAAACCCGATAAACCCAGATAAACCAGTCAATGAGATCTGTCCTAGAACTGATCACACACTCCTTCGGGTCTACAATGGTGTAGACACAATTCTACCATGTAAAACTAGTTACAGTGGAGGCTGGGGGTAACCGCTGCTTCTCTTACCTCGCCCAGCTGCCTAAACCCACCTCCCGCTGCCTTCTTCCTGGCTGTCCAGCTGGCAAACCTGAGGCACTTAATGCACCTTTTCCTATTAGCCCAAAGCCAAACCTGTTGGTTGACTCCATTTTTCCACACCCACTGCCATAATACAGTTTATTTCCTTAGATATCCACAATGATATGAGACAAACCATTAAAACTGGTACAATATGTGATAAATAAAAATCTAATGGCTATTACCTCCAGATACACAATTTTATGTGAGAAATATGAATATATCACTTACTTCTTCCTCAAACATCCGCAGCATCTCTCTCATGTCCTCCATAGCAGTGACCTAGAACAAAACGTATTCTACTTAGTAAACTAAATATTAGTGTTCAGTGATGGATTATATCCATAAATTCTATAAAAAATTAATTACATTACCTAATAGTGTATCAAATGTGAGTTCTCTAAGTAATAATCTAAATGTTAGGCTAAAGGTATATTCACATGGGGCCGGAAGCTTAAGGGTGCAGAATATTTGAATGGCAAATTTTCTATATGGATTTTTATCATGTCTTTTGATGTATTTTATGGAATCCAGTTAAAATCTGCCCTCCATTACATGATCCTTTTTGCTTTGGAGAATTAATTAATGGGGATAATTTATGGGTGGACCCATGGATGCTGAACGGCTGCAGACCCATTTATTTCAATGGGGATGCAAAAGATGCGGACTAGGCCGTCTGAATGATCCCTAACACTTAGGGGGCACAGAGAGGGCATTACTACTATGAAGGAGGCATAGAGAGGGCATTACTACTATGAAAGAGGCACAGAGAGGGCATTACAACTATGAAGGAGGCACAGAGAGGGCATTACAACTATGAAGGAGGCACAGAGAGGGCATTACAACTGTGAAGAGGCACAGAGAAGGCACCACTACTGTGTAGAGGGCATAGAGAGGGCATTATAACTATGAAGAGGGCAGTTCTACGCCTCTGGCCCTCATTGTCTGAAAGGTGGGGTCCCCATCTTGGAAACAGAGCTGGTAAAGTCATGGAGTGTGCACCGTGCATGAGCAACTGTCCTCCATTGATTTCTATGGGGCTGCCAAAAATAGAAAAACCTTGGCTTGTCAATTTTTTTTGTCCACATAGAAATTAATGGCACTGCTCTTGCAAGGCCACTGCTCCTATTCACTTCAATGGAGCCGTCAGAAATAGCCGATCCAGTGTTTGGCTATTTTCGGTGGCCCAATAGAAAAGAATAGAGGGCAGCCACCTCTGGGACCAGCACCTATCAGACAATGAGGATATATTCTAGTGATATGCCCCCATTGTCTGAGAGGGAAATACTCCATTAAGGCTACTTACTCGGCAGTAACATGCCGAGAGGGTTGGCCGAATAAAAACTACAGCACGCTGTGGTTTTTGTCCGGCCGCCTCTCAGCTTGTTTGCCTTGCTGCAGCCAGACCTCTGGTCCACCCCCTTTATAGTGAATGGGGCCGGAGCGGACTTCCAGTGGCACGGTGGGCTGATCTGGCAGGCTGTTCACCCGTCAGAACACATACCAAAAAAGCCAATGGGACTCCAAATATGCAAAAATATAACGAGCTGGTACAGCCTGCCGGACCCTGCTACCACAAGTGTGAGAATACCTTAAGTCCTATAGAACCCCTTTTATATAAATCATTGATAATATTAGAAAGTTTTATATAAAAATAAAATTTTCCACAACTTAAGGTTAAATCTTTATTTGAATCTAAAGGAGAAATGAAAGTGAACACAAACATGGCAATTACCTCGTCCTCCTCAAAGGAATCCATGCTGTTGTCGCTCTCCATCTACATACAAGTTGAATGAAATGTAACAAGATGTTAAAGAGTTAAATACAGTGATATGAATGTGTTATATAGGACAAATAGCAGTTTAAGGCCCCGTTCACACAGTCAGTATTTGCTCAGTATTTTGTATCAGTATTTATAAGCCAAAACCAAGAATGGAAGATAAAAAGAAGACTAATGGAAAGATCTTCTTCCATGTTTTGGAGCCGCTCCTGAAAATACTGACCAATGTGAACTTTTTAATATATTTTCTGTATCAGGTCCTCATGGATTTCTGATGTAAAAGGTACATGTATAAGAGCAGATTATAAACCCCTTGTGTCCCAATAGCTCATCATACAGCACCTACTTTATGTATTTTTAGGAATCTAGTGACCCCTGTCTGTCAATTAATGACAGATGCTTTCCCCATAGAAGTAAGTTAAGTGGTGGCTCTGCTTATTCTCTGCCCTCTCTTTGAAGTATAAGGAAGTTTGGCCATATTCACACAATGCAGATTTAATCACTATTCTGTATCTATATTTGTAATATTAAATATATTAATAAGATTTTCTTTCATTGATTCACTCCTAAGAATATGGCTACAAAATAGTCATGAAATCTCTACTGTGACACTGATCTCAGGGGAAGAGCTGAGTTCCCAACACTTGACTGTCTTGAGTGTGGCCCTCTCCATTTAAGTGTATGGGAGCCATTCTGGTAATAGGTAAGAGTCCCAGAGGTGGCACCTGCAGCAATAAGGTGCACATAGATCTACCATAAATGTGTAAGCCTGGAATACCCTGTAAGATAGACACCTAAGTCTCACATGAGGTTCAGAGTTAGAGGATTCTGGGAGTGTTTTATAACTGGTTATTAGAACTGGGGCCACACATAACAGAATGGGTCTAACCCGATGACCTATTTCCAGTCCTGTCTTCATATTGTGGTCTCCTGACCTAGCAATGCTTTATAGAATTCGCCTGTGGCTTTTTATCTCCTAATTCACTGGACTTAGGTTCTATTATCTGAGATAATTATATGAAGAAGAAACAATCCAATTAGAATATACATTACACAATGTAGAGGAGGAGAATGCCATATACTATGAGATCCAACCATGAATGGTCCTGCTCAGTCCAGATGATGGGAGTACACTGTCCTGTGTGTAGTGTGTGATGTACAGTATACAGAGCAGCACTTACTGATAGACGTCCAGCAGAATGGGGTAGAAATCTGTAAAGTGCCAGTGGGGCTCAACAAACGCTCCTCGCTCGGTCGGGAAATCAGCAGTTTCTGCAGAATCTCCTGAAAAGGGCAGTTGATATTCAAATCAAACTGTGCATGTGCCAGTATTGACCAATCATATGCCAGCTGCCAATCATATGCCAGTCCCATGACCTCTGACCTCTAGCCAGCTGCATTTAATCCTGTAAACTGGCAATAACTATAATGCCATCTGACATAAAGGAATCAATCAGATGAAATATCACATATAGCAATGTCCTATTCTCACCAGTCTGCCCAGTATGAAAATAAATAAATACCTTTCACCATTGATCCTTCTGTCTGTAGTGAAGTGACACTATGACCAGAAAGTGATCTACTGGATTTATCCGCTTTATACTTGTCAGAATGTAATTTCCTCATCCCCATTATATAGACTGATAAAGGATTGCAGTTTTCATACTGAGCACCCATGACGTAGCGTGTGTAAGGCATGTATTGTGCCCCCCCCACAACCTGTGGACAAGCCCCTTTTTTTTTTACAGATAATGTAGTAGATATTACCTGCAGTCCTGTGTAACACCACAGATAACACAGTGATAAATCTCTGAGTAAAACTAATGTAGTAGATGGGTGTGAGACCCCAGAATTCAGAACACGCACAGTGTAAACTGAAGTCCGGGGCCAGGATGCGGCAGGGTGGGCCATATTCTCAATTCATCCCCCAACCCTACCGAGAAACAGATATGTGGATGGACATTACATACATCGCTACAAAATATACAGTAGAATACAGCACCACCTACCTCATCCAGTGACATCTCCTGTGATGTAGACTTTCCTCAACATCTTCATTCGGAGATAAGACAACCATGATACCTTCTTTCAGCCGCGTCTCGTCTCTACAGAGTTTCATAGAAAACATTTTTAGATTCCTCACTTTACTATTGTCCTCCCCCTCCTGGTGCCTCAAAACTGTCATACTGCTGCCCCCCAATATGGTGCTAGTTCCATACAGATAGGAGGACTGTAATTGAGGCATACTAATAATACAGAGGGGGCCATTATATACACTAATAATACAGAGGGGGCCATTATATATATTAATAATACAGAGGGGGCTATTATATATAGTAATAATACAGAGGGGGCTATTATATATATAGTAATAATACAGAGGGGCTATTATATATAGTAATAATACAGAGGGGCCATTATATATATATACTAATAATACAGAGGGGCCATTATATATATATACTAATAATACAGAGGGGGCCATTATATATATACTAATAATACAGAGGGGGACATTATATATATACTAAAAATACAGAGGGGGGCATTATATATACTAATAATACAGAGGGGGCCATTTTATATATACTAATAATACAGAGGGGGGCATTATATATACTAATAATACAGAGGGGCCATTATATATTATAATAATACAGAGGGGACCATTATATATTATAATAATACACAGGGGGTTATTATATATACTAATAATATACCGGGGGCATTATATATATATATACTAATAATACAGAGGGGGACATTATTATAATAATACAGAGGGGACCATTATATATATATACTAATAATACAGAGGGGCCATAATATATTATAATAATACAGATGGGCCATTATATATACTAATGATACTGGGGGGGGCTATTATAATAATACAGAGGGGGCCATTATATATTTTAATAATAAAGAGGGGCCCACTATATATGTTAATACAGAGAGGCCATTATATATTGTAATAATACAGAGGGGGCCAATATATATACTAATAATACAGAGGGGGTCATTATATATAATATAATACAGAGGGGGCCTAAAATTATAGAGGGGCCATTATGCATTATAATTATAAAGAGGGGCCATTATTAATGGCCCCTCTGTATAATTATAATATATAATGGTCCTTCTGTATAATTATAATATATAATGGTCCTTCTGTCACACTCCGGTGTGGGGGAATATTCCACACCAAACGCAGGAGTAGGGGGGAAAGGAAATGGGATTAGGCCTGGAAACTAGTGAAGGCAGATGGACACCTCCTAGGGAAAACCCTAATTCCAGTCCTGGCTAACTACCAGTATGAACAGGCCTTGAATGTAGGCGAGTTCATACACTGGAAACCTGGGACCCTAACTGTCCCTGAAGGACCCTGAAGCCAGTGACTGGAATGAGACAAACTGTTCCTCCACCAACCTGGACGAACAGTAGTCTCCCCTCAGGCCCAAACACCAAAACACAACAATTTCTTCTTAATAGAAGAAATGGAAGCAACCGAATCTCAGCAGAGAACTACTCCAATCCACAACAATGTCCACTGAAACTATAAACCGCAAGGAACTGAGAGGGAAGCAGGAATAAATAGGGTAAGGACAATTACCACACCCGCAACAGCTGAGGGGAAGGGGTGTGGTAAATAGCAACAACACAAAAAGGAAAACATGTCAGATTATGTCACTAGTGCAAGTCTACAGACTTTCTGCAACCTGCTGCAAGAACGTCCATGACATCACCCCCCCTTTTACGGGTGACCTCTGGGCACCCAGGCCCAACTTTATCAGGATGAGTCCTGTGAAATGCTTTCACCAAACGACTGGCATTCACGTCAGATGCTGGTAATCACGTCCTCTCCTCTGGTCCATAACCCTTCCAGTGAACAAGATATTGAAGAGTCCTACGGAGAACTCGAGAGTCAATAATCTTGGCGATCTGGAATTCCAAACTGCCGTCCACCAAGACAGGCACGGGTCGCAAGGGAGATGGCTCCAGAGGTTCAACATATCTCTTCAACAAAGATCTGTGAAACACATTATGGATTTTCAGGGCCTTAGGAAGTTCAAGGCGAAATGCTACGTAATAATATGGGGGCCCCATTCAAAATGTCTATACTTGTCCATGCGTGCGAACAAGTATAGGACATGCTTCATCGGAGCCGCGGCACAGAGCTAGCTCCGTGTGGCGGCTCCCCGCTCCATAGAGGTGAATGGGGCCGCATCTATTCCGCAATATTGCGGAATAGATACGGCCCTATTCACACGGTCGTGTGAATGGGACCTTAGGTATGGACCATTCATACGTTTCCTGTCAGCCACACGTTTGTACTTGTTATCCATATTTATCAAGTTATTTTGAATTTTCCGCCATATAGATGACAATGATGACAAAAAACGTTCTTCCTCAGGAATACCAGAAGTATCTGAACCAGAAAATGTGCCAAACTGCGGGTGAAAGCCATATGCCCCAAAAAACAGCGACTTACCAGTGGACTGCCTGTCTTTGATTGTTTATGGCAAACTCTGCCAAAGACAAAAACGAGGACCGCTCCTCCTGGTTCTCAGAGACAAAACATCTCAAGTAAGTCTACAGACTCTGATTAGCACGCTCTGTCTGTCCATTCGTCTGAGGGTGAAAAACAGAGGAAAAAGACAGTTATACCCCAAGCCGAGTACAGAAGGCCTTCCAGAATCTGGACACAACTGAGTCCCACGATCTGAGACCACATCAGTGGGAATGCCATAAAGTTTCACAATGTTGTCAACAAACACTTGTCCAAGGGTTTTAGCATTAGGAAGTCCGGGCAATGCAATAAAATGCGTCATTTTACTAAAACGAGCAACAATCACTAGAATAACTGTCTTTCCAGACGAATTAGGCAGATCAGTGATAAAGTCCATAGATAAGTGAGTCCATGGTCTGGACGGGATGGGCAACGGAAGTAGGGTTCCAGAAGGTGGAGTATGTGTCAGGCCGACACATAGTCCTCAACACACTTACGTAGCCCTGGCCACCAGAATCTACGAGAGATGAGGTCGACAGTGGATTTACTCCCAGGGTGTCCTGCAAGCACCGTACAGTGATGTCTCCCTGAGCCTCAAACATCTTAGCCTCAAGATCAGGGTAAAGACAGTATAGATCTCGGATCTTCAAAATCACCACCTCTGGGAAAACTACGCGACAAGGCATCCGCCTTGATATTCTTAATCCCAGGACAATATGTGACAATGAAATTGAATTTGGTGAAGAACAAAGACCATCTGGCCTGCCTCGGATAAATTAGTTTAGCTGACTCCAGGTAAGCCAGATTTATGTGATCAGTGAATACCGTGATAGGGTGAATCGCCCCTTCCAACCAATGACGCCATTCCTCAAAAGCCAACTTAATGTCCAGTAACTCTCTGTTGCCCACATTGTAATTTCTCTCCGCAGCAGAGAGTTTTTTCGGGAAAAAGGCACATGGGCGCCATTTTCCAGGTGACGGGCCCTGTGATAAAACTGCTCCTACCCTCACCTCGGATGCGTCAACCTCCACAATGAAAGGTTATAACACATCTGGCTGCACCAATATAGGGGCAGAAGAAAAGTACTCCTTCACAGCGGAGAAGGCTCGCAACGCTGCATCAGACCACACTGAGAAATCCGTCCCTTTTTTAGTCATGTCAGTTAAGGGTTTAACTATTGTCGAATAGTTCTTAATAAATTTTCGGTAATAGTTAGTGAACCCCAAAAACCGCATAAGAGCCTTCAAATTTTCAGGTCGATCCCAGTCCAAAACAGCACGGACTTTCTCTGGATCCATACGAAAACGAAGATGACAGCAGGTATCCTAAGAATTGCACCTCGTGTACAGCAAAAACACATTTCTCTAATTTTGCGTACAATTTGTTGTCTCTTAAGATCTGCAACACCTGTCTAACATGATCCTGATGTGTCACCATATCTGGAAAATAAATTAGTATGTCATCCAAATACACGACTACAAACCTCCCCACAAGATGATGAAAGATGTCATTAACAAAATGCTGGAAGACAGCAGGAACATTGGTCAACCCAAAAAGCATGACCCGGTTCTCAAAGTGGCCCTCAGGAGTGTTAAAAGCCGTCTTCCATTCATCCCCTTCCTTGATCCTGACCAGATTATATGCCCCCCTTAAGTCCAACTTGGAGAACACCTTGGCATCGACAATCTGGTTAAACAAATCAGGAATCAAAGGAAGGGGGTACGGATCATGGACAGTAATCCGATTGAGTTCACAGAAATCCAGGCATGGCCTAAGAGTTCCGTCCTTTTTCTTTACAAAGAAAAACCCTGCTGCCACTGGAGATTTGGAAGGTCTTATGTGTCCCTTAGCCAACCTCTCAGCAATATATTCTTTCATGGCCGTTCTCTCTGGTTCAGAAAGGTTATACAGCCTAGATTTGGGCAATTTTGCTCCGGGTATAAGATTGATAGGACAATCGTATTCCCAATGTGGGGGTAAATCCTGACATCCACCTTCAGAAAATACATCAGAGAAATCAGATATAAAAAAGAGTACACTTAGTGGTTAAAGTGGAAAAAGATGTATTAAGGCAATTGTCAACACAATAATCACCCACTCTTAATCTGATATCATGCGCCATCTGAGACAAACACTTCTGAGGTGGAGGTGCAGAATCAATAGCAAACACAGAAATCTTCTTCTCTAATGCACTTGGAGACAATCCATGCATACGGACAAACTGAGCATCAATCAGGTTCACCCCTGCCCCGCTGTCGATAAACACCTCAATTCTCGCAACCTTTGACTCTAGCGCCACCTCAGCAGTCAGGAGAAAACTGGTACTACAGGATGAAGACAAATGCACATTTTCTGTTTCTCCACCCACCCCTCCAAGAGTGAGATGGGAATTAAACGCCCCCTTTCCTTTTTTCTCTTTTAGAGACTGAATGCATGGACATGCGTTGATAAAGTGTCCTTTCTGTCCGCAGAAAAAACACACTCCCTTTTTATTCCCAGAATGCTTAAAAGTGGAAGCAGGAGTAATTCCCCCTAACTGCATGGGTTCATCCCCAGACATCAACCCAGGAGTATCTTCACCCAAAGTGTCATAGGAAGACAATGCTCTATGTGATAGTACGTCCTGAGAGCGGGGGTCCCTAGATCTCTCTCTCAGGCGTCTATCCATGCGTACAGCAAGAGTCATAGCGGCTTCCAAAGACACCAGAGTTTCATGAAAGGCCAAAGAGTCCTTCAGCCTTTCAGATAATCCATGACCCACCTCCGAAACTCAGAGCAATATATTTCAACAGAGCGCTCACCCTGCCGAAGGTCACGTAGCTTGGTCTCAGCCAGGGAGATGCGATCCGGGTCATCATAGATAAGCCCCAATGCCTTGAAAAATTCATCTACCGACTGGAGAGACTGCGATCCGGCTGGCAGAGAAAAGGCCCATGACTGTGCATCCCCCTTGAGCAACGAAATCACCACACCAACTCTCTGTTCCTCATTACCAGAAGAATGTGGACGCAGCCTAAAGTACAATTTGCACGCCTCCCTGAACAAAATTAAGTTATCACGTCCCCCAGAGAATCTATCAGGGAGAGCGAATTTAGGCTCCAGACAGGCCTGGCAACCACCACCCCCGAGATCAACAGCCTGTGATCTCTTAATCTGGGTGACGGTCATGCGGAGGTCAGCTACCTCCAAAGAGAGACCCTGTAGCTGTCCTGCCAGTGCAGTAATTGGGTCCATGTCTGCACAAAAATGGACAAAATGACGATTTTGGGCGGTTTATAATGTCTCGCTCCGGTGTGGGGGGAATATTCCACACGAAGCGCAGGAGGAGGAGGGGGGAAAGGAAATGGGATTAGGCCTGGAAACTAGTGAAGGCAGATGGACAGCATAACATGGATGGCTTCAGCTACTATGTCCAGTTTCTGGAGGAGCTGCAGAGATCCACAGATCAGGTGGGAGAATCTGTCCACAGGACAACTATTAGTTGTGTACTCCACAAATCTGGCCTTTATGGAAGAGTGGCAAGATGAAAGCCATTTTTGAAAGCAAGTCATAAGAAGTCCCGTTTGCAGTTTGCTACAAGCCATGTAGGGGAGACAGTAAACATGTGGAAGAAAGTCAGATGACACAAAAGTTAAACTTTTTGGCCTAAACACACATCACCCTGGACACGCTATCCCCATTGTAAAACATGGTGTTGGCAGCATCAAGTAGGGATGATTTTCTTCAGCAGGGGCAGGGAAGCTGATCAGAGTTGAAACGAAGATGGATGGAGATGAATACAGGGCAATCTACATAAAATCCCAATAAAATACATTAAAGTTTGTGGGTGTAATGCGAAAAGAATGTGGAAAAGTTCAAGGGGTATGAATACCTTTTCAAGACACTGCACAAATCTGCTAATTGATGCTCTTTAAAGGGGCATACTGTGTGCGTACCACTTCTGAGGCCATTATACTGGGACATCATTATTGTTTGTAGGGCACCATTACTGTGTTGAGGGCGCCAAGAGGTGTCACTACTGTGTCAAGGCACTAAGGGGACATCCTTACTGTGTGTGTGAGGAGGCACTAAGGGTACTGTGTGGGTGTACAAAGGGCCTCTGTTAATGTTTGGTGCCAATACCCAGACTGGGTGCATATGGATATAGATTGGGTGAGGTTTGGCATGGTTTAATTTAAAAAGAAAAATCATTAGGACATCTATTGCTTTAAAGGGCCTTAGGATTGGTCATCAATTTCATATTGGGGCAGTTTTGATTCTCTTCATCCTTGCCGCTCAGCTGTTCATAGGAGCTTTGGTGCACTAGATCATCTCTATACTGTGCATTGTGTAGCGGCTGAGAAATTTACTGCGAGCTTGAATGAAATTAAGCTTTTAGTATACTTTTTGGTGGATATATACACTGTACAGGCCAATGCCCGTTTTGTCACAGGATAGGCCATCAATATTAAAGTCTTGGAATACCCTGTTAAAGGGGTTATCCCACTAATAACAGATGACCCATGCTCCACTCTCCTGGGGTACTCCACAGCACTTGTGGACCCATGCTCTTGTGATCTTTGGTTGTCCCAGAGGTTGCCCCCCCCTGCGAAATACTTATATCTTTTGGATAGGAAATAAGTCTTAAAGTGGGAAAACCTCTCCCACTTCCAGTCTGCCCATTGACTATAAACGTCCTGGTAGTGGATCTCTATCTCTGAATGGATGTTTTAAAACGTCCTTGAGCTTTGCTCCCTGTGTGCAGCACCTGTACATAGAAGCTCCATGACTCAGCTGCCTTCTGACAGCCAAGAACATGGAGCTTTAACCTGAGACCTTTTTTCCTGGCCTCCAGGCTTTTGATCACTCTGACAAGCTGTTAAAGCCATCACAAATGCTTGTACTATCTCCCTCTCATTACTGCCGATCACAGAGCAGTTTACAACCACATATGGGTTGTTTCTGCAAACTTCAGAATCAGGAAAATAAATATTCAGGTTTGATTTGCGGTTTACCTTTGCTATCTTATAGGAAAAAAGAATTAAAAATTGAAAATCTGCAAAAAAAATATATTTATTTTTAAATTTCACCTTCCTTCTGTTTTTATTCTTGTGGGAAATCTAAAGGGTTAACAAACTTTGTAAAAATCAGTTTGGATTACATTGGGGGCTGTAATTTCTAAAATATGTTCATTTATGGAGGTTTCTATTATTTAAGCCCCTCAAAGTCACTTGAGAACTGCAAAGGTCCTTTGGAAATTTTCTTGAAAATCTTAAAAATTACATCTAAAATTCGAAGCCTTCTAACGTCCTCAAAAAATAAAATTACATTTCCAAAATTATGCCAACATAAAGTGGACATATGGTGAATGTTCATTAATAACAGATTTGCAAAATTAGGCCTGGTCAGGAAGGGGGTAAATGGCCCGGATGGGAAGTGGTTAAAGTCTAAAAATTCCAGAACCGAATTATGTTATTCTTCATATTTGCAACTAGTTTAGTGATCATCTGGATTATTGTGTAGTTTTTATTCTAGAAGACCACAGGGCATTTCAAACCAATACAAAGGATGGATTAGATCCCTGACCCCTAGTTCACACTTTATTGAATTGGTGAATGATTTCCATCAGTGATTGTGAGCAAAACCAGGTGTGGCTCTAAACCAGGGGTGGCCAACCTTACAGACACAAAGAGCCAGGGAAAAAAAAAGTATGACTACCAGGAGCCACAAGCTATACATTTGCACACGAGTCACCATATTTTTCACCCTATAAGATGCACCTAGGTTTTAGTGGAGGAAAAATAAGAGAGAATTTTTTTTTTCATCTGATCTGAGGTCTGATGAAAAATATATCTGACCTAAAATATGATCCTCAACACAAATCAGACTCCCAGTGTCAGACGCTCAGTGCTTAGATCTCCTCCCATGCTCAGATCAGACCTCTCATACTCAGATCTGATCCTCCTGTTCAGATCTGCCCCCCCATGCTCAGATCAGATCCCCCATGCTCAGATCAGAAGCTCCCATGCCTAGATCAGACGCTAATTCTCAGTTCTATAATTTAGAAAAATCTACCTCCCCTGATTAGGCACTTGCTACACTCTTTCCAATGTGACCTGATGCGAGTGATGCCAGGTGATAGTGCGGGTCTCCACATACTGAGCTCTGACACTGTGCGCATCGGAATGTAGTGAAGAGTGAGCTGGAGCTGCAGAGTAGCAACATGCTCAATCAGGAAAAGAGATCTGAGCATGGGGTGGAGAGTGAGCCGGCCTGACTGCTTCCCGGCTCCACCAAAAGAGCCACACTTGAAGAGGCAAAGAGCGGCATGTGGCTCAAGAGCCACAGGTTGGCCACCTATGCTCTAAACACAGAACAGGTGCAGATCTTTACCTTAGGGCTCATGCACACAAACCTATTTTCTTTCTGTGTTTTTTTTTGCAGACCGTATGCAGAACCACTCATTGCAATGGGTTCACAAAAAAAATGAAATTTACTCCGTGTTCATTCAGTTTCCGTATGTTAGCTCTGCAAAAAAATAGAACATGTCCTATTATTGTCCGCATTACAGACAAGGATAGGACTGTTCTATTAGGGGCCAGCTGTTCTGTTCCACAAAATATGGAATACACACGGACAGGGGCGTACATAGAAATCATTGGGCCCCATAGCAAGAATCTGAATGGGGCCCCTAACCCCGCCCACTACCCCGGCCCATCCCACATGCTACCCTGGCTCCTCCCATGCCACACCCCCATTTGCCAATAAAGAAATGTATACATGAGCTACTGATTTATTTATTTATTTTTTTAAACTAAGGAGACGTTATACTGAATGGGGGCAGCCACAAGGATGGATTATACTGTATATTATGCAGCATGGTGTACGGATTATACTGTATACTATACAGCATGGTGTAGGGATTATACGGTATACTATACAGCATGGTGTACGATTTATACTGTAAGTTATACAGCATGGTGTACAGATTATACTATATACTATACAGCATGGTGTAGGGATTATACTGTATACTATACAGCATGGTGTACGGATTATACTGTATATTATACAGCATGGTGTACGGATTATACTGTATATTATACAGCATGGTGTACGGATTATACTGTATTTTATACAGCATGGAGTACGGATTATACTGTATATTATACAGCATGGTGTACAGATTATACTGTATATTATACAGCATGGTGTACGGATTATACTGTATATTATACAGCATGGTGTACGGATTATACTGTATACTATACAGCATGGTGTACGGATTCTACTGTATATTATACAGCATGGTGTACGGATTATACTGTATATTATACAGCATGGTGTACAGATTATACTATATACTATACAGCATGGTGTACGGATTATACTGTATATTATACAGCATGGTGTACAGATTATACTATATACTATACAGCATGGGGTAGGGATTATACTGTATACTATACAGCATGGTGTACGGATTATACTGTATATTATACAGCATGGTGTACGGATTATACTGTATATTATACAGCATGGTGTACGGATTATACTGTATACTATACAGCATGGTGTACGGATTATACTGTATATTATACAGCATGGAGTACGGATTATACTGTATTTTATACAGCATGGAGTACCGATTATACTGTATATTATACAGCATGGTGTACAGATTATACTGTATATTATACAGCATGGTGTACGGATTATACTGTATATTATACAGCATGGTGTACGGATTATACTGTATACTATACAGCATGGTGTACGGATTATACTGTATATTATACAGCATGGTGTACGGATTATACTGTATATTATACAGCATGGTGTACGGATTATACTGTATATTATACAGCATGGTGTACGGATTATACTGTATACTATACAGCATGGTGTACGGATTATACTGTATACTATACAGCATGGTGTACGGATTATACTGTGTATTATACAGTATGGTGTATGGATTATACTGTATATTATACAGTATGGTGTATGGATTATACTGTACATTGTATAGCATGGTACAGGGATTATAATATATACTGTACAACAAATGCATGTCAGTTACACCATGCCAGACAATATAACCCCTGCGCCACGCTGTACAATATACAGTACGTACAGTGTATGCATATACCCACACACATACATACACACACATAAATACACACACATATATACACACACATACATACATGAAACACATAAAAACTTACAGTTACTTGTCCCTTGTCCTGACGCCACTCTGGAGGGGGCTGTGCCTTGGTCTTCTTCTTTCCCCTCTTGGCGCGCGGCATGAGGGAGGAGGCGGGGCCAGCTGGGAGCGCACAGGAGCGCTCTCAGGACGTTAGGGTAAAAGTTGCGACGGTGAGCGGGCCAGGAGAGGCCCGGAGCGCAGGGACGGGACGCATCTTAATGATGCAGAGTAGGGGGAGGGGCCTCCAGTGCGCGCCGGGCCCCCCTGTGCCGCGGGCCCCATAGCAGTGGCGTGGTCTGCCTATATGGGCGGTACGCCACTGCACACGGACGTCATCTGTATTTTTTGCGGATCCGTGTTTTGCGGACTTCAAAATACATACGCTGTGTACATGAGCCCTTATACCTTATCTCTGTGTACGCTCCACACTTAATGATGGAAATCACTGACCAAATCACTGTTAGGGCTCATGCACAGAAACTTATTTTTTCTGTTTCTGTTCCGTTTTCTTTACAGGCCCGTATGCGGAACCATTCATTTCAATGGGTCCGCAAAAAAAACTGACTCAGTGCGCATTCCGTTTCTGTATGTCTGCATGTCCCTTATGCAAAAAAATTTCCTATTCTTGTCCGTTTTGCAGACAAAGACAGGCATTGTTACAATGCCTCAAAATACATATGGTCATGTGCATGAGCCCTTAGGCTAGCTTCACAGCTACGTATTTCATTCTGGCAAGGCTGTTCTGTCAGGATCCGGTGCTGCCGGATGCAAACGGAGTGTCCATCGGCCCCATTAAAATATAATGGGGTCCGGCAGACTTTCCGTCCGCATTCGGCTGAGAAGTGGAAAACCCGTCAGACACAAATCGCTGCATGATGCAGTTTGTGTCCGGATGATCCTCCGTTTGCCTGCCTAAACAGGCTACTGTAAAAACTTCTATCTCAAACCAAACAATACCTCAGATATGACTATAACCAATACAGAGGCCTAGTGAACTCCTATGAAATACTCCAATAATACCAAACCTACCAATGGCCTCTAAACAATAATCAAATAATATTCCAAAGAATAAAAAATGATATTTTATTGAAAAGACACAATACAAAAATTGGTGAAAATACAGGGGGGAACACGATGTCAAATCCACCTCACTGTACCCCTGCAGAACAGAGACATGCACAGGTATAATGACCGGCCAAAGTACACATGGGCAATAAACAATGTATTATAAATATAAGTATACTATAATCCCTATATGTACAATAAGCTATATAGTGAAATCTCACCCAAAATACAATACTAATCGTACTTGAAATAATCTAACCACGTAATATCACAATACCGGGTCAAGTAGAGTCCACTATATTTCAAGCTAAGATAATGTTATAAATATGTAAGCGTCACAAATGATATCATGCCCAATATAGGGCATAGTAAAAGTATATTATAATTTACCCATGGTAGTATATGGCTCAGTCCACCTAGCACTGCTGCTACATCAACATGTGTTTCGCCAACCCACTGGCTTTGTCAGGAGGCCTCCTGTTGTCCCACACTCACAAGATCATATGAGTTTGGGACAATAGTCCCGCGAGTGGCCTGACGTGCACAGCATCATTGTAATCTATGTGTGCTCCTGTGCGCACGATCAATGCCACTGTGGGACACATGGCCCACTCACGGACCGTATGTCTCGGAGGGCATACGTCGTGTGCAATGGCCCTTAAACTGGGACATTGACACTAACTGGTTATGGGGCTCCATCAGCTTCTCGTCATGCTGACTTGTGGCAGGAAAACCATTGTTTTCACACCAGGGCCTGGTTATTTCATAAATGTTCTAGTCTACTGTATGTGTTCATCTCCAATTATCAGCTACTCATGTTGATCAGTACATGAGAGGTTGCTTCCCTGTTCTATATTTTCTTGCTAGGCAGCATTCCACAGGACACATTCCAACAAATGAGGCCATTTTGACTTCTACTTTCCTAAATGTCAGGAGCTGCATATGCTGTATCTGAAGTTGACATAGGGCCGATTCTTCTCTAACACTTCCGGACTGAATTGGAGACTTTTGTTCAGTCTCTTACATTTCTTCTTAACCTCCCTCATAATTAGTAAGGTGGAATGAGTGAAGGTACAAGTATAAGCTAGAATCCATCAGCAATTACAATGTATTGGCATCACAGCTCTCACAAGGTGTCAGTTAATTACAGATTGCTGGAGCTGTAAGTACATAGGGCATATTTTTAGCCTTCCATGACATACTTGTACCATTGTCACTGTGTTAATGTCATGTTGAGTAAATAACTTTACAGTTAATCTAGGCTCCGGGGGTAGGTGTGTTTTAAAGACTTTCCATACAAAGGTGAACTAGTCAGACATCTAACAATATACAGTATTTCACAAAATAGGTTAAAACAAGGCTAATCAAACAAAAAACAAAGTGGGTCATTTATCATTTAAGGCTGTTTTTATGTCAGTTTTCAGTCTGGCTTTACTTTGTGTTCCTGCACCAAATATATGAACTGGAGCCCCTTAATAATATACAGTATGTGGCATTAGTGCAATGTAGTTTGCACCTTTAGGTGTAGAAGTAGACCAGGGGTTTGCCTGGGGTGGGTTGCAACTTTTTTTTGTGTTTTTAAAAAGTCACATATAGTAAATGAGCCATAATCCAGGTCTAATCTCACTTTTAAAAACGGACCACTGTGAAAAGTAGCGAGGATCACTACTTTTTACACCATAAAACAGACATATATGATTTCATAAATGACCCCCAAAGTGCATAAATCCCAAAGTAATTGAAAAATGCATAGTAGGAATTTATTACTGAAGGTTAGCTTTTAGACTGGATCTGTTATATGCACCTGGGCCAAATTTATGAAAATGGCACACAGTAAAATACATTTGGTGCAAGTGCAGTGTTACTCCTATTTCAGTAAAAGCATGCCTTTTTGTGATGTTTTTAAAAAGTCACACTTCATAAAGGCAAAATTGACCTAAAAAAGTCTCAAAAACCCTTTCTTGCGACTTTTTGAAGCCAGAATTCTGGTGTACAGGACTTGCTAATTTCCTCCCATAATATTTATTGTAGAAAAATTAATAAAAACACATAAAATGTGACTCTACAAATACCCGTGTTGGGAAGGGAGGTTGGGGGGCGCAGCCAATGGCAGGCGGGGACGAGCCTCTCTAGCATCGCAGGTGATGCTAGGGAGGCCTTTAAGTGCATCCTCTGGCATCAGCATAGCACGTGCCAGTCTGTGACTTATTTTTTTATAATAAAATCATGTATTTTTAATTATTTTGGGACTTACGCATTTCCTTTCGGTTGCATATATCTGTAGCACAGTCCGACCATACATTGTTTCATTTCACATGTTACTATTATATAGTTTATATAGTGCTTGGCACATGTGTGGTTCATAAACCGTGATCTGCTTGCTTAGTCTATTAATGTTTTATCACAGTGTAGCTTAAAAGTCCAAGGTCCAATACTATATCATATAGGCGGGATAAGCTCTTTTGGTTCCTTTGGCAAACATGGCAAAATGCATTTGCCCAAATAATAAAATATGGTAGCAGTGCCATACTATAGTTCCTCCATGTGTGCTAGCAGTAACCATAAGAGTGCCATAAAATACCAACCTAGTGCCAGCAATAATGCCTGCAATGAGTACCAGCACCAGTAGCGTATCACAGTACCCTCTTTGAATGCCATCTTCTTAAAGGGGTTATGCCATGATTGAAGTAAAAAATGAAAATCGGACATCATATAATACACAACAATCTCTTTCTAACAAAGCTA
The DNA here is from genome assembly GCA_900303285.1 of Rhinella marina. Lineage (NCBI taxonomy): Eukaryota > Metazoa > Chordata > Amphibia > Anura > Bufonidae > Rhinella > Rhinella marina. The sequence goes on from ONZH01002825.1 coordinate 512,036, forward strand.
GAACCAGCCCTGTACCTTACATGGATTCAGAGATCTGCTCCATTTGCTCTGCTAGATTATCTTCAGCCCAGCAGCTCAGGGGGTGCGTCCTTTCTGCTGCAGAACATATGGCTGGTGGCAGTTGAAGGGATAAACTGAGTGCATACGACGAACAGCTTAGTGAGACAGATGAAAAATAAGAAATAGAATAAACAGCAGTGTTGCTATACAGATACATTTTATTGAATTACATGAAATTACAAAAGTATTCAGATCCAGGTGCTGGTTTGTGACAGAACTTCTTTAATGCCTCCCATGTAGTACCTGCGACAAGAAAGAGAGAAATGCCAGTTGTTGAAGCTCCATTCTCTGACAGTCATATCCGTAAGGGACTCATTTTCTGAATTAAAGTTGTGACTCCTGACAACACTTGACCAGTCCCTCATCATTAAATAGTGATGTATGGTGTCTTAATGGTTAGCACTGTTACCTTGGGCCTGAGTTCAGATCTCACCAAGGTCAACATTTGCACTGAGATTGTAGGTTTTCCTTGTGTTCGCATGGGTTTCCTCTTTGTACTCTAGTTCCCTTCCACAATTAAAAAAAATATACTGAGAGGTAAATTGGCTGCCTAGGAAACTAATCCTAGTGAGTGTTGAGGATGAGCACCTACAGTAGATGGCAGCCACTGACTCCCTTCTCCACAACCATCCCTGTGCATAGAATGTTTTCATCCATGATAGCTAGGACTCATGCACACAAATGTATTTTTTTCCATATCAGTTCCGTTTCTTTTGCGGCTCATATGCGGAACCATTCACTTCAGTGGGGCTGCAAAAATGCGGAAATGAATCCATGTGCATTCTGTGTCCATATGTCCACATGGCTGTTCCACAAAAAATACCCTATTATTTTCTGCAATAGTAGTAGTGTGCATGAGCCCTAACAATCATATTTCTTCAAACACATTAGAGTTAAAGGGGTTGTCTCAGTTCGACAAATAGCATTTATTATGTAGAGGAAGTTAATAGAAGCCACATACTAATGTATTGTAATTGTTCATATTGCCTCCTTTGTTGACTGGATTCCTTTTTTTCATCACATTATACTCTGATTGTTTCCATGGTTATGACCACCCTGCAATCCATCAGCAGTGGTCATGCTTGCACACTATAGAAGTACTAGCCTATGTGTGCTCCCACAGTCTCGGCCATCAAATAGGCCAGCACTTTTTCCTATGGTGTGCAAGCACAACCAGCACTGATGGATTGTAGGGTGGTCATAACTAGAGATGAGCGAGTTTTTAAAAAATTTGATTCGGATGCCTAGCCAAAAATTTGATTTGTTCTGAATTAATTTGTCGTGAAGCGAGTTAAATCAACTACAGTGCCTTGCGAAGGTATTCAGCCCCCTTGAAACTTTTCAACCTTTTGCCACATTTCAGGCTTCAAACAAAAAGATATAACATTTTAAATTTTTGGTGAAGAATCAACAACAAGTGGGTCACAATTGTGAAGTGGAACGACATTTATTGGATCATTTAAACTTTTTTTGTAATAATAAAACTGAAAAGTTGGGCGTGCAAAATTATTCGGCCCATTTACTTTCAGTTCAGAAAACTCAAACCAGAAGTTCATTGAGGATCTCTGAATGATCCAATGTTGTCCTAAATGAGTGATGAAGATAAATAGAATCCACCTATGTGTAATCAAGTCTCCGTATAAATGCACCTGCTCTGTGATAGTCTCAGGGTTCTGTTTAAAGCACAGAGAGCATCATGAAGACCAAGGAACACACCAGGCAGGTCCGTGATACTGTTGTGGAGAAGTTTAAAGCCGGATTTGGATGCCAAAAGATTTCCCAAACTTTAAACATCCCAAGGAGCACTGTGCAAGCGATCATGAATGGAAGGAGTATCAGACCACTGCAAATCTACCAAGACCCGGCCATCCCTCTAAACTTTCATCTCAAACAAGGAGAAGACTGATCAGAGATGCAACCAAGAGGCCCATGATCACTCTGGATGAACTGCAGAGATCTACAGCTGAGGTGGGAGAGTCTGTCCATAGGACAACAATCAGTCGAACACTTCACAAATCTGGCCTTTATGGAAGAGTGGCAAGAAGAAAGCCATTTCTCAAAGATATCCATACAAAGTCTCGTTTACAGTTTGCCACAAGCCACCTGGGAGACACACCAAACATAGACACATAGAAACATAGAAGATTGATGGCAGAAAAAGACCACCTGGTCCATCTAGTCTGCCCTTTTATTATCCTTTTATTGTTATCTTAGGATAGATACATGTTTATCCCAGGCATGTTTAAATTCAGTTACTGTGGATTTATCAACCACCTCTGCTGGAAGTTTGTTCCAAGTTTCTACTACTCTTTCAGTGAAGTAATATTTTCTAATGTTGTTCTTGATTTTTCCCCCAACTAACCTCAGATTGTGCCCCCTTGTTCTTGTGTTCAGTTTCTTATTAATAACACTTCCCTCCTGAACTTTATTCAGTCCTTTAACATATTTAAAGGTTTCAATCATGTCCCCCCTTTCTCTTCTTTCCTCCAGACTATACATATTAAGAACTCGGAGTCTTTCTTGATAAGTTCTATGCTTTAGGCCTTCCACCATTTTTGTGGCTCTTCTTTGGACCCGTTCTATTTTAGCAATATCCTTTTGCAGGTGAGGTCTCCAGAATTGAACACAGTATTCCAGATGTGGTCTCACTAGAGCTCTATACAGAGGGATCACAATCTCCCTCTTTCTGCTTGTTATACCTCTAGCTATGCAGCCAAGCATACGATTTGCTTTCCCTACCGCCTGGCTGCATTGGTTACTCATTCTGAGGCTGTCAGAGATGACTACCCCCAAATCCTTCTCTTCTGAGGTCTTTGTTAGCACAGAACTGCCAATACGATACTCAGATAGAGGATTTCTTCTCCCCAAGTGCATTATTTTACATTTGGAAACATTGAACTGAAGTTTCCATTGTTTTGACCACATATCTAATAAAGATAAATCATTCTCCATATTACAGACACCTCCTGGAACATCAACCCTATTACACACTTTTGTGTCATCAGCAAACAAGCAAACCTTCCCTACCAAGCTGTCCCTTACAAACATGTTAAACAGAGCAGGACCCAGAACAGATCCTTGTGGCACCCCACTTGTAACCAGCCTCTCCTCAGAATACACTCCATTAACAACAACCCTCTGGTATCTGTCCTTCAGCCAACTGCAGATCCACTCAACTATCCAGGGGTTAAGTCCAATTTTTGATAACTTCTCTATCAGCTCTTTATGGGGAACCGTATCAAAAGCTTTACTGAAATCCAGGTAGGCGATATCCACAGCACCACCTTCATCCAGCACTTTAGTTACATAGTCAAAGAAATCAATGAGATTAGTCTGACATGATCGGCCCTCAGTAAAGCCATGCTGGTTTGGGTCCATCAAGTTGTTTGTTGTTAGATGGTCAATTATCTTTTTTTTTAGTAGAGTTTCCACCATTTTTACCACTACAGATGTCAAGCTGACTGGCCTATAGTTACTAGCTTCTTCTCTACTACCATTCTTGTGAATGGGTACAACATTAGCCATTCTCCAATCATCAGGAACATCTCCTGTAAGAAGGGACCAACATGTAGAAGAAGGTGCTCTGGTCAGATGAAACCAAAATCGAACTTTTTGGAAACAATGCAAAGCGATATGTTTGGCTTAAAAGCAACACAGCTCATCACCCTGAGCACACCATCCCCACTGTCAAACATGGTGGTGGCAGCATCATGGTTTGGGCCTGCTTTTCATCAGCAGGGACAGGGAAGATGGTTAAAATTGATGGAAAGATGGATGGAACCAAATACAGGACCATTCTGGATGAAAACCTGTTAGAGTCTGCAAAAGACCTGAGACTAGGACGGAGATTTATCTTCCAACAAGACAATGATCCCAAACATAAAGCAAAATCTACAATGGAATGGTTCAAAAATAAACGTATCCAGGTCTTAGAATGGCCAAGTCAAAGTCTAGACCTGAATCCAATTGAGAATATGTGGAAAGAGCTGAAAACTGCTGTTCACAAACACTCTCCATCCAACCTCAAAGAGCTCAAGCTGTTTTGCAAGGAAGAATGGGCAAGAATTTCAGTCTCTAGTTGTGCAAAACTGATAGAGACATGCCCCAAGCGACATGCAGCTGTAATCGCAGCAAAAGGTGACACAACAAAATATTAATGCAAGATGCAAGGGGGCCGAATAATTTTTCAAGCCCCACTTTTCAGTTTTATTATTACAAAAAAGTTTAAATGATCCAATAAATTTCATTCCACTTCATAATTGTGACACACTTGTTGTTGATTCTTCACCAAAAATCTAAAATGTTATATCTTTTTGTTTGAAGCTTGAAATGTGGCAAAAGGTTGAAAAGTTCCAGGGGGCCGAATACTTTCGCAAGGCACTGTATATCCTGGCCTACAGGGAGAGTGTATCTCGGTGTACGTACATCACTGTGCATTGCAGCAACATGCATAGATAGTCCTTTCTGGTAGTGAAACAGTTGCTGTGTGTCAGTATGACACTGAGTTCTCATACAGTATATGGACGTGCGCATCATCGTGCAGGCCACGAACAATCCTAGCTAATGCCTAGCTAAACCAAAAGAAAAGCATACAACAGTCTAAAAGAAAAAAAAAAATACTGTGCGCCCCTGCAAGACCTGTGTCCAAATCACTCTTTAGTGGAACAAAAGAAGGACATGGAGGCAGTGCCAATAAAATAGTGGAGGAAAAAAAAGGTTCTTTTAAGCCATGTTGTGGCAGTACAAGCACATGCTTTTGAATCACTTCTGTTAGCTGTAGAATGACTGTGCGTCACTATTAGGCTCAGTTCATATTTTACTTATTTGGTCAGTTACGGGTCAAAAACACAGAAAAGGTGCAGATCTTTTCATGATACTTTACCTGAGAGTAGGATTGGCTCCTGATAGCTTACAGGTCAATGTTTGTGTCAGGTACAATGTACTTAACAGTGCAGTGGCCCAAGATTCTACTATAGAGTGGAAGAATGGTCTTATTTTACACTGCTGCTGTTTCTACATAGATTGCTAGCTAACCTGCTGTTACCCTCTGAGTCTACTAAAATGGGAAAGAGCTGTCTCATTTCACTGTCCACATAAATTGCTCGATAACCTGTTCTGTTAGGCACTGATTCTACTATAGAGTGAAAGAGCTATCTAATTTTACACCATCTGCTATTTCCATATACTGTAGATTGCTAGTTAACCTGTTCTGTTACCCTCTGAGTCTATTAAAGTGGGAAAGAGCTGTCTCAGTTTACATTGTCTGCTGTTTCCAAATAGATTGATAGATGGCTTGTTCTGTTAGCCGCCGATTCTACTAAAGTGAGAATGAGCTACCTCTTTTTACACCATCTGCTGCTTCCACATAGATTGACGGTTAACCTATTCTGTTAGCCACTGATACAAGTAGTGGCCCAGTCACATAGTGGGGAGGGTGTCAGCAGTAAGTTTGTGTTGACGTCACTTTTTATTTTTTAATTCTTCTGATCCATCAGAAGAACAACCCCAAAAAAATAAATGGATCCTGTCACATCCGCCTTTACATGGACAGTATTTGGTCAGTAATCCATCAATATTTGTAAGGGAAAAGCAGGAGTGGGTCCAAAACAGAGATGACATGTGCAGGAAATATTTGCATGTCTTCTGTGTTTTGGACCCACTCCTGCTTTTGGCTTCCTAATCATGATCCAATCCTGATGCAAAATACTGACCGTGTGATTGAAGCCTTATGGATGCTCCAAAGACAGGATCTGTTGTGTTTTTTTGGTTCTTCTGATGGGTCAGAAGAATGGTGAAATAAATGGTGATGTTAACATGGCCAAACAGGGACACTAGTGGCCCCAGAACAGACTGGTGAGAATGGCAACAGAATGAGGAGTCAACATAGTGGCTTAGTCACAGATTGGGGACGGTGGCAACAGCATGAGGAGTCAACATGTGGCAGTACCAGCACAAGATTGTGGGTGGCAGTAGTAGAAGATTGCAGCAGAGGCAGCAGATGTGTGGCATCAGGTGAGTATCAGCATCAGAACAGTGGCTTAAGCCCTTGGCTAGAAGTAATGGGCCATATTTCACAATGTTCTGGTGTGGCAGCACACTGCAGTCAGAACATGACTGCCACAATGATCTAGTCATCAGGCACCCGTGTGTGGAAATCCTGGCTGGTCCACACCTGATTCATGTTTAAAAAGGTTAATCTCTCAAAATTTTCTGTTAAAAGGCAGTTCTCTTTGGGGTAACTATGCCCCTGCCGCACAAAACACATGTTATTCACCCCAATTTGAGAATCAAGGCCTAATCGAATTGCTTATGTAATAAACAAGGTGCACACCCCTCTAACAGTGGATCAAGACAGGTTATTCAACCCAATTTGAGAATCAAGGCCTAGTGGAATTGCTTATGTAATAAACAAGGTAGACACCCCACTAACAGTAGAATTAGACTGATTATTCACCCCAATTTGAGAATCATAGACTAATTGAATTGCTTATGTAATAAACAAGTTGCACACCCCTCTAACAGAATAACAAGACAGGTTATTCACCCCAATTTGAGAATCAAGGCCTAGTAGAATAGCTTATGTAATAAACAAGGTGGACACCCCACTAACAGCAGAATAAGACAGGCTATTCACGCCAATTTCAGAATCAAGGCCTAATAGTATTGCTTATGTCATAAACAAGGTAGATGTCCTTCTAACAATAGAACAAGACAGGTTATTCACCCAAATTTCAGAATCAAGGCCTAGTAGAATTGCTCATGTAATAAATAAGGAAGACACCACACTAACAGTAGAATAAGACAGATTATTCACCCCAATTTGAGAATCAAGGCCTAATAGAATTGCTTATCTATTTAAAAAGGTTGTAATCCCAATAACAGTAGAACTAGACAGCTTTTTCACCCCAATTTGAGAATCAAGGCCTAATTGAATTGGTTATCTTTTAAACAAGGAGGACACCCCAATAACAGTAAAATTAAACATCTTTTTCACCCCAGTTTTAGAATCAAGGTGGCAGGCCTAATAAAATTGCTTATCTAATGAACAAGGAACACACTGTTCAAATAGCTTTGTGCCCTACACAGGGATTGATTCAAGCTGCGCTGCCTATAGATCCCTTTAACTTCAGATTACAGTCTTTTAAATGGTTGTGACATCACAGGGGCTGGCTAGCTGCTGATTGGCTGTCTGCATGGCATTATGGGTGATCTCGCTTTCCCGGGCTTCTTACTTTCTATTTGTAACATGTGTAGCCTCTATTTTAGGAAAAAAAAACAATTCATTACCATGTAGCATGAGAAAATTCAGATTTGTTGCAAAATTAATTTTTTGAAACTTTGTATTGAATTCCACTTTGGATTCTTCGAACACTAGTCGTAGTCATGGAAACAAGCAGTGTATAATGTGATGGAAAAAGGAATCCAGCCAGCAAAGGAGGCAATATAGACAATAACAGTATATTAGTAAGTGTCTTGTCTTAACTTTCCCTACATTACACATGCCATTTGCTGAAGTGAGACTACTCCTTTAAATCCAAGTAAGCTAACTGACCAACGTTAGAAAAAGAGTATCATAAATCTGTATGGCATATTCACAGCTGCAGGTTCAACCACTGCCCACCAATTCAGGCTAGAAAAGGACGGAAAGGAGGCCATGTGTACATCTCTCCATTAATTTCTATGACAATTACAGATACAGTTCAGCAAGAATGCTAGCATTGAAATGAACATAGAGAGTCTGTTATGATATGTGTGTGTCCCTGCAGATGTGCCATACATGGCTTTGATGGGAATACTTGTCTAACTGCAGAAGTGTGTATCAGTACTTATCAGTCCCATCATGGTCTTTTTATATCACTGGTTTGTGTATTGAAGACACTGATGCAAAAAAGATATCAGCTTTTGAATGAGTTCAAATTGATTGCAGCACAAAAAATGCAAATGAACGCAACCTAATACCAGCAAACATATATAATTACAGCACAATGCACTGTATACCAAGGTAGGCCAGAGACATTTAGGGGATATATTAAATGAAATTGTGTTAAAAAAGAGCAGGGGTCAAACGAGACAAAATCCCTTCTGAGAAGGGGACATCCATAGTTTGAAACAAGAGGAAGTAAAATGTGGTTTTATTGTCACATAAATTGATGTGCATATCAATGGGTCATGATCATTATAGGCCACTAGATGGCGCTCAGAGATCATAACTCGTTACAAAGCATTAACATTTAAAATTAGGACAAATTGAAATTTTGTGGCCAGCTATGGAACTGGCATTATAATATATTGATGACTCAACAGAAAGCTATAAACTATTGTCTACTATGATTTTCTTTTTAGCAGTAATTTTAACACTCCTGGCTTACTTTGTACAGTACTGATATCTCAATGGTAACATTACTACGATAGCGATGCAGCTTGGAGAGTTCCCGGATATACTCATCACAATACTGTAGGTTTATTATTTTATAAAGTGTTATACTGGTTGTCTGAGCTTAGGAAAAGCCATCCAATGACAGCAAACTGAAGTGTCATAAATATACAGTAAGCCCCTGAGGAGTCTGTACAGAGCATGGGAGTGGTAGTGGCGCTGATGTGTCACTGTGAACTCCCACAGGCCATTGTTCCCTGGGGATAGGTAAAGTGAAAAGGTGGTATAAGGAACCAGGCCAAAAGTATAAGTGCAAAAGACTATCTTTACTTGCAAAAAAGTACATCCAGCAGTAGTTGTATACAGTGAAATTTCTCTTCCTAGATGATGAGTTTATGTGGCTGGGAAAGTGGCAAATGATGGCACCTCTGATGTGCTATCTTGCTGATTTGTCTCTCCTGAACTTTTGCCAAATAGCTGTGTACTGGCATTTGTGGCAATGGGTGTCCACTCTAAAATGCAAGGTTCTAAATCGGTCTGGCCTGTCTTGCAGTCTCTCTGGAGTAGTGGTCTAATAGAAGAGTTGGAACAAGAACTGGTTACTAATAGAGATGAGCGAGTAGTGAAATATTCGAAAGTTCGAAATTCGATTCGAATAGACCGCGAAATTCGACTATTCGACCGAATATCGAATCCCATTAAAGTCTATGGGGAAAAAATGCTCGCCACTTGGAAATCTCAATTCGACCACTTGGAGGTCACCAAGTCCACCCTGGAACCTCAGAAAAGGATGCCAACACTGCTGGAATGCAACTGGGACAGCAGGGGAAGCATGTCTGGGTGCATATAACGCGCCCAAGTCGCACTATTACGCCACTATCACAGCCTCTCAACAATACACTCCAAACACAATCTAACCTCTCTGTAAAGTGAGACCATACAAGGAAACCTTCTTTCCTCTACATTGCCATGGACCCCAAGCCAAACTAGACAAAAAAGAAGATAAAATTCTGCACCCCTTAAAATCACGTTGCCTATGACAACCACAGATGGCATAGGGCAAGGGGGAAAGCAAATAGACCCCACCCCTAATTGTCATTGTGTGTGTGTGTGAGATGTGTCAGACATGTCTTCTTTAAAAATGTAAAAACAACTCAACACATGCAGAAGCCTTAAAATGCCCAAATTGTTGGCGCTTGAGATGTCAGTGACCCGACCTGGCCCAGTGTCATGTCTAGCAGGTAAAGCAGTGGGGATGTTGAGGGATGCGTAGGACCCGCAAAAAGGCAGGAAGAGGCCGTGGGCTGGCCAGAGGGCTCATGGAAAATTTTGTGGCGGCCCAAGAGGTGACACCTCTTAAAAATTATGTGGAGGCCCAAGAGGTGAGACCTCTTAAAAATTATGTGGAGGCCCAAGAGTTGACACCTCTTAAAAATTATGTGGAGGCCCAAGAGGTGAGACCTCTGTAAACATTTTGCGCAGGCCCAAGAGGTGAGACCTCTTAAAAATTATGTGGAGGCCCAAGAGGGGAGACCGCTGTTAAAAAATTATGTGGAGGCCCAAGAGGTTGACACCTCTTAAAAATTATGTGGAGGCCCAAGAGGTGAGACCTGTTAAACATTTTGTGGAGGCCCAAGAGTGAGACCTCTAAACATTTTGTGGAGGCCCAAGAGGGAGACGTATTAAAAATTATGTGGAGGCCCAAGAGGGGAGACCTCTTAAAAATTATGTGGACGCCCAAGAGGTGAGACCTCGTAAACATTTTGCGCAGGCCCAAGAGGTGAGACTCTTAAAAATTATGTGGAGGCCCAAGAGTGAGACCTCTTAAACATTTTGTGGAGGCCCAAGAGGTGAGCCATAAATATAAAAATTTTTCTGATTTACGGAGCAATTCTACGGCGGTTAAGGAGGAGGAGAGGAGGTGGAGGAGGAAATGGCACTTCATACAGATGGCACTTCACTTTGGCTGCTTTCCACGGTTGGAGAAGCAAAGTCCGGGTCAATCCACTTGCTGTTCATTTTGATTAGCGTCAGCCTGTCGGCACTGTCGGTTGACAGGCGGCTGCGCTTATCGGTTATAATGCCCCCGGCTGCGCTGAACACCCTTTCTGATAGCACGCTGGCGGCAGGGCAGGCAAGCACCTCCAAGGCGTACAGGGACAGTTCCAGCCACGTGTCCAACTTGGATTGCGAAGACCCAGTACAGTTTGTTCTCCACTATCCGGACAACACGTGTGTCCCGGGAAAAGCAGCCCAGCATGAAGTCAGCCATGTGTGCCAGACTCTGAATAGGCATGACGTCACTGCCCCCACCAGAAGGATCACTTGCCATTTCCTCCTCTTCCTCTTCCGCCTCCTCTCCGCCCCATCCGCGCTGAACCAATGGGACGCGCACAGCCTGACTGCTACCCTCGCCGCCAGCATCCTCCTCCTCTTCCACAGCCACCTCCACGTCGTCCTCCTCCTCCTCATCCTCCTCCTCCTCCTGCAACTGCCACCGTGAAGCAGACAAAAGTGTGGTCTGACTGTGTAGCTCCGTTGCGTCTCCTCCTGCCCCCGTCTCCTCTGTGTGCAATGCGTTCTCCCTTATTGCGATGAGGGATTCTTTAAGGACGCATAGGAGCGGGATGGTTACGCTCGGCCCTGCTGGCTGTGGCCTCACTTCTCTGTCTGAACTGTCCTCTGCCTGTGGACATCCCTCTGCCTGTGGACATCCCTCTGCCTGTGGACATCCCTCTGCCTGTGGACATCCCTCTGCCTGTGGACATGCCTCTGCCTGTGGACATCCCTCTGCCTGTGGACATTCCTCTGCCTGTGGACATCCCTCTGCCTCTTGCTGCCTTTTTCGGTGCTGCGCAGACCACCACCTCTCCACTGCTTTCCTCGCTGGACATCACCCTGGACCGGGTCAGTATCGGACAGTACAAAGCGGTGGTACATTTCATACTCCAGCCGTGGCCTGTTTTCATTCTCCCAATGCCTTGAGACATGTACTGAATGTAAATGAAGGTGTTGTAATCGCGTCTCTCTGTGACAATAGCTCGATACTATCAACTGCCAATTTTATTTTTAACTTTTTTTTTTTTTTTAGCGAACAGTTTTTTTCAACTTACTGATGTTTTCCAGTCTCTGTTTGGAAACTTTCTATGACTTTTTTCGTACTGGGTGCATTTGGTATAAATATGCAGAGAGTTATTTATGGTTTAATCGCAGAACGATGCAAAGGGAAAGCGTCGTCTAAAGGAGAATCATTTACCTCAGATAATTCAACCAGCAACTATGGCCCCCAACAGCATTTCCGCGCCCCCGTCCTCGTCCACGTCCTATTCCGCTAGCCCCCCTCCGCATTTTATTTTTTTTTGGTTACAATATTTTGCCTTCACAGCCGTGAAATAATTTTGCAAGAGAACGCACAGTACAGTTGCCAATTATAAGGCCTAATATTTTAGAGTTCAAGGTACACAGCCGTGTACTAACTTTTCAGACGGTGGGTATTAACACCAGGTATTTAAAGAATTTTGCAAGAGAACGCACAGTACAGTTGCCAATTATAAGGCCTAATATTTTATAGTATAATTATGTGGAGGCCCAAGAGGTGAGACCTCTTTAAAATTTTGTGGAGGCCCAAGAGGTGAGACCTCTTAAAGATTTTGTGGAGGCCAAAGAGGTGAGACCTGTTAAAGATTTTGTGGAGGCCCAAGAGGTGAGACCTCTTTAAAGATTTTGTGGAGGCCCAAGAGGTGAGACCTCTTAAAGATTTTGTGGAGGCCCAAGAGGTGAGACCTCTTAAAGATTTTTTGTGGAGGCCCAAGAGGTGAGACCTCTTAAAGATTTTGTGGAGGCCCAAGAGGTGAGACCTGTTAAAGATTTTGTGGAGGCCCAAGAGGTGAGACCTGTTAAAGATTTTGTGGAGGCCCAAGAGGTGAGACCTCTTAAAGATTTTGTGGAGGCCCAAGAGGTGAGACCTCTTAAAGATTTTGTGGAGGCCCAAGAGGTGAGACCTGTTAAAAGATTTTGTGGAGGCCCAAGAGGTGAGACCTGTTAAAGATTTTGTGGAGGCCCAAGAGGTGAGACCTGTTAAAGATTTTGTGGAGGCCCAAGAGGTGAGACCTCTTAAAAATTTTGTGGAGGCCCAAGAGGTGAGACCTCTTAAAGATTTTGTGGAGGCCCAAGAGGTGAGACCTGTTAAAAATTTTGTGGAGGCCCAAGAGGTGAGACCTTTTTAAAAATTTTGTGGAGGCCCAAGAGGTGAGACCTCTTAAAGATTTTTGTGGAGGCCCAAGAGGTGAGACCTGTTTAAAGATTTTGTGGAGGCCCAAGAGGTGAGACCTCTTAAAGATTTTGTGGAGGCCCAAGAGGTGAGACCTCTTAAAAAGATTTTGTGGAGGCCCAAGAGGTGAGACCTCTTAAAGATTTTGTGGAGGCCCAAGAGGTGAGACCTCTTAAAGAATTTTGTGGAGGCCCAAGAGGTGAGACCTCTTAAAGATTTTGTGGGAGGCCCAAGAGGTGAGACCTCTTAAAAATTATGTGGAGGCCCAAGAGGTGAGACCTCTTAAAGATTTTGTGGAGGCCCAAGAGGTGAGACCTCTTAAAATTATGTGGAGGCCCAAGAGGTGAGACCTTTAAAATTTATGTGGAGGCCCAAGAGGTGAGACCTCTTAAAATTTTGTGGAGGCCCAAGAGGTGAGACCTCTTAAAGATTTTGTGGAGCCCAAGAGGTGAGACCTTTTAAAAATTATGTGGAGGCCCAAGAGGTGAGACCTCTTAAAAATTATGTGGAGGCCCAAGAGGTGAGACCTCTTAAAAATTATGTGGAGGCCCAAGAGGTGAGACCTCTTAAAAATTATGTGGAGGCCCAAGAGTGAGACCTCTTAAAAAATTATGTGGAGGCCCAAGAGGTGAGACCTCTTAAAAATTATGTGGAGGCCCAAGAGGTGAGACCTCTTAAAATTATGTGGAGGCCCAAAGAGGTGAGACCTTTAAAATTATGTGGAGGCCCAAGAGGTGAGACCTCTTAAAAATTATGTGGAGGCCCAAGAGGTGAGACCTCTTAAAAATTATGTGGAGGCCCAAGAGGTGAGACCTCTTAAAAAATTATGTGGAGGCCCAAGAGGTGAGACCTTTAAAAAATTATGTGAGGCCCAAGAGGTGAGACCTCTTAAAATTTTGTGGAGGCCCAAGAGGTGAGACCTCTTAAAATTATGTGGAGGCCCAAGAGGTGAGACCTCTTAAAAATTATGTGGAGGCCCAAGAGGTGAGACCTCTTAAACATTTTGTGGAGGCCCAAGAGGTGAGACCTGTTAAAAATTATGTGGAGGCCCAAGAGGTGAGACCTCTTAAAAATTTTGTGGAGGCCCAAGAGGTGAGCCATAAATATATATATATTTTTTTATTTACGGAGCAATTCTACGGCGGTTAAGGAGGAGGAGGAGGAGGTGGAGGAGGAAATGGCACTTCATACAGATGGCACTTCACTTTTGGCTGCTTTCCACGGTTGGAGAAGCAAAGTCCGGGTCAATCCACTTGCTGTTCATTTTGATTAGCGTCAGCCTGTCGGCACTGTCGGTTGACAGGCGGCTGCGCTTATCGGTTATAATGCCCCCGGCTGCGCTGAACACCCTTTCTGATAGCACGCTGGCGGCAGGGCAGGCAAGCACCTCCAAGGCGTACAGGGACAGTTCCAGCCACGTGTCCAACTTGGAGACCCAGTAAGTGTAGGACGCCGAGGGATCGGGGAGGACAGGGTTACGGTCTGCCAGGTACTCCCGCAACATCCGCCGATACTTGTCCCTCCTGCTGATAGCGGGCCCCGCAGTGATGGAAGTTGCACGAGGGGGTGCCATGAACGTGTCCCACACCTTGGAGAGTGTTCCCCTGGTGGCTGTGGGCCTGATGGATGTTGTGGGACTCTGGGAGACCCTCTCCTCTCTGCCGCCAGCGATGGTGGGTGGGAAAATCTCCATCATGTTCTGCACGAGTTCCCTCTGGTATTCCAGCAATCGATTCGTCCTCTCCTCTACCGGAATAAAAGAGGAGACGTTATCTTTATACCGGGGGTCCAGGAGTGCGAAGACCCAGTACAGTTTGTTCTCCACTATCCGGACAACACGTGTGTCCCGGGAAAAGCAGCCCAGCATGAAGTCAGCCATGTGTGCCAGACTCTGAATAGGCATGACCTCACTGCCCCCACCAGAAGGATCACTTGCCATTTCCTCCTCTTCCTCTTCCGCCTCCTCTCCGCCCCATCCGCGCTGAACCAATGGGACGCACACAGCCTGACTGCTACCCTCGCCGCCAGCATCCTCCTCCTCTTCCACAGCCACCTCCACGTCGTCCTCCCTCCTCATCCTCCTCCTCCTGCAACTGCCACCGTGAAGCAGACAAAAGTGTGGTCTGACTGTGTAGCTCCGTTGCGTCTCCTCCTACCCCCCGTCTCCTCTGCGTGCAATGCGTTCTCCCTTATTGCGATGAGCGATTCTTTAAGGACGCCTAGGAGCGGAATGGTTACGCTCACTATAGCGTCCTCGCTGCTGACCTTCTTGGTGGACTCCTCAAAGATACGCAGTACATCGCATATGTCTGCCATCCATGGCCACTCGTGGTTGGCAAACTGAGGGAGCTGAGTTGGAGGCACGCGTGGATTCATTAATCTGGTACTCCATCAATGCTCTCTGCTGCTCACACACCCTGGCCAACATGGAATAGGTGGAATTCCAGCGAGTCGGCAGGTCGCACAACAGCCGATGTTCAGGCAAATGGAGGCGTTGCTGGAGTTTTTTTAAGCTAGCAGCAGCTACAGTTGACTTCCGAAAGTGAGCGCACAAGCGCCGCACTTTCACCAGTAGCTCTGCCAGGTTGGGGTAAGTCTTCAGAAATTTTTGGACTACCAGATTAAAAACGTGGGCCAGGCATGGTACGTGATTGAGTTCGGCAAGCTCCAGAGCCGCCACCAGGTTACGGCCGTTATCGCACACGACCATGCCTGGTCCTAGCTGCAGCGGCGACAGCCACATCTCCGTCTGCTGCAATATGGCGTCCCTCACCTCTGGGGCGCTGTGCTTCCTGTCGCCCAAGCTGATGAGCTTTAGCACCGCCTGCTGACGTCTCCCCGCGCCAGTGCTGCAACGCTTCCAGCTAGCGGCTGAGGGAGATGTTAAGGCACAGGAGGAGGAGGAGGAGGAGGAGGAGGAGGGGGTTTATCAGAACCCATGCTGGCAATCTTGGGCGGGGGTGGTAGGTAGGCCGTCTCTGTTTGCGACCCCGTCCCCGCCTTCCACTACATTCACCCAGTGTGCCGTCAGAGAAATGTATCGTCCCTGGCCGCAAGCGCTTGTCCACGAGTCGGTGGTCAAGTGGACCTTTGCGCTGACTGCGTACCTCAGGGCCCGCCTGATGTTACGCGACACGTGCTGGTGCAGGGCGGGGACGGCACTCCGGGAAAAGTAGTGGCGGCTAGGGACGGAATAGCGAGGTGCGGCAGCCGCCATCAGGTCGCGGAAGGCCTGCGTCTCCACAAGCCTAAACGGCAACATCTCCAGGGCCAGCAGTTTGGAGATGTGGCAGTTTAAGGCTTGGGCTTGGGGGTGACTCGAGGCGTACTTCCGCCTGCGGTCGAACGCCTGCGAGATGGACAGTTGTTGGGACGAGGAGTGTGAAGGTGCAGGCGAAGAGGCGGGG